>PDUQ01000019.1:0-548766 GCA_002994785.1 Heterobasidion parviporum
TTGATCGCTTTCACCTCCGTTCCACTCCCCGCTACAACTCTTCCAACGCCCCTCGCAGAATGAACAATCAGGCAGTCGACATGGATATCGATGCCTCGAGGAAGAGGGCGTATAGCCAAAACAAGCGGACGCACGAGGGCAAGCCCTTTATCACGTGTTACGCCTGCGGGAAACCCGGGCATTTCGCAGGATTGTCGCTCATCATCCCAATCTAGAGGCCTTCGGCCGACTAGAGGAAATTCGCGTCGCCAAGTGGGAAGAGGAGGTCGGAGAGCTCGCGAAGTGGACATGGAAGAGGATGATCAGGAACCCCAACTGGGAAGAGACAACCGACTTCATCGAGAGTTGGAGGAGGGCAGTCCTGGTCAGCACCACCGTGGGGTATCACAACCTCGTCGTCCGGTGGAACCCGCGGACTCTACCGTGACCCGAGAGCCCCCTCCGCACCATGGAGGACGCTACGTACCGCCTGACCGACGACGACTCAACCGACCCGTCAGTGATGCTGCTACCGTCCGAAGGCTCTTAAAGAGCTAGACACGGACGAAGCCAAGCAGGTGTGGTGGACGTAGCAGAGGGTTTTCTTAGCCTCTCCTCTGCCAGCAAGAGAGAGAGAGACGGTCGGAAGGGGGGGTTCAACCCATGTATCAACGTGCGAGCAATGAGCCATCACATCATTACTCCTATCCTGTTTGAACGTGAAGTTAACAACTCAAGGCCAAAGAGCTGGGGCTAGAGCAACGATCGACTCAGCCTGCGAAGGGATCTTAGTCAACGAATCCTGGGTATGGAAACACAACCTCCCCAGCTATCCATTGGACCGACCCATTCGAGTCCGAAACGTCGACGACTCTATCAATAACGGCCTCATAACTAGAGGCGTAGATGGAAACTACCATCACAGACCAACAAGGTCGAACGCACACGGAACGCGTTCAAATGTTCATCACCAATCTGGGGAGAGACGACATGCTCCTGGGGACAGATTGGCTGCGATACCACGATCCTTCTATTCGATGGAGGAAACGTGAAGTACGGTTCGATGGGTGCCGATCCCTATGCGACCAACCGTATGGAATCACCACGGCCAGAGAAGAGCCATTAGCCGAAGGACGGCTGAACAACGGCAGGAAAACACACAGGGAGAAACCTCAGCTTGTCCACGATCTCTCGGACCCTCGAGGATGGCCAAGAGAACGATGGAAAATGCTAACGAACAGCGAATTCAAAATGGCTTTGGTGAACCTTTGGGACAACGCGCCCAAGGAAGAAAAAGATGCTCGACATACTCGCTGACGTAGAGCGGCGTCGACAACAAAGCAAACACAAGTTTGACCTCCCTGTTCCAGTGAACAAGGAGGAACCAGTCATTAGGAAAGTCGCCCCCGAGCCAACGGGTCTCGCCAGTTTTGATGAAGACCTCGAAGAGGAAATTGACATCACACATTTGAAGACGAGTACCGTTGCCATATCACGAGTACCTCGACATCTTCAGCGAGCGACGGTCTCAACGGCTCCCCGAACATACGGTATGGGACCATGCCATCGACCTAAAACGACTTTCGTCCACAGGCCCCCGGATCTTCCCACTCAGCCCAGAAAACACGATGAACTAGGAAAGTTGTCAAGGAACATCTGGCCGGGGAACTATCCGACGATCCACGGCAAACAGTGCGGCCTCCTTCTTTTTCATCAGCAAGAAGGATGGAAACTCCGCCCTGTGCAAGACTATCGGCACTTAAACGAGCACACGGTTAGGAACGTTTGCCCCCTACCTCTAATACAGGAACTCTTGGACGTCATCAAAGGAGCCAAGTGTTCTCAAATTGGACGTCCGTTGGGGATATAATAACATACGGATCAAAGAGGGCGACGAGTCCAAGGCAGCCTTCGTAACACCTTTGGGACTTTTGAGCCCACGGTAATGTTCTTCGGGCTCACTAATTCACCAGCCACTTCCAAGCCATGATGAACATGATCTTCAAGGATCTCATCCTCGCCGGAAAATCACGGTGTATATGGACGACATCCTATCTTCACGGCCACGGTGGCCGAACACGTCTTGGTAATAAAACAGGTCATGAAAATCCTTCGCGACAACGATCTCTACCTCAAACCCGAAAAGTGCGAGTTCCACAAGGATAAACTCAACTATTTGGGGTACACGATCTCGGCAGACTCGTCGCCATGGAGGACTCCAAAGTAGCCGCAATCGAGGAATGGCCTAGTCCCCGAACGGTCGCGACATTCGCTCCTTTTAGGACTTGGAAACTTCTATCGACGATTCATCGAGAAGTTCTCCTTCATCACTCGACCTCTGCATGACCTCACCAAGAAGGATGCCAAATGGATCTGGACGGACGCCTGCCAGAAGGCGTTTGACACGTTAAAATCGGCTTTCACGAAGAAACCCGTCCTGCTCTACCCGGACCCATGCATCCTTTCCGGCTCGTCACCGACGCATCCCTCACCGCTTATGGCGCGGTTTGTTACAAGAAGGGACGATGAAGCATGGCACCCAGTGGCTTATCTATCCGGATCCTTCGCTCCTCCAGAACGAAACTACGATGTTCATGATCGCGAGTTACTCGCCATCATCAAGGCGTTGGACCACTGGAAACATTACTTGGAAGGCGCCCATCACCCGTTCGAAATTTGGACCGACCATAAGAATTTGGTCTATTTCCAGTCTGCGCGCGATCTCACTCGAGCCAAGCCGCTGGAGCTTGTTCTTGTCACAATTCGACTTCACGCTCCTTCACAAGGCTGGTTCCACCAACCATGCTGATGCTCTGTCCAGGCGGCCAGACCTTAATGAGGGGGTGGAAAATGACAACAAGGCGCAGACTCTCCTACCGTCCAAACTTTTCGCCGACTCAGAGGAAACACTAGTGGACGTGCGCATTCGATCCACGGAATTACAGTCTTCAAACCTCCTCACGCTCATTCGACACTCTCGATCGGAACGAGACACGGTAGTAAAAGCAGCATACAAGCAATTTAGGAAAATCCCGCACCTTGACCGCAGCTTGAACAACTGGACACACGAAGAAGGAACTATCCGACGAAACGGATGCATCTGTGTACCAAAGGATGACACCATACGAAGGACAATCGTCAAAACCCACCATGATTCCATAGCAGTCGGACACCCAGGACGGTCGAAGACATTGGAACTGGTGCGACGAAATTATTGGTGGCAGGGAATAACAAAGTTCGTCCACGACTACGTGGATGGTTGTGCAACTTGCCAATCTACAAAGAACTTGCCACATCGCACTCACCGCCGATTCAACCGCTTGAAACCACGGACACACCCTGGAAGTTCATCTCCACCGATTTCGTAACCGACCTCCCAGAAAGCAGGGATTCGACTCGATCAATGTGGTGGTAGACCAAGGACTGTCAAAAGGAATCGTCATCACTCCGTGCAAGAAAACAATCACGGCAGAAGAAACCACGAAGCTTTTCCAAAACAACGTCTTTAAACGTTTTGGCCTCCCGCCAAAGTGGTGTCCGACCGAGGTCCCAATTCGCGGCCACATTCACTAGAGAACTATGGAAAGGACTGGGTATTGTCCAGCGCTAAGCACAGCGTACCATCCTCAAACAGATGGAGAGACCGAAGGGTGAACCAGGAAATTGAACAATTCCTACGAGTTTCTGCAACCACCATCAGGACAATTGGGTGGAACTACTTTCTTTTGCAGAATTCGCTCATAACAGTCGACAACATTCGGCCACGGAAAATCACCTTCGAAATCCTCTATGGGTACAATCCACCTTACTCGACGGACACGGCGCTGGACACCAGGTGCCCGCAGTAGCCGAACGGATCAAGGCAATCCGACAAGTCCAGGAAGAAGCGGAATCTAGCCTACGCATGGCTGCGCAACATGCGAGAGACAGGGATTCCCACCGAAAACTCCGCAATGGGAAAAGGGACCCAAGTATGGTTGGAAGGAACCACATCCACACCACTCACCCAAAAGCAAAACTCGCCCCCGACGTTATGGCCCCTTCAAGGTGAAAGAGAGTCGGCACCTTGGCGTACCGATTGGAATCCCCGAACAGTGGAATCCACCCCGTGTTCCACGCCTCGCTACTCACGAATATCATGAGACAGAGGCCCATGGAAGAACTTCCCCAAACCGCCTCCGGAAATCCTAAACGATGAAGAACACTTCGAAGTTGAAGCCGTTTTGGACTCCAAACGCCACGGTCGTGGAATCAAATATCTGTGAAGTGGGTCGGATATCCAGAAGCGGACAATTCATGGGAACCCTGGACCCTATTGAAGGGAACGGCTGATGAAGCACTGCAGGAATATCACCGAAGATATCCCAATCGTCCAAAGCCACGGGACTCCAGGTGGATACACTGGTATAAAGGAAGACCGTGAAAAGAAGAAAGATCATCACCTCCTACATGACAGATTCCTCCAACTCTTACTTCTCCCCACACCAACGACTCCCCATCAGAGCATGCCATGTTCATCGGAGGAGGAACCACCGACTCAGCATCCTCACCATCGCGAAACTCCTCGCCAGATGTCATTCTTACCATTCCAAACCCGGATACCCGAAGAATGGACCCGACAAACCAGACGGAGGTCCCCATCGGATCTAATACCAGTACAGGATCTCGTACCAGAGCCCTCATCAGGGTTGAGGGAACTCATGACGATCACCCTCAGACAGATCCGACAGAAGGAAGAAAGAATCCGGATAATGCAGTGGAGCCAGAAACACCGGGACCAGAGCTCCTGGGCAGCAGTGAGCGAGTACTTCGACCTGCGCGATACCAAGCCCGGCTGGACATGTTGACGGAATGTACCAGACGCAACAACGAGTAATGCACCACCTTCCGGACCCGGAGGACCCCTACCAGTGGTGGAAGTCCTCAGCCCGGAGAGTTGGAAAGATTAGGCGATGCTCTTTGCAGCGGACCACGATTGGATCGGTAATCCAAATGGCTGTCGCTCTGGCCTTACAACGGCTAGCTAATGTCCTAGCAGGACAACCCGGCAGCGAACGTAGCGATGTTCCACGTCGGTTGGCGAACGCCAGTGACCGAGTTAGGGTCATGGCCTACACCGAGAATCACCGAGTCGCCTCTGGTACGCGCGAGGAACACAGGGCAGCATGCCCTACTCATCCATCCCCACGAATTCTCCTCTTTCGTCAATCTGGAGCTCGTACCAGCCCTCCTGGCCGACACCGATACAGCTCATCCCGTTCCATTCGGGTTGAACCGTACCGGGTTGTACCATGGAACGAGGGAACAGTCGGGGAAATACCGCCTGCGAGCCATCGAGACGCCTCCGCGCAGACCGAATACGTCTGGACCACCGTACAGCGACAGGCCAGACGAAACGAGCAAACCCGTCTTCTCTCCGCCAGGGCCGAACCCAGCACCGACAACGAGCATCCCCCTCTATACCGAGCACGAGAGAACCGTCCGGCCAGGGGACGTGCGATGCACTACGAGGGGCCACGCTCGACTTCCTCGACAGGGAAATTCGTCGACTATCACAGAAGTCGAATAATGGAAGTACAAGAGAAAATCCGCGAACACGTCGCCGCGCTCCTCGCTCTCCATCGGAGATGGGGGAACTACTACATGGACAAGAGCGGAACTAGACGCATGGGACGCCCTCGACCATCAATACGACGACTACGACTACGAGGCTATGCGCGAGCGGACGAAGGAGAAGGGGATTTGGCAACCCCGCTGGGGGATATTAGGGTAGCAGAAGGAAAGGACCTCCGCACCCCAGGTAACGGTTACACGAACAGGACAACCGACAACGTCCACCATGACGTTAAACTGGATGTTCGTCCGAAACGACGTAAAACTACATCGTCCGCAAAGACATTAAACTAAGATAGGAAGGAAAACCTCGAACCCGGACGACAATCCGCTCAAGTTGTTGACCTGCATGTCGTTAAACTGTGAAAAGAAAGAAGGTGTTCTTTCGTCTTTCATTAGGTGCCAAAGCCTAATCCGCTCAAGAACCTTACCTCGCATCCAATACGTGGGGCGTGCTACGGTGGTGATGCACCGTAGGCTCGTCACCCTGTGACAAACAAACTCTGGATGGACACACCTCTAAGTCAGGACGGGCCACCGTATGGGGCTGACAGAGTCAGGCGGAGGAAGTTCTACCCTGGAAACACTGCGAAGCGGCCTTCGGAAATCTACAGCGAACAAGATGGGTACAGGCCAATGAAGACCAACACTTTCTATCACAAGAAACCTCTCAGCCAGGACGGGCCACCGTATGGGGCTGACAGAGTCAGGCGGAGGGCTTACATCCGCAACGATGTAAAACTACGAATGGCTTGGTCCGCAATGACGATAAACTAGTTCTCGGCATTCGTCCGGAACGACGTAAAACTACCATGACCCTCGGAGTGTGGATGCATTCCAGCAGTGCGGAATGGAGGCCCCACTGGCTTGGAACCCTGCCGACTAGGTCAAGGCGCTTCCAGATTCCATGCGCCTTACGGTAAAAGAATCTGGGGTCGACACGGTTCAATTCCGTGCGAGGGGTCTGGAGACAAGGAGCGGGTTGCCAGCCATCCGACACGGACCGCGACTACTCCTTGGCCGTTCAGTCTACCCTTGAAGTCAGAAGCAAGAAATTCCGCTTCAAGGGCAGTCAAGAGGCAACTGGGATAGTGCCTCGAGGTACATGATTATGGGACAAGTTCTTGCCCATTCACCTCAACGTCCTCCATGACGTTAAACTGGGCCTGTCGGCGACTTCGAACACGAAGTCGTTGCGTCCGAAATGACGGAAAACTAGCCTGGTCCGCAATGACGATAAACTACGGTCCCCCTCTGTTCTAGGGAGACGTCTTTGGAGCTGGAATTACCGCATTCCAGCTACAAGTCCGAAATGACCTTAAACTACCCTCGCCTTGGAGGCACAATCTATCGGGACTCAAGGCATAGTCGGACGATAGCAGACGTCCGAAAAGACGATTAAACTACGGCCGTCCTTCATGACGATAAACTGAGGCAACCCGTCAGTTACGGGCTGGGTGGGTCGTGTCAAAATAAAAGCTATTCTGGCACCACCCCCTCGTTTGAGCAGTGTCCAAAGATGAGAACTCTTTGCACACTACTCCAAAAACAAGTTATCCGGTTTGATATAGCATAAACCGTCACCTTCTTCCTCGGGACGACATAACCTCTAGAGCTGTGGAAATTGGTCTATGGCCCTATGCGCATCACCGATGAATGATCCGGCGCGCAGAAAAGTCCTCACTCTAGGCTTGTTATGTTTGGGAACAGGTGTAATTTATAGGTCCGCAACGACCTAGGGATAAACTAGCAGGACCGTCCGCAATGACGAGACAAAACTACCTATGGTCAAGGAACGACCCTAACTTCCACAAGAGGGAATACCACACAGCGACCCCGCATTCAACCGACTCAGCAGAAGTCGAGTTTCTATTTCACCACCTAATAATCTTCGCACCATCATCTTCTTGACATCACCAGGATCGGCCTGGTTTAACAAAAAGGGTCCAGGAAAGGCCTGGATCGGGTGGATCTGACGAGGACCGGAGGCCAGCCGGTAGATGACGCGGGATGGGTACCCGCTAGGAATCAAAACAAAGGAGGCACAGGCGGGAGATAACTTCTTCGTCAAGCCAAGTACAAACCCTCAGATTTGCGACTCGCATCAAAACTTCGGTGAAGGAATAACATCGGAAGGGAGACGTGGCCTGGGAAACCACTAGGAACTCAAAACAAACAGCTCAACGGAGAAGGACAACTCCTAGGCGTTGTAAACGACGTAAGTCGGTCTTCGCCCCAGAAAACGAAGTCGTACCGGAAGACGCATCCGGACAAGACAGTCAAGAACGATTCACGATGATGGAAGAGGTGCACGCAAGGCGTGGTCCGTTCAGGCGACCGGACGTAGAAAGGGGGTATTGTTACGATTGGGATCTCGGGGCTCATCGGAGCACGTCTAACCCGACATCCACCGTACCAACACTAGGCGGCTCCTCATCGGAGCGTACAACAAGGTATTCGGCATTCCCTCAAAGCCGACTAATCCGATGGATCACTCAGCATCGGACGGGAAGTGGGACACAGGGATATATAGAGCAGAAGCAGTACTAAAGGAAGTCTTCACATGTCAGGGCCACATACGGTATATAAGGCCCATAGAATAGGCTGAGGGACTTTAGTCTATTCTCCTCGTTTCCAGGCAGTCTTCCTACTGCCTATCCCTTGTCCTTACTGTACCCAATACAGTTGGACTCCTTTCCACTACACAGTCTCTGCGCGACTTAGGGAAGAACCGCTACTCTGAGGTTATCGAACGAGCAGTTCGTAACACTTTGTAGCAGCCTCAATTTGACATTTTTACCCTCCAAATTTTGCACATACATACTTTAGCTTCTTAGAATACAGCATGTTTTTTTTGTTTGTATTTTTAAACAAAGAGAAAGAGATGCTAAGGTGCAAATAAAAAAGGGTCTCTGAAAGCAGGCAAAAACAAGGAGTTGCAAAATTTCTAACTGTTGGGTTACATATTATCACATTCCAAAATTAAACTCCGACAGCCAGAGCTTAAAGCTCAGAGCTTCGAGGCAGTCACATCTAAAGATGACACGCACAGCGGAGTTTCAAAAGATCATGACCAATCATCACTCGGCCCGAGCTTTCTGTCACTCTATCTACCCTCAGTTGTTGCTTGTTGTAAATATTTTTGTGTAACTTGTGAGATACATCAAATATAATTCAAAATTATTTTTATATCATCCAAAGACCCTGATAAATGTGTAGGTTTTTATTCACTAGTAGTTAGAAACCAGGATCTGCAAGATCTGGGGCATCTTTTGGAGGATCCCTTCCTCCAGACTAATATCTCAGCATTTTTGCACTCTTGCATGCATTTTTCTTTCTCAAAAAAATACATGCACCTGAGTATTGTCTATGAGAACACCAGTGAATATTTTTGAGGCACGCGGTTGCATGTTGGCCTCAAAAAGTTGAATGTGAGCCTCCGGTCCCATTTGCAACTCGTGGAGTGATAGTAGTAGTTGGTCATAGACCTTATTCCAAGGTTAGGTTGTGCCTTCTAACCTTAGAAGTCAGTGGTTGCTTGGGCCGGACAAGAGTTCCGAATCGGATCATTGGCAGGTCGTGGGAAAAAATAAAAATTTCACGTGACGAATTGAGTGCAACAGTGAACCCTCTCCTAGAGAGAGGGAAGGTGCTTGATTGCAGAATGGCGCAACGATGAGAAAAAAACAACTCACCTGTGCACAATTGTTCTGACGACAACAGCATGGTGTGGTTATAGATTCATGAAGTTCTTGGAAAACACAGGAGAAATCTCGCGCGCGGGGGCGCGCGGCAAATATCTACCACGTGCAGCACCCACCAATGCGTCCCGACCGACCCGTTTGCGCACTCCAGCTGAAAGAGAGACACACATCGAGAAAGAGAAAGAGAAATTCTTGTTCTATGCAATGCGAATCGTAACGTACACATATGAGTCATTACTTTTGATCGTTACAGTGAGTCCACGAATAGCTAGCACAAAAAGATGCGAGAACACGATGATAGCAACCGACGAAAATCAGAAAAGCCCCTAGTCGACCTCCTCGACGCTGGGGCCTTCCTCGCCGCCAGCACCGCCGGCGCCTGGGAAGCCGCCTGGTGCACCACCTGGGAAGCCGCCGGGAGCGCCGCCGGGGAAGCCGCCAGGAGCACCACCTGCAGCGCCGTAGAGCTTCTGCATAATGGGGCTGAGAAAATAAAGCGTCAACAAGGAAATCATGACGGATCGAGGAGAGATAAACATACTTGGCGATAGCCTCGAGCTCCTTCTGCTTGCTCTCGTACTCGTCCTTCGAAGCCTCTTGCGAAGCGTCAAGCCATGAGATGGTCTCGTTGACGGCGGTCTCGAGCTTGGCCTTGTCGACGGCCTCGAACTTGTCGGCAAGCTTCTCATCGCTGAGAGAGTTACGGAGGTTGTACGAGTACGATTCGAGGCTGTTCTTCGACTGGATGCGAGCAGCGGCCTCCTCGTCCTCGGCTGAGCAAAGAAAGATAAGCGACTTATTTGCGCTGCAGATCTCGAAGTAGCTCACCCTTGTACTTCTCGGCATCGTTGACCATCCGCTCGATCTCCTCTTTCGAGAGACGGCCCTTGTCGTTGGTGATCGTGATGCGATTTGACTTGCCGGTGGTCTTGTCGGACGCCGAAACGTTGAGGATACCGTTGGCGTCGATGTCGAAGGTGACCTCAACTTGAGGGACACCACGGGGTGCGGGGGGATGCCGGAAAGCTCGAACTTGCCGAGGAGGTTGTTATCCTTGGTGCGCGCACGCTCACCCTCGTAGACCTGGATGAGGACACCGGGCTGGTTGTCGGAGTAAGTCGAAAAAATCTCAGACTTCTTGGTCGGGACAGTGGTGTTGCGCTTGATGAGGGCGGTCATGACACCACCAGCCGTCTCAATACTAAGGCAAGCTTGTGAGCCGGTGTTTCTGCGAGGAGGATTTGATTTAAAAACCTACCCGAGCGACAGGGGAGCAACATCGAGGAGGAGCAGGTCCTGGGTCTTCTCCGAAGTATCACCAGAAAGGATGGCAGCCTGGACGGCGGCACCGTAGGCGACAGCCTCGTCGGGGTTGATGCTCTTGTTGGGCTCCTTGCCGTTGAAAAAGTCCGAGACGAGCTTCACGATACGGGGGATACGAGTCGAGCCACCGACGAGGACGATCTCGTGAACGTTGGCCTTGTCGATCTTGGAGTCGCGGAGGACCTTCTCGACGGGCTCAAGAGTGGAGCGGAAGAGATCCTGGCAGAGCTCTTCGAAACGGGCACGGGTGAGGGAGGTGTAGAAGTCGATTCCCTCGTAGAGGGAGTCGATCTCAATGGAGGTCTGGGCAGCGGACGAAAGGGTGCGCTTGGCACGCTCGCAAGCGGTACGCAGGCGACGGAGGGCACGGGGGTTCGAGGACAAGTCTAAAAATGCAAATCAGTGACCGATCGAGATACCGATAAGATTGATCGCCTACCCTTCTTGAACTTGCGCTTGAACTCCTGGACAAAGTGGTTCACGAGGCGGTTGTCGAAGTCCTCACCACCCAAGTGGGTGTCGCCGGCAGTGGCCTTGACCTCGAAGATACCCTCCTCGATGGTAAGAAGAGACACATCGAAAGTTCCTCCTCCGAGATCGAAGATGAGGACGTTGCGCTCGCCGGTCACCTTCTTGTCGAGACCGTACGCAATGGCGGCAGCGGTGGGCTCGTTGATGATACGAAGGATGTTCATTCCGGAGATGGTTCCGGCGTCCTTGGTAGCCTGACGTTGCGAGTCGTTGAAGTACGCAGGGACCGTCACGACGGCGTTCGTGACGGTCGTGCCGAGGTAGGACTCCGCGGTCTCCTTCATCTTCAAGAGAACCATCGAGGAGATCTCTTCCGGGGACTAAAGCATCGAGTTTCAGCACACACAAAAAACGCCTGCAAATCACCGAGATGCCACTCACGAATTCCTTGCTCTCGCCACGGTACTGAACCTCGACGTAGGGCTTACCACCCTTGCTGATAACCTTGAAGGGAAAGTGCTTGATATCGGCTTGAACCTCAGCATCCTCGAACTTGCGTCCGATGAGACGCTTGGCGTCGAAGACACTGAAAACGACATCATGAGTGACAAGGCCGATGCGACGTCTGAAGAATAACGTACGTGTTGATGGGGTTCATCGCCACCTGGTTCTTCGCGGCATCACCGATGAGACGCTCGTTGTCGGAGAAGGAGACATATGAGGGAGTCGTGCGGTTACCCTGATCGTTCGCGATGATCTCGACACGGTCGTTCTGCCACACACCCACGCAACTGCAACCCACGGCGGTCAGCAACGATCCGCACGCAAAGATTAAAATGCTGCGAGCGTGCTCACGAGTAGGTGGTGCCGAGATCGATACCAATAGCTTTTCCGGCCATTGCAGGTGTTGTTTTGTGGGTGAGGGGAGGGAGGTAGAGATGGAGAGATGGGTGAGGATAATACAGAGACTGGTGAAAACAGGAGTCCCATCTTGCGCAATCTTTTATACGGCTTGTTGTTCTGTCCCCTTCCAGGACCTTCTTTGGACGTTCCAGTCGTTTCCACACCGCTTCCACAGCGCCTGACGTCAGCCACACCCACGCTTCCACTTGCCTGCATGTTCTCGAAGACGCACAACCCAACGCGAACTTGTCCGTGATATGTGCAGCACGGTCAAACAAAGGAGGGTGGTATTTGGGTAGGTATGTGAATATTGGCGGTGTACGTGAAATGTACGCTTTCTACGATACATGAAGTAGAGGGGAACTTTGACTGGACCACAAAGAATACGAGACGCAGCTGTCTGTTTACATCTGAAAGAGATCGACTCCATGGGACAAGACGGACAGGATAGAAGAAGTAGAAATATCGTGTAGAGGACGATGCGCGAGCGATGCAAAGTAAGAGGAGAAAAGCCGGGATAGAAATCGTGCGCCGTAAAAAAAAAAGTCTGAAGATTTGCAATATCAGCTGGTGAATAAACCTCGATGAGCCACGCCGCCCGGGTTGAGCTCCCATCTTATGTCCCGCCTCAGCGCTCAACACTCAGTGTGGAGGGTCATCCAGACTTTTGTGTGCTTGCAGGTCGCGTAGTACTGTAGGGTCAACTAGCGCGCGGTCGACGAAGCATCAGACTCTGAACAACTTTCGCATCTAGATTATCGGAAGCTGACCTGGCAGGACGCTTTTTCTGCGGACATGGGGTCCTTGAGTTACAGGTGACTCGGCCCCAACCTCTGGCAACGGTCGCTGCACAGAACAGAACGTGCTCAGGTCAGTCCCTCAGCCAAACATGTGCAGTTGCTGCGTTCCACTGACATCCAGTCCCGGATCCGCCATCGGGACCCGTTCAATCCCACTGTCATCAAGCTCGTGTGGGACCTCCCCATCGATCGACACCGCGTTCAACTCCATCGACAGATCCATGATGTCTGAATCCTCCACTGGAAGCGGTGGCGGCGGCGACGGTTCGTCTTCGTCAAAGTTCTCTGGTAAATGGCCGTTCGCGTTTTGAGCGGCCTTCTCGCGGAGTCTTTTCCACCCTTCATACCGTTCGACGGCGTGTTGCTGTTCCCTATGGGGCGCATGAGGGGGAGACACGGATTTGGAAAGGAGATCACGAACTCGATTTTCTGCTGCTTGTAGTGATGCGTCGTCTCGTCGAAAAGTTCCGGGCTGATCTCCATGAACATCTTGAGCGCGTTGTACACCATTCCGTGTATTGTCCTGTGCATCGCGATGAACGAAAGGGTTTCTCGCGCAGGGTGAGTATATGCTCACCGATTCCAATGCGACTTGGAATTCTGGTACAAGGCCGGGAACACGATCGGCAAGATCACCGCCATGTTGTCGGTCATCAGATTGACGATGTACTCGTTGTTCCAATAATACAGGGCGCGCTCTGCGACTTGGAAGTGCTGACTGTTGATGCACCGCGCGAGTTGCTGGAACAGAGGCATCTGTATCTTCTGGAACTCGGCAAAGTCGATGACGTCCAGTATCTCCTCCACCTCGCTGAGGAACATCACCTCTTTCGGCGAGTTCACTTTCGGCCAGTACTTCAGCAGGCCCAACACGACGTCCTCGGCCAAGGCGCTGTCCTTCTCCAAAAACTGGACGACGCAGTAGGCGAGTTGTGGATGATACATCGACAGACTCTTGACCTTGTGCAGGGGGATGAGGACGCGCATGAGGAAGGCCTTGTGCTCCTCCTTGAGCGGCAAAGCGAAGCCGTTGATGATGGACCCCAAGATCTCCAGTAACTCCGCGATGCCGTTGTGTCGTTCGGTCTCATAGATGAAGTGATAGAAGACGTTGTTGATCGACCGGCGGATGGGAGCACGGAGATTGAGGAACTTGCCATAGATTCGATGCAACGTCGTTTTGAGAAAGTCGCGTTCGCGCGGGTCCTCCGAATCGAAGAGCTCGAGGAGGTTGAGGACGAAGGTCTGATCAATGTATCGTTTCGCGAGGTTGGTATTGAAATCGGGGCTCTCCACGAATCGGAGGAAAAACTCGTACACGATCTTCAGATGGGGCCAAGCCAGCTCGAGAACCGGCTCGTCCTCTTCGGGGTCGAAAGCATCGCCTGTGGGGTTGACGGGAGGGGGTATGGAACGGAAAAGGTTGGTGGCGAACTGTCACGCCAGACTCAGCATCAAGTGATCCGGCGCGGAGTGCCGCATACGTACCATTTTCACGACCTCTGGGTATACGCTCTCGGTGATGACACCGCGCTGGGTGGTGATGTACTCTAACATCTCGTGTAATGTCTGGGCCTTGATCTGCTTGCCCCTGAGCTCTGAACTGGCATCGTTGAAGTCAAAGAGCACGTGGCACTGATGGAGCTTCTTGAGGAAAAGCTGCGGGCGTTCGTTCGGGGGTGTTTCTGCGAAGATAGGTCAAGGGGGGGAAGCCGAAGAGGATCGAAGATAGAACGGCGTACCCATGAACGGAGGAAGGCGCTCGATCTCCACTTTCTCGGTGACGACAAAGCGGCTGCTCCTCTGCTTTCGGGGAGGTTTGCCGACGATGGGGATGGTGTCCTTTGGGCCCGAACGAAGGCGGTTGAGGGTGCTCGCGCGGGGAGGGGTGGCAGAGCCGCCGGGCTCGAGACCGAGGTTCATCCTCTCGGGAGAGGCATAGCCCGGGCGGGGGGCGGGCTCGTTTGAGGCCTCGGCGCTGACGACGACGATGGGCGGTGCGGGCTGGGTCTTGTCGTTGTAGAGATACTTGCGATCTGAGCTGGCTGCGGACGAGTTGGCGGGCGAAACGGAGCGGACAGAAGAAGCGGTGTTCTGCAAGGACGGGAGGGAGTGATTGCTGTTGTTATTATTGGAGAGATTGGAGAGGCTTGCGACGGCGGAGGGACCTGGCTGGGGGAGAGGCTTTGAGGTGTTGGGAGGAGGGGCGGCGTGGAGCGAGGAGGTGGAAGAGGAGGCAGAACTGGGAGCTGATTTTGAGTCTTTATTCTTGGACGAGCTGGAGTCCTTCCTGTTAAGCTGGGGAAGAAGGTAGCCATGAGCACACGGATGAAGCATGTGGAGGAGACAACGAGGAGAATTACCAGGGTCTTCTTGAAGCTTTTCATTGCGAAGGAGCGCGTTCAGCGAGAGGCTGGGGAGACCCGCTAAGGAGCGAGAGGAGGAAGGACACTTTGGAGACTGTCGCAGTCGACGGCGGACGGCGGCTGTAGACTGGATCGATGGGTGACCGTGACGCACGTGACATACCGTGCGTGACAGACGTTCCCTGCGTGCAAGCTACCTTCACCGATGCTCAGTGTCGAGCAGCCGTCCAAGCCGTCCCTTCCGATGCCAGCGCTATCCCGCGAGCGTCCTGTTCGACGGCGAACGGCGCCGACGTTGCGTGTATCCGTGAATGCGAATGCAGATCTCGTGATGTCCGCTGAGCGTAATGTGCAGATATAAATAAAGCCAAGCAGCCCTCCGCGTTCGCCGTTCAACCACGCCCTCGTCCCCGTCCCCGTCCCCTTCTCCGCCCTCGCCCTCGCCCTCGCCCTCACCCTCGCCCTCGCCCCTCTTCAATGGCCGGTCCGTGCGCCCCCGTCGTGCCCTGCGCTTACAGCTGACCTCCCCTCCCCTCCCCCCCAGCCATCTACGCAGTGTACACCTCCCCCACCCATCCCCCCATACCCAACCATCTCCCGACATTGATTGTCACCCCGCACGGTACGCGCACACCCCACCCCTCTCTCTCCCCTTTGCTCTGACCTACCTCCCTCCCTCCCCACCGCTCAAGGCCAGCCCTCCAACATCCTCTATTCCTACTTGCACACCAACTTCGTACGTAACCAGCCCTCGTCCCCAGCCCCCGCCCTCTCTCAACGCGCCTCAGAACTCTGAGAACTACCTCCTCACCCCCTCGCCCCAAGGCGACCTCTGCGTCGCCAAGCTCTTTCCCCCCGGCCCAACGCCCCCAACGTCCCCGTCAAAGCCTCCGCCTCCGACCCAGGCCATTCCGCCGCCGGTGCCCGCGTCGTCCGCTGCGAGGCCTCGCGCAACCTCAAGTGGTCCATCACCAACACCGGCGTCATCTCCCCCATCTACAAACTCTCCCTCCCCTCCCCCCATTCCCCCGATCTCCCCCTCTTCCAGGTCTCCAAACCCAACCCCAACGCCGCCTTCTGGTCCATGTTCTACTTCGCTTACGCCGGCCACAACATCCCCCCGAAGCGCATCGAGTTTGGCAAGATTCAGAAGAACCCCCCGGGCCCCAACGGCGGCGGCACGCGCATCACCATCTCGGGAAAGACCCCCGAGGAGAAGGCCGTCTGGCAGACCCTCGGCGAGGGCAACGAGGACTGCGTCGAATGGGTCGTCCTCTGCGCAGCCCTCAACCTCCTCGAGTACGTCCTCCCTCCCGCGCCTCCGTCCATCTCGGCGCTAAACCGCTCACCCCCGCCCGCAGCGACGAGATCATAAAGGCAGCCGAGAAGAACCCTCCCCCGCCCGCCGCAGCGCCCATGCCCAACGGCGCCCCGATGCCCGGCCCGGGCCCAGGCGCGCGCGCGCCCGTCGCCCTGCGCGACCCCGGCTCCGTCCCGCCAACAGGCGGACCCGCCATGCAGCCGATGCGCGGTCCCCCGCCACAGAACGGCCACCCGGGCCCAATGGGTCCAGGACCCGGCGGTCGCCCGCCCCAAGGCTACCCTCCGCCGCAGGGCTACATGCCCGGCCAACCGCGCCCAGGCATGATGCCGCCGCCTGGCGGCCCTGGTCCTGCAGGTGCCTATCCCCCGCGCGGCCCCCCGCCACCCCAGCAGCAGCAGCAGCAGCAGCAGCAGCAGCCACAGCAGCAGCCGATGCGGCGTTTCTGACCCGCTCGCTCGCACCTGTCCTCTCATCTCCAAGCATCGAACTCTACCTCACGACCGGCTGTTTCCCATAGCCCTTGCACCGCCCCCAAGTCCACATGGACCCATTGTACACTGTTGCGTGTTTTTAATCCCTCGCGTCGACTGTCTGTTTTTTTCTGAGTACGCTAGCCTCTCTCTTCCCCATGTCCTCCACATGTCTCTTTCTTGGGTCCCGAGTGTTCACGGCCACTGACCGGTGTTGGACCGCCGGTCGAGGTGCGGTGCGTCTGGCCTGGCAGCCAGCGCCATTTCCTTTTTCATTTTCATTCTTGTATGTAACATGCCTCGATGGCTGTCCGCAGGCAACGCCCATGTCGAGTTGCCAGGGTCCACGTTCAGTACCATAAATACTGTGATACCCGTATCCAGCTGAACACTTCGCATCGTCGGTGTGACCAAACGCACCTCGCATGCCGAGAAAAAAGATTAAATTCCATTGCATACGTTCCGAGGCGTTCCGTCGACGAGAATAATAATATACAACCCATACTAGTTTGGATGCAAAAGGGTGGTGGTGTCCGGCCCTGGAGAAAACGCGGCGGAGGGCTGCCTCGCTCATGGGCTCTCCGTCAGCTTCTCCAGCACGTCCAGCGACAGCGCTGCGAAGGATGAACGACCGTCAGCCCCGACGTACTACCACGTAGAAAGACGTTCGACTCACACTTTGGTCTCTCGAGGGGCAGGCCGAGAGCTATGATGAGATGACGTCAGAGATGCGCTCACGAGCACCGGGAAGAAAACGGCGACTTACCACGAGCCCACACAAGCTGTGTCAGGGCGCCGAGAGCTGGTACGGGGAAAGACGAATGAGCATCGCTGTCGTCGCGGTTCGACGAGCCGATACTTGCCTCGAGACACGCCAAAGATCACCGTGTAATACTGCAGGTGATGGAAGTGTCAATAAACCCTCCGCGATCCGACGTCGGCGTTACGCTACCTTGAACTCGTTCAATCCATAGTGATACAGCACGCAACCTGTCCACCGCGCTTCAGTACAAATGATAACATGCAAGGAGGTCCACACGAACCAGACGCAGCGTCGACATTTGGCCACGGGTTCTTGCTCTACAGGAACAGTCTATTAGTATAGAGATCCAGGAGTGCAAAGACGCGCTTACCTTGCCGTGTTCCATCAACACACCAGGCGCAACTTCATAAGTCTGCGAAAAAAAAAAACGAGATAAGCACGAATCATTGATGCGGACAAGCTTCGTGGAACGGCTATCAAGGGGGTTCTTTAATAACACCACAGACCTTCTTCACAAGTTGGATGATAGGGCTCGCCAGCAGGTCGGGTCGGGTGTCGCAGAACTCTTGCAGCGCGATGAACCGCGGGTCCGACTTTCTGAGAACGCCGTGGCCGTACCTGCGGATACAAAGGCACAGAGTTGAATGAACGGCGCTAAGGCGGGGCTAGACAGAGGTCCTCACCCAGGAACGACCTGGCCGCTCTTCAGTGTTCGCCAGAGGTACTCCTTGATGTGGTCGTGCGTGATGTCGTTCCCGATGTCGTTCATCATGGACAGCTGCCATCTGAGGACCTCCTGATTGGCGAGGCTGGTTGTAATGCAAGGTCATTTGGGGTCGCGTGATCGTTCAAAAGAGGAGCATACCCATGCAGAGGACCGGCGAGGGCAAATAGAGCCGCCGAGTAAGAAATATATGGGTCGGATAATGTCGAGCCAACCAAGTCTGCGCGCCGCGAGTTGAGTATGCACCCGAAGGCAATCGTCAGAGCACTTACGAGCTGTATGTGCAGAAGCGTTTCCTCCCTCATGATCACCGTGAATGGATATGTACAGCCGCAGGTACTCTGTCAGGTCGTGGTTGTTCCCGTATCCCAGCATGTTCGTGTAGTTCCCGACAAGGTCCAGGTCCTTCTTGATCCCGGGCAGCTCCGTGCCGGGCCTGTACACGTTGCGGTATATACGCGCGGCGAGCGCAGGCAGGCGGGCAATGAGGTTGACGCAGTCCTCGAGGGTGTATGTCCAGTACTCGCTCTTCTTGATCCCCTTCTCGTACGCTGCTTGGAAGGCGCTGTCGTGGTTGAGGGCGGCCACACCGATGCCCAGCTGGGTCATGGGGTGGAGAGATTGGGGCAGCCTGTGCTCGGTTCTGGATTGTCATGTACTGAGGAGGGACAGGATGGAGGACGCACGAATCGACGAGGCGCTCGACGAAATCTGGGAGCTCGCCCTTCTCCGCGAGCTCTTGCGAGAGCTGACGTACCTCGGCCTCGGTCGGGACCTTCCCGGTCATAAGAAGCCATAGCATGCTCTCAGCGATGATCTCCTTGCCGCCCGGAGCCGCTGGCAGTTGTTGCTGGCAGTCGGGGATGCTCAAGCCGTGAAAACGGATACCCTAGCAGTCGTGTAGGCGACGGTGTCTCAGACGCGGGCTCTCACGGTGCACGGAGGTAGTTTGTAAACGCACCTCGTTCGGGTCGAGCACGGAGGCCTCCCAGAGCATCGACTTCAAACCGCGCATGCCGCCAATGATGTTCTCGACCTTGACATCCCCGACGACCTTCTGCGAGTGCTCGGCTTTCTGCACCGGATCGTCAGCGGCCAGCTCGCGGCGTGCGCCAGAGCGAGGATGCTCTCACCAGTTTCCTGAGCTGTTCCTGCTTTGCCGGGATGACCTCCTGCAGCGCCTGCTTCAACGTCTACGGAGAGACGAGATGAGCGGTGCATCGGGCGGACATTGTGCGGACACGTACTTTGGTGGATGCAAGGCGTCTGCCGAGGGGAGAATTTCTCGAGAGTGACCTCGCGCTGGATGACGCGTGACGGAACATAATGGACGCAAGCAGTTGAGAGTGGAATATGCTGAGCGAGTCGGAGGAGGCGGCGGTAAGGCGAGCATGGTCTTATAGCAGTGTGGGGCCCCGGGTTTCCCCAGACTCGGATCTTTGGAAATGTCATGCGCCAAACACATGCCGCCGTGAAATTCGGCACAACGCGTCCGAGCCGGAAGATCTCTGGCTCACAGATACCACTCCTCCCCATTCCTCCCCCTCCCAGATGGCCGAAACCCGCTCAGTCCAGACACATCGGGTGTCATGCATCCTGATCAAGGACGGGCGCTCGAACGCCACATCATCAGCCCCTTCGATGGGCCGATCTGGACAGGCACACAAGTATGTAAAGGTCTACCAGTTGACCAGCTTTTGTCTGAGCGCAATGCTGTCCCGGCGTCGAGCGCGACATCCGGGGCGAACGCCAAAAGCGCTCGGTCGTCCAGCGTGGACACGTTGCACGAGGGAGGGCCAAACACGCGCACACAGCAGACGGGTAACGTGACACGCGTCTGCGAGCGCTACCCGTGCCAGCGGTGTGCCAGCTCATTTCGCTGCTCGTCCGTCATTCCCGCCTCTCGTCCTCTTCAAGGCCAGCCATGGCGTCCGTCCTAGTCCCCGTATTCTACGTCGTCATTCTCTTCGGCAGCCTCTTCGTATTCGGCAAATACTACAGGAAACGCACCTCAAGTACGTACTCCCCGCTTCCATCCCGGTCACCCGTCTAATAATATCCCCACGTCCGCATCTGCAGCGATACAGCTTGAGCCGTACTTCCCCAGACACACCGAACGCGATGTCTACGTCACTCTCCTACAAAGATCAGACCCCCCGACCCCCGAGCCGCTCCTGAAAGCCGCCCTCATCCGCCGAGCCATGACAGACATCACCCGCTTCATGCGCCTCCGCGAAGACAAACCCGCCCTCCAGAACCTGCTGCAGAAAGGCTCCATAGGCGATGACCTGTGGAACAGCCTCCTCGCTGCAGAGAAGGAGCTCGAGGCAGAGATCGTGGAGGTCGTCGCGGAGGCTAACACGTTCGTCGAGGGCTGGGGCCAGATCATCCTCCAATCCGCGAGCGAGATGATCGGCAACGAGAAGTCGCGACAGATCTTCGAATCGATACCGCAAGCCCGCGCGCTGAACGGTGCGTGCTCCCATCTACTCAGAAACACGTCAGCCGGCTTAATTATGTGCGGGACGATTAGAATCAAAGTACGGCTCGGGTAAGCGTTCGAAGCTCGTCGCCCCCGCCATCCCATCTACACCAGCAAGCCCAGCACCCGCACCACCAACGGTCAAGACACCCACCACTCCTTCATCGAAACCAAACGGCCTCCCGCCTTCCTCCAGCGCTGGCGCTGAATCGGCCATCTCGAGTGACGTTGAGGGTTCTGTTTCACCATCCACACCAGCAACGCCCCGCACACCGTCGAAAGTGCGTACCGCGTCTTTCTTGTGTTCTTCTCAGACCAATTCTCACATGCGCGTCCGACAGTCTGCCAAAAAGTCAAAGAAGAGAAAGTAGCGCGTATCGTACATCATCTATATATTCTCTCTTTTTCGTGTCTTTTTATCGCGGGTGCCGCTAGGAATACCCATCCATCCCTGTATCATGAGTATCCGTCAGAACTGTCCGGGCAAAGAGAATCTGGGTTGCAAAAGTACAATGATGACATATTATGAAACCAGTCGAGAGCGAAACCCTATTCAACGGTGGTCCTGTAGGGTAGAAGAATGAAACACAGCTTGCAATATCGATAACCTTCTTTCCGACACACGTCTAGGTTTACCCTCTGATGACGATAGCCTTCTCTCCTGAGCCATTCCGCGTCTTGCCCGACTTGTCGACATGGTCCAATCCAAGGACGTCTTCAGGAGCAAATTTGTGGTCGTAGATCGTATCCTCTGTGAAAGGAAAAGACATCAACTCATGGACGCACGAGCCAAGGGAAGACGCAAACCCGTACCATCCTCTATGTACGAGGGTTGTTTGAAAGTCGCGGCCTGAATGAGGGCGAATCGATACTTGGCAAAGTCCTTGTCCGATACGCCGATCCGCACTTGCAGACGCTTCTTGGTTTCATGGAACTTCTCGCCCTAAGCTCGCGAACCGCATCAGACTTTGCCAACAGAGGGCCGACGATAACGAGGAAGACGTACGGGCTTCACGACAAACTTGAATGGTACTCCGTGTGTTCGTGAGACATCCTTCGAGAAGTGGAACACACTGATGACTTTGTCTGACTCCTCAGCCCTTAGCTCCTCGACGGGAATTTCCTGTTCGAGCCGAGTTGTTCAGCACTCACCCTCAGGTCTGGGGTTCAAAACATACCTCAGCATAGAGTTCTACAGGATCAGGGATATTCCCAATCATTTCAGAGTTGGTGAACTCCTTCTGTGTCTTCCCATCCTTCGACACCTCAAAGACGCGGATCTTGCCAGACCCATTGGTAGTCGTCACCTGCTTCAACAGATGATCCGCGAGGTCGTGGATCATGCTCGTCTTGGGCAGCAAGAACGAATGCGTCGATTCCTCCTTGTTGTGTATGCCCGTCCAGGTCACCTTGAGACTGCGCTTCGTCTCGAGCTCGACTATGCTCACGTCGAGCTTCTCGTACAGGATGATCGTCGTCGTCGGGCTGACATATGTCGGCGAGATAATCTCTGCGACACTCTGGTTCAACGAGCGTTTGAGGATAGCTTTCGGTGAGCCGTTCGCGGCGTGAGTTGTCGTGAATCTCAGCATGATGGGATCATGCCGCAGCGTTTCTGCTACTTTCTGGGCCATCTAAATCGAGAATGCATAAAGTCAATACGCAATTAAGGAGTGTGCTTAGCTCAAAAGGTGCTCACCGCATCATATGTCTGCTTCTTGCTCAGAACAAGACTAAATTCAGGACGGTCCTGATCTGGTTCCTCGAACTTAGGTCGGAAGAGGATCATGACACGGTTCTGGAGGAAGTCGTAGAATTGTATGGGATTTGAGTGCAACCCTTGACTTTCCAAATCGTGGACCCTGGGAGCCAACCTTGAGTAATTTCTGCAGTAGAGTCGAACAAACGCTTACTCCTTCTCGCTGATGTCCACCTGGAAACACACGACGTCGCCGTCCTGGATTTCACTCTGAGCAAAAGTGACCTTCGGCTTCATGAGCTCGATCATGCCCGGCTTGATCTCCTCGTAAAGCTTCAACGGTGTACCGGGTGTCCAACGCATTCGCTCGTTGATGATCGGGATGAGATCGCTGACTTTACCATTCCGCTGAGCGTAGCACTTGCCGATACCGTGTAGTGTTTGCTTCGATGTGTCGAAGTGTTTCAGGAAGATCATGATGGACCCCGGTGGGAGTTCCGGCTGATATGACGAAGTCAAACGACAGGCAAATTACGAGGATCACGACTACATACTTTGCTTGGCTCTGGGATCACATCCAGATATAGCCGCAGGTCTGTTTGCCTCGCGGCCATGTTGTTGCGGATGACGTCGACGGCTGAAAGACTCGTGAGACAGACGAACAAGGCGACGACACGAATAAAAACACGCACTGAGTGTAGGCTCATTCTCTGGGATATGAGTGTCTGGTCGCACAGTCTTGTTCTGACGATTGACCAGGACCCATAGTCGTATCTGAGTTTCGGGATAGTTGAAATGTTGCGCTACTCGGGTTTTGAAAGTACTATAGGTTTCTTGCTTGAGGACGCGGAAGGTTGGGAGCTCTGATGGCGGCCAATTCTTTTCATCGAACGTAGCAAGGTCGAAGCCTTCGTGTTGAGCGAAGGTATCATCCGTGATAACCTAGAGCGTCGAGAATTCACCTACGCGGTTCGTGACAGATAACATATCCATACCTTTGCGGTGAGAAATAAATGCTGCTCTTCTCTCTCCTTGCGTTTAGCCTCAATCTGCAGCCTCTCTTCGTCCAGGCGGCGCTCTAGATCGTGCGATCAATATAAGTTGACTCCAAGAGCAGAGCCCATAGCACGTACTCAGATGAGCCGGCGTGTCTTCCTCCTTGAATGGTGACAGCACCTCGTCGATCCCGGTTTCCCGAATGTACACCAACATGTAAGCGTTGGTGAATCTCTTCATTGTCCGTACCTGATTGCGCTGAAGAGTTGGTGGTTGTCCATTCATTGATTCACCACCATAGTTTTCCTCCAAAACTTCGCGATCAGTAACAGGCGTCACACGGTCGTCGTCGAACTTGAGCCAGCGAGTGTCCCGATCAGGCTTGATGAGAGCGAAATAATGTCCACCGTGAAGATCGCCAGAGTGAACCAGGACGCCGTGCAGCTTGTAAACCCATGGTTGGGATCGATCTGCTGTCTCGTCCAAAAATTCACCAAGATCAATTTCGAACGGAAATTCATGTCGATCATTGATCTGTCAACATGATTGAGCAGAAGAAGAGTATTCATAAGCAAAAAAATATTTACCTTGACCATTGAATCACGCTGGATATCATACTCGAAACGCTTAAGCTGGAGATGGAGAACGGGGGGGAAGGACTGGAAGATGATGCCCTTCTTCGCATCTTGAAGACCGTAGCCTTCAGCTTGATATTTGTTCTCTCCGTCAAGGGTCTCAACGGCAACATAATCTTTAAAGGAGTCGTACAGGTTCTTCATACCCTTGACATTGAGCTGGATGTCTAAATGGAACGATGATTCGCAAGACGTTTATGACTGGTAGAGGAATTCGATTACCATTGAAGTCCTCGATTCTAGATGACTCGAAGTCCACGTTGACACATTTGATGTAACTCTTCATTTTACCTACGAAGAGCTTCGAAATGGCACCCTCAGCTTTTGTCCCCTGTGAAGAACATTGATTAGACCTTGTTGTCGAACAACGCGAGATATGATGTCATACCTTCATTTTCGATTCAAGCTTGTCCTGTAAGATACGATTCAATTCTTGAACATCATGCTGCAGGAACGAATCAAGGGACTTCCATCCGAAGGATTTGGTCAGTTCGGTTGTGCCTGGTCAAGTGTGTCAATTGAGAGCTATAAAAAGAAGTACCTCTTCTTTCACTTACCGACAGGCTGATCTGATGTTTGTAGATGATAGAACACACGTTGAAGCGCCAAGGCCACACTCTCCGTGGGGTGATCGTCTTCAGTGGGAATCTGGTATACAGCCTAACAGGAGAATTGATACCAGCAAGAATGAAGGGGAGGAGAAAGGCTAACTTTGCGGAAGTACCGAGTGCAATAAAGAGATTGGAGCAAAGAATTGAGATAGCAGGTCGCACCCTGGTTCTTCATTCCAACGAACCCTGTCTCCTTCTTTGAGTCGTAGCTATTGAGGGAAAGCGTCAAGGAATATCAGAGATGTCTAGATCATGCACGTACTTGACAAAATTGTGCCACAGCACCCCGGTTGGGTCCTCGAGGACACGAACAAATACAGAAACCTCAGCCGCCTCATCTTCGATTGTTGGTCGAGTATATCCCTCTTGAACGTTGAAGAGTTTCCGAAGCTCGCTGAAGCGTGTGAAACCCCAATCGCACTCCTCAGCAATGAAACGATGGTGGGCGTCTGGTCATAACATAATTCAGCGTCATCGCTCTGCTGTATATCTTGCGATCGTACTCACGGCTAACAGTGTAGATTGTTGGATCGTTGGGGTTGGAAATCACGAGCGCGAACTGTGCACAAGCATGCCAGCCTTCTGGGGCCCGCTTGGGATCAGCGTAGTCGAGATAGACAGAAACGGTGTCGTTCGGTGGTGCATTTGAGTTGCCGAAGGGAAAGAGTAATATGCGCCTGGTAAGAGCGGCCGAACAGCGCGATAAGCAACGGTCAACAGAGGAAGACATCGACGAGCAACTCGCCATTTGTGGCCACCGCACTCAAACTCTGGACCTGTAAGCTTTTTCTCCAGCTTCTTCCAGCCCTTCAGTGGCCATGTAAACACCTTGAATTCCTTCACATCGTGGCCCAAGTCCGGCATATGTTTGGCGGCAAATGCTTCATCTGCGCAAATGAACATCATCTAGAGACCGTACATCGCAAGGCACGCTGCAGGGAACTCACGGTCTTTCACAGAGACGACCTCGTCGACCTCCATAGGAGGTGTGCCATTAGCTTTCTCGTCCAAAACCTCCATGTCACTCTATGACGCAGTCGTGGTGAGCTCTGAGTCGTGGGAACAATAGAAACAAAGGACCTTACCATGCTCAACCGATATCCTTGAGGTTCTAGGATGCAATGTGAAGTCCTCTACGAGCGTATAATGTAGTACGCGGGACGAAATGAGGACTGAGGGACACTGAGAGATGAGGAACACACACAAGGAGACACTGAGCTTACAGATACAAAAGCTGATGGCTCCCCAGTCTACAGCCCGACACAAGCCGTAGGCGTTAAGACTAAACTCCGACACCTCAGACATCTCAAGTACCTCGGCGCGCCATCACAATACACCGTCTCAGTTCGCAGGAGAGGGCCTCTCGCCCTCCCCCATCCGTTCAGATTTCACGATTGTGTCCCTCCGCGGTCATCTGTGCTCATGGTGCCGACATAGCGACGCACGAAGTTCGAACGCCGATGCGTCAGGGACTAATCCTTTGTCAGCATGTATGAAATGACTATAAAAGACCCTTCTTCGAAATTTCTTCGTCGTCCCCAACTATATATCAATGCACTCTTCCTCCATTCATATAAAAACACTATCTGATGACTTGCGTGCTCAGTGCAATGCCTTGGCCATTATCTCGCTTCCGTGCTACACGATCCTTAAATTGTCTCGACGGGGAGGTATTATTACTTCCACCAGCTTTTCCGCTGTCCACCGTCGGTAATGAGTCAAAATCGTGTAATATCAAGCTGTTCGGAGATGGTTTCTGTCTCAGCTTCGTCTTGAGGCTGGGCAGGTTGGGATTTTTCTCCCCCATTTTCCCCGGTACGCCTATCGTGATTTATTGACGGTCTCGTTTTTTTCTGTGGCTGTCATCTTCACATTTTGGGCAAACATCACTTCTTCGCTACCTATGTTCAATTCGTATCCGAACTCGTATATAGCTCATGCAATATCATCTACTTTCTGAACACCACATACTTCATCAAGACCATGAGAAGACTGCGTCCCCTGCCTGCCTCTGCACTCCTCTGCACGCAGGTGAGACCAGGTGAGACTGCCGTCTGCGCGATGTCATGAATCCACCGCCCCTCGCAACCTCACTTCCAAAACTGAAGCGCTGACATCTGAGTCAGTATTACCGGGAGCCTTGATGTGTCTTACACCGTAAAAGATCAGAGAAGATCACATCCGCAATTCATCGAGGTTTTACCAGTCCCGATTTGATTGCCCTCATTCTCCCTCATTCCGGAATCCGCACTATGCCATTTGTCCTCCCAACTCATGGCATACCCTTAGCCCAGTCACACACCCCTGAATGGTGAACACGTTTTTCGAGGCATACTTCACTCCACACAGGCCTGCGTATCATTTAATTATCGGCCCCCCCCGCAACAGCGCCCCCTTCGAAGAGCTCTGCTAGTGGAGCCATGGTCCCAAGAGAGAAGATATCTGAATCGCTCCAGCAGACACGGTGCAGGGAAGGTATACCTCATCAACTATCCTGCGACAAGTGTCAGTTTTTTGTTACGTCTGATCATGCGCTTTCGTTCGACAGCAATCACTAGTTTCGATTATCGGCAATAGTGTACGGAATGGCCCGATATTCGCTGAGCCGATTGATCATGAGTTTGGGAGGCTGCAACGATCACAGAGAACAGAGATGAGCGGCCATTGATACGAAAAAGGAACACTGCCACGAGCAGGCGCGAAGTTGCGAATCTGCGGCTCGCAGACGCGTCTGAACCGAAACGGCAATTCTCCCCGCCTCATGTCTGCAACTGGCCTTCTCTCTACCTCCACAAAGCTCCTCCAGCGTCCTTTCCTTCAAAACATCCCCCGGCGCACTCCAACTCTGCGCCCAGTTTCCTTCCCGTATTCCCCACTCACTCGTCGATATCGACTCGTCCCGGACCCGGTCCGTTCGGTATGAACCAGTATAAAATATGGAGAACAAAACCCGACGCACACCTTGACTATGACACCGACCGTCCACGACAGAAAACATCCGCGAAACAAACGACCGCCGACCCACGTGTGAGCAGCAGGGCGGACGGGAAGCACCATCAGTCTAGCCGTGGGTACGTGTCCGAGGGCCATATTTCCTCTCGGCCACCTGCGCATTACAGCACAGTCCCGTCTTCGAGCAAGGCCTCTCGTTCCGCTAATCCACCATCCTCGACACAGTATCCCCCGTCCTCCTCGCAGTACCCTACGACATCGTCTCATAAATTACCGCAATCAACTAATGCCGTACCAACAACTTCTTCTCAGAGATACCCCGAGGCTGTTCCTGGTGCGCGAGCGCATCACCAACGATCTGCAACCACCGACCGAATTATGCCTTCCGTTGAGAAAGCTCGCGTTGCAGACGATTTTGGCAGGAGCTCTCGCCAACGACTTCCGAATCCTGGGCAAGCCCCACCTACGTCTGGTGCGGTGCCGTTCACCAGTCAAACACCAGGGTGGACTTTCCCTCCCCAGGAACCACGGAAATCTTCAAGTAGGCACCAACAGAGCGGCACGGATGGGAGGCAGGAGGCAGAGAAAGCAGAGAAAGCTAGGGAGAAGGAGATGCGAAGGGAGGAAAGGCGCCGGGAAGAGCAGCGTCAGGGAGAGCTTCGACAGGAGGAGGCGCGGCTTGAAGAGGAGAAGCGCAAACAGAAGGAGGAGCGTCGCAGAGAGAGAGAGGAACGACGTAAGGCTGAGGAGAGATTTCAGGAGCAGAAGGCGCGGGAGGAGAGGCGTAGAGCCGAGTCGAGCCGCGCTGTCGAGGATCCATCGCAAGGTGTTTCCCATATGCAGCCCGTGGCTAAGGAATCCCGACATGGTCGTATCAGGGAGTCTGACGAGTCCGACGGTTCGCTGCGGAAACCTGTGTCCACACGGCACAGAAGTCACCATAAAGAGCACAGCTTGCCAGTAAACATCGGTGTAAGCGCTCTATTATTACATTTCACAAAAGCCGTTGAACGCCCCTTTCTGCTAGATTATCACGACCGGTCAACAGAATATATCGCAGACTAGTATTCCTGTCGCGCATCACCCGGAGAATACTTCAGCGAATCACGGTCGCAAACACATCACCCCTCTTCAGACATCCGCTGCTCAATCAGGACAGCCAGCCGAACGAACAAAGCATTCCAAGCGGTCCAGGTCTCAAGGCGAGACAGTGCCTTATCCTCCTGGCTATGCTGTGAATGAAAGTCAACCAGCTCCAAGGACAGAGCAGGTAATTGGTTGTGCGGACATTATCTTGTTCCGCATTAACTCACCCCCCCATCCAGCGCAGCCACAAGTACGACACTGTCCGCTCACTCGGACAAATTGCCGAGACCTCAACCAGTCGCAGTACGACTGTTCCAACTCAAGGAGCTTTGGCGTCTCAGCAAAAAGCAGCGACTGTCGGACGCTCGTCACGCACGCACGAGGTGCGTGCTATGTAGCTGGTATGGTTTTAAGTGCTCATATATCGGCATTAGAAACAGTCCTCAAGGAATGGACTTCCTTGGCCATTTCATCGTTCGGAGGCTTCACCTGCTTCAAAGCAGGACAAGCAAGACTCGGCGCCTGCGCCTGCACCTCCAAGGGCCGTCCATTCGAACCCTTCACCTATCATAAGCATCAGGGCCGGCCAAGGTCCGTCCGACTCGCACCTACCTGAGCAGACTGTGAAGCAAAGAGCTCATCCGCGTCCCTCGGTGTCTGGAGATGCAAACAAGCACTCCCCCCCCGAACATACTTATCAGTCATCCCTGCGCCCCAATCCTGTCGAGAGCCATGTACAGGAGCCTCCACGTCCTCCTTCTACCCAGCCAAACTATCCATATGCTCGTTCAACGCTGCCTGTTGGTCAATGGTCTGGCAATGCTGGCTCCTCACGAGCAACGAGACCTCATCCAAATCAGGAGGAGGAGCAAATACTGATGGTCCCTTCTGCTGCAATACTCCCTGTAAGATCTCAATCCTATGATCATCAAGCCGAGCCAGCTCGCTCTCCGGCGCCTGCACCGTCTCAAGTTACTGCGGCGGCAGGACGTTCTTTCACACCCGCCCCGCCTCCATTTACTCCCGCTCCAGTACCGTCACGCACTCCATCGCATGATAGAGATATGTGGGGAGCCACGACCACGTCCGGCAGCCAACCAGGGCCCTCCCAGTACATGTCTTCTTACGCAGCTCCTCAGTCGGTACAGACACCTCGGCAGGCACCATCTCCGCAAGCCTTTCCAAATCACTTTGCTGGAGCTCCTTGGTCAAATAGCACAGCCCAGAATTCTATGGCTCAACCATACCACGCTTCTGATGCCTCTCCTCCGAAGCACTCTCCCCTTGGTGCGGCGGCGACGTACCACACACATGATACCAATTCCAGACCCATAGCGCCATATAGCGATCCGAGCCCTGCCGTTCCAGATCTTGCTTCTAGGTTCCCTTTCCGTGAAGATGTCGTAGAACCTACTACGGTATTCCATCAATATTCTTCGTCCACGAGCCAGCCGCCTTATCTTCACCCTTCCCAGGCCTATCAAGCTGATTTTGGCACTGCGTCAAAGGACAGGCATGGAAGACAGGATACGCAGTACAACCAGACGCCGGTGCCCAATCCATCATATCCAGCATACGGGGTGACTTTCCAAACGCCCAAACCCGCCAAGGTTTCCCCAGGACAAGGATCGCGGACCACGCCGCACAATACCCCTCCCAAGGATCCTGTACCACCTGTGGTTCAGCACTCTCAGCCAACTCCGGGTCCATCTCCTCAGTCCCTACCACGTTCTACTAACGATTATCCGTATGCTCACGACCCCTCACAAACTAATGTCTCCCAAGCGATGTTCTACAATCCGACTCCTTCAACATACCCTGCGACCCCAGTATACCCTTCCTCGTCTCAGACGCATGTAGATGCTACGCATGCCCCGAACATCGCCAATGTAGCAAATCCAAATTCCATCGGCCATCAGCAGCATCGATCGACTGCTACTAATCCTTCTCCGCGATCCCAAACTTTTCCTGTTGCACCTCCAGTTGCAGCAACTCCTGCCATTACTCGAGTCACATCACGCACACCCTCACATGATACGGGATCAACGACACTACTGGGCCATACTCCATCTTCACAAGGCTCTATCTTGATGCCTCCAGTGTCCCCTGCTGTTTATGGCTATACGGTCTCCAACCCTCCGACCAGTCATAGTGCCCAACAGCCGGGAGTTTCGGCCCCGTTCAATGGTCCATCATACATACAGCCAATCTCTCGATCGGCTCCTCCTTCGACTCCCGCCCCTCGCCAGACGAATATTCGACATCATGCATACGTCCCATCACCCACCATCCCCTCCACCACCACACCAGTGCCACCACCTCCTGCACCTACACGATCGCAATCGCAGCCGAGTCAACCCAGGGCCACAGCATCGACCGTGCCAGCGCGCTCTTATTCGCAGACGCAAATTGCGCCAGATCCAGTTTCGGCGCCGCGGTATGCAAATGTTCCTGTGGCTAGTTCTTCGTATGCTCCCCGTACACTAGTGCCGTCTCCATCACCTGAACCGGAAATCCTGATGACACCATCGTCTATCGCGCGATCTCCAATGAAGCTGCCTGCTTCTCCTGCTCCTGTCGTGCAGACCTCTTCGCAGTCCTACCAGGAACAGAAGAAAAGGGGGGGATTACTATCTGCGCTCGGACTTCGTCGTTCAAAGACAACATCGAGACAACCTCAACCTCCATCTCCTCCCCAATTAAAGCCAGTGGTTAGCCGTGAGGCTCAGTCATCGGTACCGGCCAAGGTGGTGACTTCGGAAAAGTCAACACCATTTCCTGTGGATCCACGTAGCAAGGTTGCGACGACGTCCTCACGTCATGGCATGGCCGCGCCTGTAGCAGTCCCAATTCCTGGACATCATAGTCGTGAGAGGAAGACAAGTGGATCGTATGGCTTTGGACCGTTTCGCTTGCTTTCCAAAAGGCATCGCACAGTCTCTGCTGCATCAGCCGAGGCCGTGGACGGCACGAATGCGGTGAGCGCTAGACTTCTGATTATATTTATCTTTCGTCAACGCAGTGGACTGATGCGCTTGGCTGTCCTTGTTTATCAGGCGAGCACCATCATCACGTCACCAGCTGGATCGACCCGCAGTCCGACCCCCGGCCTTCCACCACCTCAACGCGATCCTGTGCAGGCCGCGGTTGACTGGCGAAACCAAGAGGAAGAGAAGGCTCGTCATCGCGGCGGCGCACGGAGACGGAGACCCGGCGTCACGTTCGAGGGCTACGAATCGGACCACCCCCAAGCGGAACAGCACAAGCAGGGATACGTCGCTCGTATGCGGATTCGCTAAGATCGCCACTGCTAGCACGTTCTGTTACCTTGGCTCATCGTTTTCCGCTTTGCTCTCTTTTTTTTGCTCGTCTATTGCTCTCGAAGTTGTCATCTGCTTTCTAAAGTTTCACAAGTAAGGAACTTGGGTTTTGCATATGGATTTATGGAAACCATGTATTTATATGACATCGTTGGCTTATATTTAAATTGTATCTGACAGCGCGAGTACTATCTGACGACTACGACATTTTCCTTGACCATTCGTCTCTTAGGCACCTGGGAAGACATGGGAAAGATGCGCGACAAGGACGAAAATTGCCCTTCATTTGACCTTTCGTGTTGATTTAGAGGAGAATATCAGACGGCACGGGAGTGAATCGTGTAAAAATCGTGTTTTGAGTCAAGATCTACTCCTAATCTGCTATTATCAATCGGAATTGATTGAAATTCGCGACCTGAACGCGTGACGTAACGCGATCTCGTGTCGGCGCGTCCGATGAGATCTTGGAACTTTCTCTCTCTATCAAGTACGACTCTCAACCAAGTCAGCGAGGCACACGACCGAACAACATGTACAAAGGAAGACAAGGAGCTCTCGAGGTTGAAAAACACTTGGGTCTGAAATATCCTCACCGGCTCAACTTGTTTGTCCGATCTTTCTCGTCTCAAACAAGGACGTCGTGCTGACTTTCGGACGCAGCTATGACAGACCACCAGTAGACGACATTACTGTGGAGGAATTTGAGACGTGTGCCATAGACCGCTTGCGCGTTTTGGCCGAGATAGAGTCCTGCTTCGCGCGCAATCGACCTTACGATGAGCTGAGGACCATTGCCATCACGCAGTGCGAGAAGCACCTTCCACTCAACGCCACAAGCGCGTATACGGTGGACAGAGATGCGCAGAGGAGAAAAGACCACATCGGACACTTTGTTCTGCGTTTGGCATTCTGTCGCTCGTGAGTGTAATTCTTCCATGCGCGTCCATGCCCAGCTTAGAGACGTAACTCGTCCCTAGCGAGGAGCTGCGTCGACGCTTTGTTAAGGCAGAGGCAACGTTATTTCGTGTAAGATATGACACGGATGGCGCTGCCGAAAGGAAGGCATTCCTGAGCTCCAGAGACTTTGCATGGTCTTTCGTATGTAGAACGTTCTGCAGCCCGCTCTGCGACTAACAGGCTCTGGAAAAGGTGGATGACAAGGAAAAGGCCATGTATGCTTCTCAGCTCGAGGCAGCTACATCGGGTATCAAGGTCTTCGATACACCTACAGATAAAGCAGAAGATTTCTTCAAGGTGACGCGCCTTCTCCCTTCGATATCTTCGATATTCTTCATGTGAGATCTCTTCAGGTCAGATGGACCCGTGTACCAGATCTTGTCGAAAAACGCAAAGTATTCCTCAAAGGCGGGTGGGCCTATGTTCCCGCCCGGGAACAGTCCAGCATCGTATTCCAGGAATTCCAGAATCACCTCGAAAAATCTTTGGAGGTACGTCGAATTAACGTTGTACGACCTTTTGCTCTGGTCTTATCATGCTTTGCATATATAGATGACTGCCAAAGCACTTCCTCGACTAGATGAAGATACGCGTCTTGATCCTATCCTCGCGAACCTCTCGCAAGGTTTCCTAGCCGGCGCATCATCACAATGGGCGGATGGTTCGAAATCCGTCGATGGTATCACAGCCGACATGGTCGATGACCTTTCACGGAAACATTTCCCGATGTGCATGCGGAATCTTCAGAATAATCTCAAGCAGAACCGCCATCTCAAACACTTTGGCCGGCTTCAGTATGGCCTGTTTTTGAAGGTAAGTAGCCGCAATGTGTCTTATTGCCGTATACTGAATGCATCTACCTCTCAAGGCTCTTGGTCTCTCGGTGGATGAAGCGCTCTTGTTTTGGCGGAGAGCTTTCAGTGGCTTCACGGACGATCAATTCAACAAAAACTACAAATACAATATTCGGCATTCATATGGATTGGAGGGCAGGCGAGCTAATTATCCCGCCAGAAGGTTTGTCCTACAGCAAGTTTTTTTTTTGCGAGGGCCTCCTGAAATTCTCCGACAGTTGTCAACAGATCCTGACGAGCGATCAGCCGGGATCGAGCGACTCGCACGGCTGTCCATACCGCCACTTCTCTATCGACAACCTACAAACGGCCCTCCTCTCAGCCTACTCTTCACAAGGTCTGACATCGGCCGATCTGCCAGAGATCCTCAACACGGTCAAGGGGGGCCACTATCACGTCGCGTGCACACGTGTGTTCGAGATCACACATGCAAACAGAGGCGTGAAGAAGGGCGAGGGTGTCGGAGGTGGTGAGAGCATCACACACCCGAATCAGTACGTGACAAGGAGTATGGAGTTGGAGAGAGCGGCGATTGAGGCGGTCAAAGTAGAGGTAGACGGAGATGTTGTGATGGGTTCTTGATTGTGCGATACCTGTTGGCTTGTATTGATAGATTGCCTCGAAGCAGTTGCCCATACCATTAGAGTCATTATTTCACAATGAGGGAGGTTGGATGGCATCAGTCTGCGGTGGCAATGAAGTAAAGCGAATATATTGTGCCACAAGGCTCACACAGTACACTTCGTCGTTTGAGAAACTCCTGGACAGATGATATGGCATGGAATCAAGGGGGGATCAGAGAAAGTACAGAGATGTGGTGGATTCTGGCTGAGGTTCTGCCAGGGACGATTCGCATGGGCAGCGGACGATATGGAGAGGTGAGTTAGGCCCTGTTACACCTTGAGAACGACTGACAATATTGACGGGCAACTCCCACAATCGCAGATGATGTGAGCTGACTTGTTAAAGATCTTGAGGAGCGGTGCAAGGAGGATTGAAGCAATTTGCGGTGTGGCGACTTGGGCAAATAGGTCGATGACATATGGGATTGTATGTGCATCAGTGTGTTGAGGGGATTGAGCTTTGAAGGAGGGGGGCGGAAAATATCTAGTCTGAACCACGGGGAGGGACTCAGGCCGCAGATATGTGCGGGGCTAAGAATGGAGGGGGGGCGAGCGGAAGGCGAGCGAGAGTGTGGGCAACGGGATTGCGGAGCCCAAAAGCTGAATTGGGGCGGGTTGCGGAGGGTGTTTCCGCAACAGCCCACCTCGCTTGCACCGCGATGACACCTCTGGCAACCCACGGCCACTCCATTTCAACTGTCCAATTATTGCTCTGACGATCCATCATGCAAACTGGCCGTTCACAGACGTCGTTTACAAGCTGAGGACCGCCGAAATGGAGATGAACATGGATTCTCACCGCGATACTCGATGAGGAGCAGAGACGCTGAGATGCCTTCAAACGTCTAACGGTTGGATTTGTTTGCAATTTGGGGTCTGGATTCTTGTCTGGAAACTGGTGCCGTGCAATATCCTTTTCTTGTCATAACTATCTGCCTTGAGGCTAGGGACAGCGAGGACCGCGGGAGCCACTTCACGGCGACTTGATGCAGGCGAGATTCTACGAGCACTCAGTCAATCCGCAGCACCAGTCCCAGATTCTTGACGATCTTCTTGTCTTCTGCTTGCGTGTCGGAACATTCCTGGATAGCTATCAATCACTCAATCCGAGTGCGCCTCGTCGGGTTTGACGACGACGGACAAGCTTGAAGGAGAGGGCTCAGTGGCCATTACTAGGCTTTTGTGGCCTTCATACCCAAACAGTGCGTTGGTGAGTTTTTAAATCTTGTCTTGGGACGGTTTTCTGCGAAACACAAGCAAGGGGGCTTGGTGTCCTTCGTCGTTCACACCAGACGGAGTGCGTGTCACGTGTCACACATGAAATGTCACATGTATGCACCCGTTTGTTGTGGTCTGTGATGCCTCCATGACGATGGTCGACAAAGGGAACAGTGTCGCGGGCATTGGCACGAATGTGTCCTCTAGTTTGTGCGGAGGCAGATTTGTGTGCGATGAGCGGTATTGGAAATATCGGATGGAGGATGCACAATGAAGCCTAGGCTTCTCGTCTCAGATTGCCCTCGCACACTGGTTCACAAATCTGTCTAGAACAGTTGCTTGCACAGTGCAGGATAGCGGGACTGGTACGGAGATGACCTAGGGTCCCCACTTTCCATCAGACATCCTTGTCCAGTCAAGCAGTCCTCCGACTTTGATCATTGTGCCAGGTGGGCGCAATGCAAGCATTTCTACACATTCGAGTTTACAGCTCTGCTCTGACGGAGCTTTGGAGACATTCCAAGAGATATAGTTGTGTCATTTGCATATGCTCCGGGCCCAGAGGGCCCTTCCGGGTGCGGATTGTCGTTGTCGAAGTGCCCAGTCGAGATGCGGAATGCGTGTTCGCGCAGAAACGGAGAGTTGTGGGTGCCTGTATGCCGCGTCGCGGCGAGCTCGAGAGCATGCAAATTGGCATTTTTACGGCTTCTTCCTTACCTTACGAGTTCACCGCCCTCCTAATAAATAGAATGCTCAAGCTTGCCGAGAGGCTCGCCCTCTGTCCCTCCAACCGTCACTCCATCTTGTAACGATATGCAGGAAGTTGTTCAAGACCGCTTTGTTCCTTCAGAGCTGAACGTGGACGATGGTGACTACGAGGTCTACTTGTTTTGGCCCTCGTTGAGACTTCAGGAATCCCCGAATTCAGGAAATGAGCATAGCATATATGGGGTTCGTTTGACGGTGTCTTTTGGTCGATGCAACGCGTACTCACCATTATCGCAACAGCCTGTGTTGCCGTCCTTTGATTTCGACGACTACTGGGATGGATTGGGGTCCCCTCCTGCGGTGCGTTTGGCGTTTCTCTCAGCGCGTCATGGAATTGACAATGTGACCCAGCTGCCTCTTTCTTTCTCCGAGACTACCAACTACCGATTCCCCGATGGAAAACGTATGATCAGTGAGCCTGAGCGCGGGCCTGTGCAGACTGGCTACAGCCAGCTCGTAAAGATGGGATTGCTATTCTCGGTGAGTACTTGAATCTTCGGACTTCGGGGTTCTGGTTGGTGACGCCCTCGTTTTGTTTTGTTTTTCGCATCCTGTGGGGATTGACTGTCGACTGATTTGAACTTGAATCGAGCAGCAGGTCAGCCATGGTTTGGATTGCGTCTGGGACAAGGTTCGCGTGATCTTGCAAAGGGCCAAATGAGACCCTGTTCGACGTTGGGTTGAAGTCCATGATAGCATTGATGTTCGCACGCGGAGATTGGTTATGTTTTTGAAATATATCTTACTTGTAGGACCGCTTGTGAACAACGCAGTTAAACAACGCGATATCGTGCACGACGCCGGAGATTCAAGTGAAGGCTGCGTGTAGATTGTTTACGTAACTACAGTGTCCTGCAAAAAGGGACCGAAAGGCTCCGCTGGAGCGGTGTTCTGCCTTCCTTGTCCTCTCCGTCCTGTGTCGCGTTCATTCACCTCACGAAGACATCTATTTCACGAATTCTATGAGTAAACGCAAGCCCCCACCCACACAGCCTAGCTCTCATAATGGCGTCGAGATCTTGCACCAGTACCCAGACACGGACGGCCATTTCTCTTTGGTCAGGCGAGTGCTTCATGTTTGCACACAAAGTCACAAACGGAACGCTCATATATATATATACCTTGCCGACGTATAGGAATTTCAGGCTCGCCGACCTCGTCACCATAATGAACGGCGTCTGCGGCTCATTCTCCGTGTTCTCGTCTGCGCGGTACCTCCTTACGAACGACGAGTCGTATCTGTGGATGGCGCACCTGCTCCCCCTCGCGGGATTGATGTTTGATTTCTTCGATGGCAAAGTCGCGAGGTGGAGGAAGTCCAGCAGTATGATAGGCCAGGAACTCGATTCGTTGGCCGACCTAGTACGTCTCGTCTCGCCCTTTCTTGTGAAAGATGCCGAACGAACTCTCATCACTGATCGCACTTGTGCAGATATCGTTTGGCGTCGCGCCTGCGGTGTTGGCGTTTGCTGTCGGCCTGCGCACCTTCCTGGACACTGTTGCATTGACCTGTTTCATCTGCTGTGGACTCGCTCGTCTCGCCCGGTTCAACGCAACCGTCGCAAGCGTTCCCAAGGATGCCACAGGGAAAGCACACTACTTCGAAGGTCTTCCGATTCCTTCCTCGCTGGCTCTCGTCAGTCTCCTGGCATGGTGGACAAAACACGGATGGATCGAAGGCAAGGAAGGCATCCCATGGGGCAAGATTGCCTTGTGGGAAGGGCAAGACGGTGCTGGAGACATCCACTGGGTGAGCTTCGTGTTTGGACTGTGGGCCGCGGCAATGGTGAGCAAGACGTTGCGCGTGCCCAAAATATGATTCGGGCTGAAGCGGGTCGAGTGTCACCGGGAAGAGATGGACGGATTTTTCTTGCCTAGTTTACGACGTGATGTTTACCGTATGGTACGATGTAAAGAGCTCCGATATAGTTAGTAGCGGAATTTCTAGTCCATTAAGACCTCTGCTGGACCCTGTGCCTCCTGCATGTACAGTACGTACATGTTTTTTAAGGATACGAACACGCGGGTGTGGCGTGGCGTCAGCCTGGCCGTGTCGGACGCGTCCATAATTAACGCGCTTTTCGTCGCGTCTGTCTGCAACCTCCACCATGCCCTCTCGCGACGACGCCCAAAAGCTCTTCATCCAGGCCGTCATATCCCGCAGATACCTTTCGAAAGAGCTGACAGAAATTTTGGTAGCCAGATGCATCGCGGCTGTCCGAGGTAGGCTTCGTTCTGGCTAGTCCTTTCCGTCTCACGATTTAAGCTGCCTATGTCTGGCGGTATCAGCTGCGGATGATACCCTGAACATCAACAGCAACTACGACGCGTTCATAATATCGGTCAACAATGCGCTGAACCCGCTGGACCTGGAACTGGCGTTCCTCCACGACGAGATCACCGGGAGGCAAATGTGTGCCTTGGTAAACCGTTCCCTCATCATCATCATCCCATCCTGCTTATTCCTTCGCCACATATAAAAGGTCAACCGCAAGGGCGACGAGCTCGCGCAGATAGCGACCGACTACTCGCCGGTCGAAATCGCCTACTTCAAGGCCCTCGTAAATTCCTCTCTAACACTGCACGCCCGCCGCCACGCACCTAACGCGCTGTCTTTCTCGACGCACAGGTCGAGCGGATCATGCTCGCGCCGAACGAGTCGTACTCGGTGTCGTCCCTCGCGGCGCTGCGCGAGACCGCCGCGCTCGGGTCGAGCATGACGAAGACGCAGGCGGAGATCGTGCTCGCGAGCTTCGTCGCGAAGGGATGGCTGAACAAAAGCCTGTGCGTCGCCCCTGGCCCTGCCATCCCTACGGAACACTGACCCGACGCGGAGCAGCCGCGGCCGGTACTCCCTCTCGACGCGCACGCTGCTCGAGCTCCAGCCGTACATCAAATCGACATACGCCGACGAAGTCATCGAATGCACCGTCTGCTTCGAGGTGCGCCTCCTCCCCACGCCCCATCCCCCCAGCCAGAAAAGACGACGCGCTGACCACGTCCCACGCACGCCCCGGATCGTGCGCCGCGCAGATCGTCACGCGCGGCATAGGCTGCTTCACCGCGAACTGCAAGGCGCGCCTGCACGACCACTGCTTCACGAACTACCGCAAGAACAAGCACAAGTGCCCCACCTGCAACGCCGACTGGTCCACCAACGAGAAGAAGCTGCTGTTCGTCGGGGAGAAGGCCGCCGGCGCGGACGACGCGAAGAGGAAGGAGCGGAGGAGAAAATCTGTCGCGGGAAGCGACGAGGAGGAGGGAGAGGGAGAGCCGAGCCAGAGCTATGCGGCGGACGATAGTCAGGAGATGGAGGTGGAGGCGAATGCGACCCAAGACGATCCCGAACCAACACAGTCGCAGCCAAATGGAAGGAACGGGCGCAGTCGCGCCAAAGCACCGAGGTCCGTCTTTGTCTCAGATCCCTCCTCGGCGTGTAAAAAAAGCTTATGTATACGATATCTACAGTGCATCTCAAGTAGACGAGTCGATGGAGGTCGACGAAGAAGACAGTCCTCCGCCAGCCCCAGCCCGGAGGAGCAGGCGGAAAAATTAAAAGTCACGAAGATTGAGTCTATCTCGGTACTAATGTATTACAATCTCAATCATACACTCGGACCCATACCCTGTACACTGCCAGGCGCAGCCACCTTGCCCTCCTCTGCAGGTGGCTCGGCCAGCCGGTGTGAGAACCCGAACCGATCCTTGCCCCAGACCTGCCTCTTGCGATGCTTGCGCCCCTCGCCAAACTCTTCGTTCCACTTGCGAAGATCGGCCAGGCTGCCGAGAGACTCGGAAGAAGAGGGCGTGATCTCCTTCAGGGCCTTTGTGAAATTGTGGAGATGGAGGATGCGACTGGACGCAAGGGGCGAGGCTTCGGCCGGTGCTGCGAGCGTCGGCGACGCATCCTTCGCCCCATCATCAGTATTAGGCTCCGTCTCCTTCGCATCGGCCACGATAGTGGAGACACTCTCGGGCACTTTGTCCGGCGACGTTTGAACAGGTCCGGCCTGCGATGTCAGTGCCCACGGAACGACGACATTCTCTTTCACAGCATCCAGAGCTGCAGCGACGCATAGATCTACGATGGCAGAGGCCGTCAGTAAAATAGAAAAATACAATCAGCCCGCCTGGCCACTCACGTTTCAGATCCGAGCCAGAGAAGCTCGCAGTCAACTGCGCGAGCGCCTTCAAATCAATGTCCGACGCGAGCGACTCGTCACGCAGGAGGATCTTGAGGATCTCCTCGCGCTCCTTCTCGCCGGGAAGGTCCACCAACAGCCGGCGGGGCAACCGCCGGAGCACGGCGTCATCGAGATCGAACGGCCTGTTCGTGGCACCGATGACGATGACGTTGTCCTCCCTGGATGACCTCAGACCGTCCATCTCCTGCATGAACTGCGTGATGACGCCTCTGTGCGCGATGGCCCCGCCAGACGCGCGCGCGGAGGAGCGCGCGCCGAAGAGGGCGTCGATCTCGTCGATGAAGACCACACACGGCGACAGCTGCCGAGCCAGCGCGAAGACAGCGCGCACGAGTTTCTCGCCCTCGCCGACGTACTATTGATGATCACGTGAGAACCTGTGCGATGAACGAGCGGACTCAATCTCACCATGTCCATGACGTCCGAGGGTGAGATGGCAAGCATCCGGCACCCAGCCTCCTTCGCAAGGGCTCGAACGACGAGCGTCTTGCCGGTTCCTGGGGGTCCGAAGAGCAGACACCCGGTCATGCCGTGCTCCTTCAAGATACCGTGCTGGAACGCGGAGGGATGCAAAAGCGGTAACGAAACCATCGTCCGCACGGCATCGATTGTGTGAGTAGGAAGATGCACTTGGCTGAAAGACGTCGGCATAGATGCTATAGAAAGGATGTCAGCGCGCGCGAACGACGAACGAGCACGTCGAGGCACTCGCCTGCGTCGACGATGCATCCCAACAACTCCTGCTGATGAGAATCGAGCTCGGGATCCTGCTTGAGGCGTTCGACGACCTCGTCCGTACCTTCGGCCGTCTTGCCCTCGTCCCCGTCTTCGTCCGCCTCTTCTTGCTCCCGGGGCGACTTGACATAAGACTTCTGCATCCACGCCTTCCGAATATCCTGTGAAGTCCGTTGAGCAGCCCAAGCTCTATGTATATCTCCCCACCCAACAACGACTCTATCGAGAGTGCCAGATCTTGCCGTCGAGCCTTGTGAGATCATGTTCCCAACTGCTTGATCCGCGATCTGCTTCACGGCGGACCAGTTCTCGATGCGGTTGCCCCAGTCCTCCCACATCCTCTTGGCGTCGGGATCGCTGGGAGACTTTTCGCCTACCGCCTCACCGTCCGTAGAGGGCTCGTCCGGCAAGTCGTCCGTCCGGTAGAGCACGCCGCCGACGGCACCCACGCCCATCCGCATCGTCAACTCGTTGATCTCCCTCCGTCGGGCCATCCGACACGCCTGCTCCTGAGACGCCGACCGGAGCGTAGGCACCAGTATCGAAGTCCGGAAGAATGGCGACTGCTTCGGTGACTCCGACGGCCCACTTGGCCTCGAGCCCGCCCGCCCGACGATCCCAGAGTCCAAGAACCTGCTGAACGAAGTAGGCCCACCGATGACGACGACGCCCGGCGTGCCGCCCAGCCCGCCGCGCTCGTCGCCGCCCTGGTCCTGCCCGACGGAGAGCTTCGGCAGGTCAGCGTACAGCGCCGCGTCCCCCTTCTCCCACTTGCGCAGGCGCTCGCGCAGCCGCTTTTCCCTTGACTTCTGCGCCGCCTCGTCCTCGCTCCAGTCGGACTTGCCTGGGCGCGCGGCGGGCGCGCTGGCGGCTGAGGGCGAGCTCCTGCTCATGAGGAGATTGACGATGCCCTGCCCGCCGAGGTTGGGCGCGGACGTGGACGGGGGCTCGGCGATGGGCGGTGCGATGCCGAACACGATCGTCACGGGGCTCGCGACGGGACCGGAGGGGTTGACGAGGGCGCCCTGGCGCCGCTGGCGGACAGCGGCCACGAGGGCGGGATACCAAGAGGCGGACGAGGCGGACAGCGTGCCGAAGTCGCGGACGTAGACGATGCGCGGCCTGCGGGAGGACGACGAGCCCGGGGTGTCTGGACCGGGCATGCTGACGAGGCTGTCGAAAAAATCGCGCATGGCTGCGGATTTGCCGCGGGCGGGGGAGGTCGCGGCGGCGCGGGAGGCGCGGGAGGGCGTCATGATCTGGAAGGTCATCTGCGATGGGATGCCCATCGGGGACATGTCGGACGACTCATCGTCCTCGTAGAAAGACTCGAGTCGTGCAGGGCGCGCGGTAGCGAGGGAGGGAGAGGCGAAATGGAGGGGGTTCGGGGAGATCTGCAGGCAACTGGCAGCTTGAGCGTGCGGGGCATGCATCAGTCAGCACGCGCATGCCTGGAAGGATGTCCACGACTCACATGGTCCGAAGTGGCCGTACTCCCCGGCGGCGAGCTGGACGGCGTCGAGGACGACGACGTCGGCCTTTGTCTGGCGTGCCATCTCGCGGACGGTCTCGTCGACGATGTAGTCGCCTCCTTCGATCGGGCAGTAGAGCGCAAGGGTCGGCTCCACCGGAGGACCCGAGACGGAGGTGTACGCGGCCTTGTGCTGCGTCTGGGGATGGAGAGTGATCCATAGGTTATTAAGAGCCTCCTCGTATATTTCTGGGGGCGGGAGAACAGTCGAGTTAGCAGGTTCGGCGAGAGATTCGGGCATCCACAAGACATTTAGGTCGCTGGGCAGCCGAGGCGGGGGCGGGGGCTCGTCTGGGGCTGTCGACGACGACGACCCCGCCTTGGACGGCCCGACCGAGTCGTCTGAAGGGCCTTCTTCGCCATTGGGGGGTGGAGGGTCGATGGAAGGCGGGGGAGGTGCGCTGGAGGAAGATGCACGCCTGTACACACGAGTGTTTCTGGGAGGGGTGTCCTTCCTCGGATAGTACGCGGGGTTCGAGTAGGAGAGGAGGGCGCGGATGGGGGACGTTGAGGACCTTCTGAGCTGCAGACGGGCCCTGCGCAGAATGAATTGGGAGCGCATGCGCCTCGCTCGTCTCTCTCGAGAGCAGATCTTCAGCCCCGCCCAAAACTCGCTGACTCAACTTTCTCACCCACGCTGACTTCAAAATCACTCCCGCCGCTCGCCCAGTAGAAATGTCTAATTAGTACGGAATATCACAGTCGGCCAACCAGCATGTAGAGTATGCAATAATGAGGTTCATATGTAGAAACTTGACGCCCTCGCCCACGGCGAATCACCAACGCACGCTCACACTCCGCACACAAGCACCGACGACCCTCACTCACGACGCCTTGCTCTTCAACCCCTCCTCCCGCGCCTGCTTCCTCTCCGCGAGGTCCACCCCCACGAGGATCTTCGACGCCTTCCACAGCTGCACGACGTTGATGATGTTCTTGATGAACGAGATGATCCCCGTCGGGATTGCGATCAGTTGCGGCCACGTCAGGTCCTGCACGAGCGGGTGCGCGAGCCCGATCGGTGTCTGCACCCACTTCATCAGGTACAGCGCGACGAAGAACATCTCGTTGCCCGCGCAGATCACGAACAGCGTCCGCTGGCCGCGGTCGGGTCAGGTCAGCCCGGTCGTGTGACGGTCGACGGCGCGCGCGGGACTCACGGAATCGTTATAGTACAGCCATAGAATCCGGCTCACGTCGCTCGTGACGAGCTTGTGGCTGCGGGAGCCCGTGACGAGCGAGCTGGCGGAAGGTGCGGGAGAACAGGTCAGGGGCGATGAACGGATATAGACCGAGCGACTCCGTTACCTGTACATGTGCATATAATGGCTCGCAAAGTCCAGAGCGATCAGGAACTGGAAGAAGAGGGCGAAGTCTGGGTATACGGAGGCCAGATAGCATAGGAGGCACGACGTGGTGCATCTGCGCGTTCAACGTCCTCTCTGTCAGTCGTGCGACGCGACCCGCGCGGCGTGGCGGCCAACAACGCACCTGTCGGTGACCATATCCAAGACGGCACCGAATTTTGAGGTTTGGCCCAGCGCCCGCGCGGCCTGGCCGTCCACGGCATCCAGCAGACAGGAGATGCAGTACGCGAGCGTGCAGTACTTCGGATGGTAGCTCATGAAATGCAACGCGACAGCAGCCAGGAGGACCCGCGAGTAGCCTGGGCGGTAAAGGGGAAAAGAGTAAGCGGGGCGCGCTGCTGCTCATGGAATCCCAGGAGAACATACCGATAAGGTTGGGCACGAAGAGAAATACATTCTCGGAGTAGGTCTGTGCTGTGGCGAGATCGACGGCTTGTTTTGGGTCGACGACGTCCGAGTGTCTGCGGCGACGCTGGATGGGCTGTTTTCCTGACATGACGGGACACGAAGGAAGGAGGTGGACGTGAGGGAGGAAGGGAGCCCGAGGACTCAGACCGTCCGCGCCAAGTGGATGCCGTCTCATGCCGTCCGCGTCCCACGTCATAACACCCCGTCAGCATGCTCCGTCTTCTTCCCCGTGCACTTGGCTTTTTTCATTGAAAATCCTCAGAAAAGGACAGTATGACAAAAGCGTAATGTGCCGAAATATCCGAACCTTTTCTAGTCGATTCGGCAGCAACTCCTAGCAGTGTCCCGATGACCCTCATCTTCAAAGTCGTCAAATAAAATAATTAAAAAGAGCACTACATGAAGCAGAGATCCAGAAATTAAAGCTAAGTAGAAGAATGGCGTCCGACATAGTATCCAGGCATAGACGATAGATGAACCAATTCCGTTGTGAACACGAGTCACGAGCGCTGTTAGAAACCTCTTCACTTCTTGCCAAACACAACGCCGAGAACGATGGCAAGGATGGCGATGACGAGCAGAAAGATGAAGAAGCAGATCCAGCGCTTTTTGCGTGCCGAGCGCGCATGCTTGACCGCTATGTCTGTCTGTTTCAATCTAAGACAAGGGGTTAAGCTTCTGCTGCCGTGGTCACATTGTCTGACGAGGACATACCCCTGCTCTGTATCATGCTCGACTCGAGTGGCAGACTGCTCAATCTGGTCGATGGCTTCTCCCTGCTGGAGAACAAGAGTGTCCATCTAAAAAAAAGTAGAAGGAGGAAGTAAGACAAATATAGCACGTCGTAGGATGACGTGACTAACGTCGTTAAACAGTGTCGCGAGCTCAGCAAGGGTGTTTTCGATTTTGCGGATATCTTGATGCCGTTCTTGTACCTCGTTGTAAGCGAGCCTCGACTCGCGGTAGCGCGTCGTGGAGGTCAACTGGGCGGCAAGGGCGAGATATATCAGCTCAGGCATCCAGATGAGCGAGAGGGGCGACTTGCCGCTTGTGCGAAAACTTGACCACCTTGCCCGTCATCGTCATCGACGACTGCCGATATTTCCTCAGGGGTCGCGTCGGGCTTCACTAAAGAGCTCTCGAGGTTGGTAAAACGTAGCTGGTTCTCACGGCCGTCACATACCAATTTTAAACTGTCGCTCTACCCGTTGCCGGTACCTCGCGCGGTAATCCCGCTCCATTTCCTGATACCGTTGGAGAACCTCCATAAACCGTGTCCTCACAAGTTGCGTCTGCGTGCCCAAGCGTCAGACCTTCCATGAGATTCTTGCGACCAACGTACGAGCTTACCTGATTTTGTCGTATCCGCGCGTCTTGTCCAGGAGGTGTGGGCTGCTTCGCCAGAGCCTGGATGCGGTTCCTCAGCTGATTGCTGAGCATCCTGGTGTTGGCGACGAGCTCGTCGAGGACGGCGGCGTTCTGTTGCGTGAGAGCGTCGTCCATGGCATTCAGCGAGCGCGAATGCATGTCCGATATTCTCGAGACGTCCGCGTCGAATTCCCGGATCGCATCTTGAAGGGAGTTGATCTGCAAAGCCCAGCGACTTGATAAGATCTCGCAGTAATGTGGCAAGGAAGGAGAGAAAATTACTTCGGCGTAAAAATCTGACATCCCCCCTCCGGAACCTGCGGGCACACTGACCCTCGCACCATTCCCATTCACCGTGCCGTCTTGGTTCGGCAACCCAGTCATCTCATACTCCCCTCGAGCAGCGGGAGGGCTCTGGGGGCTCTGGGGGGACTGCCCCTGCAATCGCTGGGCCTATTCACACACATACAATCAACACACATGGCGCCCGGCGTGCAAGAAATGGACGTACCCTCATCGCGGCAAGCCTGTCTCTAGACATTGCGGAATGGTATCAAAGGAAAGAAAAACAATACAGAGATGGAGGGGTCGTGAGCAGTAGGCGTGCGTGAGCGACAGTGAAGCGCTCCGATCAAGGCGTTCGAGCACAGAGGTGCCGGTGGGTTGGTCTGAGACAACAGACGACCTCCTTTGGCAGCTGCAGAATCGCCACTTGCCCATACCGAGCGTGTCAGCACCTATTACGCAATGCGCAATATCATGCGGTTCCTGGACACTCGTTTCGCCTCTTGAGCGCGCGAACGCTCAGCAGTGCACGCGGCGACATCTGTCCGACCATAACAGCCCAATTGCTGTCCTTCGTGTGCCCCTTCAGCCATGCAATACTCACCCGCAGTCATCTGGACCCATGGCTGATTCCGACTAGTCTCTTCTATGTACTTCAAAGGCAACAGCGTCGGCGATTCCCCCTCAATCTCCGACGTGGTCTCCGGATATCCGTATCTGACCGTGTTTGACCCCACGCCATCAGCAAGCATATACTCGTAATTGTTCCCCGTTTTCTCATGGTTGACCGCTTCACTGTCGGGCGTAGAACGGATGAGGATCCATGCTCATGCTTTGCATATATAGCTTTGTTCGTTGCATCTCTACTGACGCTCTTGGATTAGCCGGCTTCCTGTATTGACAGATGATTTGCCTCAGTCGTCGCCTCTTTGGAATGCACACGCGTCGTCTGGGATGTCCTAGCCAGTCCCGTTTGTGGACATCATCGCCTTCGACCATAGCCATTCTGCAGTCGACGTGGTCTCAGCTTGAGAGTTGTCCTTCACATTGAATGTCGTTATGGACAGGCTTGGAAGCACTCTCTTGAAGCATGTTTTCTTGATTCTCGGCACATATTGGCACTCCAACATGCATAGCGCGCAGGGATGTGGATTTATTGGATAGGCATCGCCACCATCCGGTGCTCGCAGCCATACACGCGCTTCATCTAGATGTCTTCAATTCAGACCGAGCCTTGCGATGCAAGACTCTGGCCATGTGGAATTCGTATGGTTTGCACGATCTGCATTTTATGGCATGGACGATAGCAGCGGGCTGCGCGCCTGCGCGCCGCGCCGCTTGTTGAGCTTTCCTTCAGGGTTTGACCGTCTGAGATGTTGAAGGCTTGTCAATATAAAATGCTCCTCTCTGCATTCGAGTCCGCGCCGGCGTTGTATCTTTAACTGTCTGTATTCGTCCGTGTGACTCATCCGGAGAGGCTCGCAGACACGCTATAGGTATTGACGGTTTGAAGAGCCCAGACGATGCCCCCCTTGCACCTGTAGGCTATCGTCTTCGAATAAATATTTGCTGTGCTTTTTGGTCGGATCAATTGTCTTGCTCTTCTAGTGCACCCTTCAATCATAGTATGCGATGTGAACTCTCTATTTCAACATCCAGACATCTGTTATGTTCATGTGTTGAAATGTTGACATTTCCGTTTGAAGATCTTCACTACGATACGTATGATGAGCTCCACTCAGTTGATTGACACTCCCACCGACTCCCACCAACAATGGAGAAAAAATTTGGATGAGTGTTCTTAGGGTTTTCTTCGCAAACTCTTCGCCGTGTCTCCGAGGTTTGTTTGCTAATTGGTATTTCGGACGACCGTCGGATTCTGAGCTAGCTTCAAGATCTAGACTCGTCAAGTTATCTTATCTCGGGCTGTGCCGAAGCTGGGCGAGTCATTGAGCAGGACTTGAAAACTCGAGCGGGTCGAGCTGGTCTGTTTACAGCTCTCTCTCTCTCCGCCCAAGATGTGTGGAATCTTTGCCGTCCATGGTCTTGAAAAACCCTTCATCGACAGAGCGCGTTTTATTGCTCTGTCCAAGAAGCAGCGCCATCGTGGTCCGGATTGGTCCGGGTGCTATGTCGGGAAACAGTCTTGCCTCGTTCACGAACGTCTGGCCATCGTCGGTGTCGGCGAGTAACTGATGCTCGAGACATGCCCGTCGATATTTGACGATGTGTTTTCTTGACATGCAGACACCGGTGCTCAGCCTTTGGTGAGCGAGGACGGGAAACTCATCCTCGCCGTCAATGGAGAAATCTACAACCACATAAAATTGAGGACTACGGTCAGCTCTGACTATAAATTCAAGACACACTCCGACTGCGAAGTCATCCTCCCTCTCGTGCGCAATCCTCTCTCTTCATCAGTTTCGCGTGACTGAAATGCCGTGCTTCGACTATAGTACAAGAAACATGGCACGGACTTGTGCGGCCTCCTAGACGGCATGTTCTCCTTCGTCCTCCTCGACGAGTCTGTTTCCCCTCCCCGTATCATCGCCGCTCGCGACCCTATCGGCATCACCACGCTCTACCAAGGCTGGAGCTCGCGGAGACCTGGTGCCGTCTTCTTCGCCTCCGAGCTCAAGGCCCTCGTAGATGAGTGCGACAAAATCATCACCTTCCCCCCGGGTCACGTCTACGATAGCAACGACAACTCTACGACGCGATACTACACTCCTTCATGGTGGGATGGCGACTCAGATGCACCGGACGCGTCAATCCCGACCAACAAGGCCGACCTCACGCTTCTCCGCGAAACCCTTGAGGCTGCAGTGCGGAAACGGTTGATGTCGGAAGTTCCTTACGGCGTGCTGTTGAGCGGTGGGTTAGATAGTAGCTTAATCGCCGCTATTGCTGCGAGGGAGACGGAGAAAGTTGCACTGGCACAGTATGAGGCGCGGAAAAAGAAGCTGGAGGAGATCCAGAACGGTCCGGCGTCGCCTCCAGGGGGCGTCATCCCTTCTGTGGACGTCACTGAGGAAGGTGGATTGCGTTTTCAACTCTTGATGCTTTATTTTAGCTCACAAACTCCGCCTCGCATTAGCCACGCTGGCTGCCTGGCCTCAGCTGCACTCCTTCTCTATTGGTCTCGAGAACTCCCCTGATCTTATTGCTGCCCGCAAGGTCGCCCACTACTTGGGCACCGTCCACCATGAGTATGTATTCACCGTCCAGGAGGGTCTGGATGCCATTCCAGACGTCATTTACCACCTAGAGACATATGATGTCACCACCGTCCGGGCTAGCACGCCCATGTATCTCCTGAGCCGAAAGATCAAGGCGATGGGCGTGAAGATGGTTCTCAGCGGTGAAGGGAGCGATGAGATCTTCGGAGGTTGGAATTCTATCTATCTATCGTCGACGATGTTCTATACTGAAGAGCATCCTTTCGCAGGCTACCTCTACTTCCACGCCGCACCCGACAGCAGATCGTTCCATCAAGAATGCATTCGTCGTGTCAAGAATTTGCACACCTCGGACTGCCTGCGCGCCAACAAGTGACGACGGTCCCTTGCTCGCTGCTTCGTCCATCTGATAACAAATGACGTTCCAGGTCGACGATGGCGTGGGGTCTCGAAGCGCGCGTCCCCTTCCTCGACAAGGCCTTCCTGGACGTTGCCTTGAACACCGACGCTAAGGAGAAGATGTTCAGCAAGGGTGCCTCGCAACAGGTCGACGAGGATGGCCGCCCTAAAATGGAAAAGGTCGGCCTCGCGCTCCCGTCTGCTCCTCGAGCGCGCGGGCGCGGTTCTGACGCGGCTGCACCGTTTAGTACATCATCCGCAAAGCCTTCGACATCGCCCCCAACGGCAAGGTTCGACCCCGGGTCTTCGCGGTCCGAGTGCATGATGATGGCTGACCCAAACCTTGTCTTGATTCGTCGCAGCCATACCTGCCCCGGTCCATCCTGTGGAGACAGAAGGAGCAGTTCTCGGACGGCGTCGGCTACTCCTGGATAGACGGGTACGCCCTCGCCGCACCGCGCGTCCGTTTCTCACCGCTCACCGCTCGCCGCACCGCCGCAGAATGAAGGCCAACGCCGACAGCATCATTTCCGACGACGTCTTTGAAAAGCGGCACGAGCGCTGGGCGTCGGACGTGCCCGACACGAAGGAGGGCTACTACATCCGCGACATCTTTGATGGTGGGTTCTTTCTCCGCCGTAGCTTCCCACTCTGAAGTCGGCTCCTCACCGTCGCGACACAGGTCTCTTCATGTCCGAAGCTGCGTCCCAGACCGCCGTCCGGTAAGTCCTCGTCACAAACGATTAAAAAGTATGCATGAACAGGTTTGATATTAATCGTTATTGGCAAAGGTGGATTCCGCGGGGAGACTGGGGCTGCGCTGCAGACCCTAGCGGGAGAAGTGTCAGCATACACAACGCGGCGTATGAAACGAGCCAAGTCGATCCAAAAGCAGCATAATATGGTGATACAGTCGATGTCTAGACCAAGTATAGATTATTAAGAAAGGGTTGAAGAGAGGAGGCCGGATCCGATGGTTCGAGAAAGAGAGTGACGACGAAAGGTAGGGCGTAGGAAATGGAAACATGTTACGACTATGAGCATGTTGCGAGCGAAGCGCGAGGCAAAGATGAGGGAGTGTGGGCACGATACCTGTGCCTGCAGAGCGGCGGCAAAGAAGAAAAAGATGTGAAAACATTCGTATAGCGAGAGCATGCAAAGAATAGGTACGGTACGGTATCGCAGAACATATAACAAGAGTACTTAATGTCATAAACCGAGAGGAAGAGGCAATCGATAGAGGCAGGAACGGGGACATTGCAAGCATGGGAAAGATGACGATATCAGGGTCTGAGGGGGGCACGGCATGCCGCCGAGCCAAGGGCCACGAGGCGCGGACGGAGAGGCTCAGAAATTCCGGTAAAAATATGGCGGTATACGAGAGCGAAGGAGACGTTGAAAAAAGTATTAAGAACGAGCGTGCGTGAGTCTGTGGGTGTGTACGGGGGGGAAGAACTTGTATCTATGGCTTAAGCGGCGTTCAGCGAAGGATCCTGCGCCATCATCTGTCGATAGAGACCCACTCCAGAGTCCTCGGACGGCGCCGGCGAGGCGAGCATCTTGTTCGAGGTGGTCGTGGCGCGGGTCGCGGCGCTGTTCTGAGACAGGTTGCGCGAGCGCTTCGCGGGGCCAGGTGTGCTGGTGGCGGATGTGGTAGTGGTGGTGGTGACGGTGGTGGCTCCCGGGGCAGGGGAGCGCGTGCTCTTGTCCCAGGCCGGTCTCGTCACCGTCACCTTGGCCGAGTGAGAGTCGTCCGAGACAGCAGGCCGTCGGGCGGTGGGCGTCACTTGTGTCCGCCGACTCGCGGGGCGTGGTGCGGCGGCGGACTCGGCGGACACCAGACGGTTGCCGAATTTGGCGTTTGCAGAAGATTCTCGAGAGTATCCCGAGGGGAGAGCGGGACCGCCGCGCCGCGCGCCGTGCACGCCCACCGGCGCTCTGGGCTTGACTAGGGGCTTTTGGAGGGTGACCTTGTCCGCGCCCCAGTAGGAGAAGCTCATCTTGCTCTTGCGATCGGAATCGTCAGAGTCCATCCCTCCATCCTCGTCGTCCTCGGGCATGGGGACTATCCTTGGCTGAACGGAGTGCACCTGCGCTCGCGTCCGCACGACGCTGTCAAAAAAATTGTGAGGTTCGGTCACTTCTCACACTAGCGGAAAGATTTCACGCACTCTTCCATCGATACGACGCCTTCGCGGGGTTGTGCGACATCTCCGATGGCCCACTGCTCGATCTGTGCAGAGCTGAGGGGATGACACACGCGCTGATCCGCACGCAGAACGTACCTTGATGAACTTGTAGAGATTGCGGGGCCTCGCATGAGAATTTCTCCGGCCGGTGGTAGCATACTTGGCCTTGCCCTGCAGCTCCGGCAAAGAATTCGCCCGCGCGCTGCTCGCGCTGCCCAACGGCAGCGAGGTGGTCCCCACCCTCTGGCATCGGAGCACGACGTCGTTGAAGACGACCAACCACAGATCTTTCTTCCCCCCCACGCCGTTCGCGCCCGACTGGAGCGCATCGCTGAAGCGCTTGAACGACGATTTGCCCTTGACGGCCCTTGGGCCGGTCACGGGTGGTGGTGAGGCCGACTTGATGGACTCTTGCCCGAGCCCCGAGAGTATCCGCTCTTCCTTGAGGACCCGCGAGGGCTTGGGAACCGCGAGCTGCTTTACCTTATCGAGCCCCTCGATGCGGGCGAACACGTCCCGCGTCTTGTCCCGCTCCTCTTTCTGGATCTTTTCGTCCTCGATGCTGCGCACGATCGTCTCCACCTCCGCGACCATCTGCAGGGTGCTCTCGTACTCGAACGTGGACGGGTCCGTGTGGAAGAGAAGGTTTTGAAAGAGGAGTGGGTACTTGAGGAGACGCTGGAAGGGCTTCGATAATGAAATCGCGAGCCCCGTTTCGCCCTTCTCCGCGGCGTCAGCCTCGAGCCGCTGCAGGAAGGTGCAGACCTTGAGCCATTCGTCCGCGTCCTGTTTCTTTGGCCGCTTGGTCGCGCTCGCCGTCGAGAGCACGTCCTCGACCTGCTCCAGAGCTCGTTCCAAATGGAGAACGTAGTCTGCGTAGCCTCGCAGGATATGCGACTGCTCGGGACGGAAACGTCAGTCCGCGTGAGAAACAAAAGCCCCCGTATGTACGCGAAAGCACGTACGTTCGCGACAAAGACGTCGGCCAGAGATCGAACGAGGGGATATTGCTCATCATAGCGTTTCCGGAGACCATCGTTGAGTTTCAGATGGCCCTCCAATATGCTGCGCTCGATCGTCTCCAAGCACTGGCGCAAGTCGTCGGGCAGCTGATGCGGCGCGACGCCGCCGTTGACGGTGTAGTCCGCCGTGGTCTGGCTCTTCTTCGTTTTTCGAAGCATGCCGCGACCGCTCGCAGGCGTCGCTGCGGACTTGCGTTCTCGATCCCGCTCGGACGAGGTCGGGCCCATGAAGGATTGGCGGCCGAGCGAGGTCGTGGACGCGCTGGGGTTCATGCGCGGAGGGGGTGGTAAGGACTGGTGTGAGCGGGAAGGGAAAGGGACGGACGGATCCCTGCCTCCGCTCCGCGGTGCTGCGGCTCCATAAGGCGATCGATGGCCCTGTTTCGAAGAAAACAAACCTGGGCCTCCGGGAGGTCTCTGACGGGAGGCCGAGTAGCCCTGGCCCATCTGGTCGTTCTCCTCGTCGTCGGAGTTGACGGATTCGGTGTCCATGTTGGGCGTGTCCTTGTCCTTGTCGTCCTTTTTCGAAGCCGTGTCGGGGGCGGTTGGGGTATCGGACCGAAAACCAGTCGGTGAGAGGAAACGAGAGGCGATGGGTAAGTGGTCTACGGATTCCAAGGGAGAGTCGATGCGGGCATAGTCGTCGTAGTCCATCAGGGTGGGCGACGAGACCGGGGAAGTGGAGTATGGATGCAGGAGCGGGACGATGAACGTGTCCTTGAGCTTGATGAGCTCGTTGACGTATCTGAGAGAGGGTCAACGAACGCGCACACGGAACGAATCCAGAAAAGACGGAGGGATATACCTCTCTTCACTGGCGACGATCTCCCAGAGGACCTCCTGTCGCGTGCGCTCTCGAGGGCCCAGATTAGAGACGAGATCCTCTTCGGCGCCTTCGCTCCACGAGGCAGGCGGTATGACGCTGCCCGTCGCGGAGCGCTGCGAGTACGGCGTTCCTGAGCGCAGGGACTGGTGTATGGAGGCGGCATCGCCGTAACCTTTCTGGGGGTATGGCGATGTAGCGTTGCGGGTCGAGGTCGCCTTGACGGTGGTGTTGCTAGCCCTGGAGGTGGAGCCGACGTCGGCCCTGGACGCAGAGGCTGCGGTGGAGGTGGAACCGCGGGTCTCTTTGGGTTGTGAACGGGACGTGGTTGCCTTTGCGGCGGCTGACGGGCCGTCGGCGGGCAGGGGACGGTCGTTGTTGAGGCCTGCGGGGTGGGCGGGGGGAGATGAAGGCGACCTTCTTCTGGACGTCTTGGTTGCCGTTGGTTGTACTTACGCTGCCGTTGGCGGTCTTGCGGGAGCTGCGCCCTGCGGAATCCTGTTCGGCGCGGGACGCTACGCGGGTGACGAGGTTGGGTTGAGAGGGTTCTTCGAGGACGTCTGAGAGCGGTGTGCGCGGGGAGTCGGAGTCGGGGGGGAATGGGGGGAGGGGTTCATCTATGGGGGGAAGGGGGCGTGATGAGATGTCGGGCAGGGGTTTGTAGGACGCGAGCGACGAGGGCGTGCCTGCTGCTGCACGAGTCGGGGGCCAGTCGGGGAGGGGAGGCAGCTGGAGCTTTTCCTTGTGGTACGAGGGGAGGGTGGGATCTGGGCCGTCTTTGGGGTCTCTCGGTTTGTCCTTGGAGAGGCCGCGGTTGAGGCGACTGAAGAGGGCCTTCATGGCGAGGGCAGCGGCGAGGAGGGAGGGATGAGGAGGACGGGGAGGACGAGGACGAGGACGAGGACGAGGAAGGCGGAGGAAACGTGTTTGGACGTTCGTTCGGGGTGTTTACATGCAGACAACGTGCGGCCGCGACGTCCGTGAATGATTGCAAGTGAATGATATGAACAGCAGCACCACTTCTCCCCGCCCAGCCCACGACACGAAACATCTCGCCGTTCTATCCTATCCTTTCCTCGCCGCCCGCTTTTCCCTCCGCCAGCTCGACGACGGCCAGGCCAACGGCACTGCCTTGTGGCTAGGCGCCCAGTGCCTCTCCCTCTACCTCCCCTCCCTTCTCAGCCCTCCCCGAACACATCATACAAATCCCCGCCCTACAGCTCTCGAGCTCGGCAGCGGCATCGGTCTTACTGCGTACGTGCCTCGCCCTTCCCCCCCAGCAGCCCCCCGACCATCACCCCTCCGTTTCCAGGCTGGCCCTGCGTTCTTTGGGCTGCGACGTTCTCGCCACCGACACAGAACAGGTCATCTCGAGTGTCCTCCGCACGAACGTACTCGATAACCCACCCCCCTCCACCGCTTCCCCCGGAGCCATCCAAATACGTGAACTCGACTGGACTATATCTCCACGAGACTGGGACTGGTCACATCCATCTGCCATCGCGTCCCGCTCACCGCGTGCGCACCCCTCGTCCCCCGATTCACATGCCATCACTCCCGCCGCAAACGCCTCGCTCGGCCCTCCCTTTGACCTTATCGTCTCTTCCGACACCCTCTACTCCCCCGCGCTCGTCACCCCGCTGCTTCGCACACTTCACGCCGTCAGCTCTCAGTCTCTCGCCGCAGGCGCGTCGCGCCCTCCGCCCGTATACTTGTGCATCGAACGCAGGGACTCCGCCCTCATCGATCGCGCCCTAACCGAGGCTAGCACCCTGTGGGGCTTTGCCGTGGAGCGCGTCCCCCATCGCAAGCTCGCGAAAGCAATGGCAAAGGGCGGCCTCCGCTGGGCCCTCGATGACTGGGAGGGCGTAGAGTTGTGGAAGCTCGTCTTAAAACGGTCTTCTCTCCCTGAGCCGGACCTTGTCTGAACGGCAGTACCGCAGTCCCATCGAGCGACTGGCTTCACTCGGAGGTAGAGCGTCTGCTCCTGTGTGTGCCCGAGCGCCGGAACGCATCCCTGCTCAATGCTTCTCCACATCCCAACACATGGTGCCAACGGACAGGGTGGCCACCAATGCAGCACTCGCATTCTGACAGGAAGATGCACCGGCGATAGAGTACGTTACAGTGGTGGATCGACGGTCAGCCGCAGGCTTCGATCAAAGCCATGTGCCGCCTGTGGGGAAACAGGCTTCATGAACGCGGCCAAGTGACCAAGCAGATGACATACCAGGTCTTTCCACGTCTCTTCTGCGTCGTTCTCCGTTTGTAGTTGATACACCTGCATGAACCCCTTGAAGCTGCGCGATCGCCCACCAGCGTTAATAATAGTGCACGGTCTTAAAAATACTTGTGAAAAGGTTGGGGGGGGTGACCCACGTTAGCGCGCCGTCGTCGGTGACATCCATGAACTCCAGCAGCTCCTCCTTGGTCTCCTCGGTGAAGGGCTCGCCGTTGGTATCACGCGCCCAGGAGTCTAGTCCCTCAGGGGAAAGGAAGGCCCCCTCGGGAGGCGAGAGGAGCGCGGGCCCCGCCCCTGTGGCAGACGCGATCGGACGGGGTGTGCAGTATTTGGCGAAGATGTGCTTGAGGCAGGCTTCGAGCTGCGATTTGTGCATGCGGGCGGGATCGATCATCGATCAGCGACTGCATACCAAGCAGAGTGCCTTCGCGCGACACAAGGGGTGGAGACAGGCGAGCAGGCTCACCTGCTCGCTGATGGCGTCTTCTTCGTCTAGCAAGGGCACGACGTCTGATGAGGGCTCTTCCTGTGCGGGAGAAGAGGGCGAGCGGGCGTCTTCTTCGTTTTTTGGCATTCAGAAGTGCGAGCGCGGGAATCGAGGACTTGTGAGGCGGGTGAGCGGAAGAGAAACGCGTCTCGAGACGCGACTCGCAGCACGTGCGCTCTAGGGCAGGCGAGTGACGTCGAGTGCAAGCCTTGGCTGCACGAGCGATCCACGTTCCGCAATGGCCTCCAAACCCGAGCCGCTCTCCATCGAATCCCTGCTGCAGAAGCAAAAGGCGGAGAAAGAGGCCGCGTCCAAGGTGCGTCCCTCTCTCGCCCCCCAAGCAGGCTGACTGAGAGTCTCCATCTGCAGCCCAAATTCCTGTCTAAAGAGGACCGGGCGAAGCTCGCCATCGCACAGCGCGCGCAAGAAATCAGGGAGCAGAAGGCCAGGGATGAGGCTGTTCGGAAGGACAGGGAGACGCTAGAGCGGGAGGCTGACGCGCTTAGATACCAGGAGAGGGATAGAGGCGGAGGCAGCAGGTACGGAGGGCGTTGTGAGTGCGCACCGCTTTACAACTTGTCTCCTCGCGCTCACGGGTGTTCTTGTCGATGCTTAGATGATGATCGCTATGACCGAGACCGCGACCGCTATGGACGTCGGGACAGGCGAGGAGGTCAGGACGACAGGCGTGGCGGCCAGGGCGATAGACGCGGAGGTCAGGATGATAGACGAGGCGGCCATGACGATAGACGCGGAGGCCAAGATGAACGACGTCCCAACTACCCAGGCGTGCCGACGGGCCCTCGTGCAGACCGCAGCAAGGACGCACCCTCTGGCCCCGCGTCTTCAACAGCCTCTCTCGTCCCATTCTCCTCGATGCCTCCTCCCTCTGGACCCTCCTCGGGCCCCGGGTCCACCTCCTCCACCCCAGCGCCCGACGGGTCGACCTACGCCCCGCCCATGACCGAGAACGACCTGTCCGCGATCCGCTCGCGCTACCTCGGCGTCGACAAGAAAAAGCGCAAGATCCGCAAGATGAACGACCGCAAGTTCGTGTTCGACTGGGACGAGCAGGAGGACACGTTCGCGGCCGACGCGCCCATCGCCGTCGGCATCCACCGCCAGGGCGCCCAGGTCATGTTCGGGCGCGGGCATATCGCGGGCATGGACGATGGCGGCGGCGGTGGCGGTGGCGGCGGAGCTAGGAGCGGCGAGGTGGACAAAAACCTCGCGGATCCTATGGAGCGGAGGAAGGCCTCGAAGGTTGGCTATGACGACCGGCATTGGACGGACAAGCCTCTGGAGGAGATGAAGGAGCGCGATTGGCGTATTTTCCGAGAGGACTTCAGTATTGCTGCTCGAGGTCCGTCGTCTTTGCGTGCGCAACCTTTTTTGCTTCGCTGACCTGGCTCTTTGGTTGGCAGGTGGCAACATTCCGCATCCTCTGCGGTCTTGGGTAGAATCGACCATCCCTTCGACCATCCTAGAAGTCATAGAGAAGATAGGATACAAGGATCCATCGCCCATCCAGCGCCAGGCTATCCCAATAGGTCTCCAAAACCGTGATATCATTGGTATCGCTGAAACCGGTGCGTACACTCAAACAATCTCGAACCTGGGATCTACGGGGTGTCTCACACTCTGAATGAACGAACAGGCTCCGGTAAAACGGCGGCGTTCGTCATCCCGATGCTGACTTTCATCTCGAAATTGCCTGCGTTCACGGATGAAAACAGGCATCTGGGCCCATATGCGCTGATCTTGGCGCCGACTCGCGAGTTGGCGCAGCAGATCGAGAGCGAGGCGCAAAAGTTCGCGACGCATCTTGGCTTCAAATGCGTGTCCATCGTCGGAGGGGTATGTGCCCGCGCTTTCACGTTGGTTGCCCTCCGTTGATCTTTCTGTCGTTCAGAGAGCCGTTGAGGAGCAACAGTTCAATCTGCGCGAGGGCGCAGAGATCATCATCGCCACCCCCGGTCGTCTGAAGGACGTTCTCGAGCGCCACGTCCTCGTTCTGTCCCAGTGCCGATATGTGGTCATGGACGAGGCGGATCGGATGGTCCACCTCGGGTTCGAGGTCGACCTCACGTTCATCCTGGACAAGCTCCCGTCCGAGACGATGGAGGGCGAGGAGCAGGGCGAGGCGATGGAGGTCGACGGCGAGACGATGGTCAAGAAGGGCCGCACGCGCGTCACGACGCTGTTCTCCGCGACGATGCCCGCTGCCGTGGAGCGGCTGGCGAGGAAATATCTGAAGCGGCCGGCGATCATCAATATCGGTGAGGCTGGCAGGGCTGTCGACACGGTCGAACAGCGGGTAGAGTTTGTCATTGGAGATGAGAAGAAAAAGTGCGTGCTCGATTCGATGTCTGTTTGTCTGATGCTGATAGTATGCTTCAGGCAGCGGTTGCTGGAGATTCTCAACAGCGGGGGTTTCCAGTCGCCGATCATTGTCTTCGTCAATCAGAAGAAGACAGCGGACATGGTTGCGAAAGACCTCTCTCGTGCGGGGGTGCGTACCCTGCTTTCGCTCTCAAAAACAATAATTTCTGACATTGCTGCAGTGGAGTGCCTCGACCCTGCACTCCGGGAAAAACCAAGAACAGCGAGAGGCCTCGTTGCAGTCACTGCGCACCGGCGAGGCCGATATCCTAGTGGCCACCGATCTCGCAGGCCGCGGTATCGACGTGCAAGACGTCTCGCTCGTTATCAACTTCCAGATGGCGAACACGATCGAGGCATATGTTCACCGTATCGGTATGCACGCGCTTTGAGTGTCTCATGAGGCTCGTGATACTGATAGGGTGTGCCTTGCTACAGGGCGTACTGGACGCGCTGGAAAATTGGGCACGGCGATCACTTTCCTCACGAACGACGACGACGAAGTGATGTGAGTCTGTCCTCTCCTACCCGCCTTTGTGCCGCATGGGGCGCCTTCTCGTTGTCCTCTTGCGCTAATAAATACCTCTCTTTCCCACATGACAGGTACGAACTGAAGCAAGGTACGGATGCTCATAGGCACAAACCTTCTGCTGGAGTGCTCTCTCGTGCCTCTGGAATATCGCTCGCTTTGGTATTGATCTGATCGCATATATTTTTTTCCTTGCAGAGATATCGAAGAGCCCTGTGTCCAAAGTACCGCCTGAGCTCGCCCGACACGAGTCTGCGCAACACAAGGTGTCCAGGGAGATGAAGCGGAAGAGGGACGCAGACGACCAAGGTTAAGCCTTTGTGTCTGGTCACGGCGGGCGGCCGAACGGGCCGGCTGGCTCGAGAGGTGTGTCTGCTCTGACCTCCGACGCTGGCTCGTTCTCTGATTCAATCGGTCTGTGCTGTTCGGCGATGCTAGAGTATTGCGGGGATCATATTAGTGGGCGGACGGTTGCATGTGTAGTGTACCAATGCATTATAATGATGCTATGTCGGTGAGTCGGGCGAGGCGGCCCTCCTTGCCTGCATGCGCGTTGGAAAAGCACGTCTTCTGAACAGCTGGTAGACTACTCGTGGTCAGCCGCACTCTACCTACGCCTCCACCTCAGTTGGCCCGAGTGTCGACCTTGTGCGTTGGCTTGCACGCGGCTTCATGGTAATCTGTCTGCTCCCAGACATCTGTTAGATTCGGAGATGCGGACGGCGTTTTTCAAACACGATTGGTTCACAGGAGTCATTCGGGGCCGTTGAAGTCCGGGGTGGTGCTCAATTCTGATGCGATTTTCACCAGGCTACGTATCGAGGACTGCGCATGTTCGCATTGAGTAATCCATTCCTCCATGGACAGCTCGTACAGACATCCGACCCACGGACTTTATACATTCGAGCATCGCGCCGAAGTGTCTCTAGCCCAATTTGGATTCTCTTGAATGGCCTTGTGCATTCCTCGGGCCTCAGAATTCCTCAATGCCCACGGTGACTGGATCCGACGGCTTGCATGTTTGGCATGTCTGGACTCGGAAGATTGTGCACAAGATGATTTGCCCCGGTGCTGTCACGAAGGCTAGCCGTACATCGACAGTTCCTGCACCACCAGACCGATATGGCTGGTATAGGCTGGTATAGGCTGGTATGCAATCCTCCTTCTTTCTACGGCTGGCTTCCCAGACGGCGCGAGCCGACGTGGACAACCGGCACGTCAATCACTCAACTACGGACGCGTGCAATTCACTCCAAATGAGAGTGCATACACACGCCAAGGACACCCGAGTCGTTCGCTGGAATGCCTGACGCCGTTCTCATACGCCACCTCGCTAGCTTCGCGCCTCCAATGGCCGCTTCTTACCGCTCTGGGCTTCGGTCTCTGGGCTGCGTCGCATCTGTCGCTTGTCCCCAACTAAACCTTGAAGCTTGACAGATCTCCGTAGGCAGGAGATCCGGCGCTGGCTATTACTGCGCTTGCAAGCACTGATCCGCTCGCTGCTGGGCCAAGACACTGTCAGATCTGCCAGTCGCCACGTCGTCCACGAATGCTTGGCCTCGCAAGCGAGTGGTGGTAGGGAGCGCCAAGGGCCCAAAGTGCACGACGGGTCTTACAGAGCCCTACGGAGCCTAACATCCTTTGCAGCCATCTTCCGCCGAGTCGCCTTGGCGTGCCCAAAGTTGATCCATCGTTGTCCTCGCTGTCTGATACGGTACTTACGTCGCCACAAGCAGTTTACCTTCCGTGGGCGGCTACCGACGCGCCTGCCACTCGCAGTTTCCCCGAGCGGTCCAAACGGATCCACCATGGCGCTATCGCTGCGGGGCCCTGCCGAATCGTCATGTTCGCCGCGATCGCACGCGATCGGAGGAGTCCTGCCTCCATGGACAATCCTCCTCTTTGGGTTTACTGTCAGCTGGCCACCCAGGCGCGCTGACGTGTGATGCTGCGCTCCGTGACTCCTCTCTGAGTTTGCGCGCGCGCGCGCGCCCACACGCCCCGCGCTGCGATGGAGGTGGGATGCTGACGGCCCAGCGCGGTGATGATCCGCGATGTCCGAGACGCTCTTTGTACCCATCAAATGTCAATCTGACTCGCTGGCGTTCAATATCATTTGATGTCCGCACGCAGCTCAGATCTCAGCACGGTCGGGTGCCCTGTCCGTTCATGCGCGCCCCGAGAGGGAGTCACCAGCCCCCGCAAAAAATCTTCGTTGTAGTCGTGACATGCAACACGACGGGCTTACTTATCAGACGCCCTGGAGGGCACTGCCGACAGGAGGTTTATGTAAAATTGTGCTCATGCGCTCGCACACCGCGCATTTCTCGCTCTCTTCTTTCTGATCGCATCTTGCGATGCTGTCACCGAGCACCAGCGATGACCCGTGGGCCGTCGGCGACTGTGTGACAATGCTATCAGGAGCTGAGAACGTGGGGGCACGCCACTAGAACGCTCCGCTTGCATACACCTCCGCCAGATGGCCAATGGCGAATTCAGCGACCGTGCGCATCCGCCGCAGTGTCACTTAGCGCTCGGAAAAGCTTGAACATTGAGCCCGCGTTGCGGCGGTGCGTGCGCGTGTGCCCATGTATATGCGTTACGCAGGTTTCTGGGCCGCGTTTCCTCGGTCGGCAGTCGATGGGGCATGTCCGAGTGACCGCGGCGGCTCATCCGACGGGGCCAGCGCAGGCGCCTCGCTCGAGGGTGCGGTCGCACGTAAACACAGCTGTCTTTCCCCTAAAAAAAGCGGTAACATAAAGGGCGAGGCGCAGTTCACGTACTCGTGATCTAGCTAGCGGGGGCGGTGGTGTGTGCTGGTTTGTCCCGCCGAAGCGCGTGTTCCTCCCCGCGACGCGGCGCCACCTGCGCGGCCGAACACGTCCAAGCGCGCGCGCGCGGAGCGCACTTCGCTGCAGACGACAAGCGGAGGACGCGCCGGATGCGTCAAGGGACGTACAGTATGCGGGCGTCGTGCGCGCAATGCAGCGCAAACACACGCGCCCTTGCAGTAGATACGTCGACCGGCTGTGGTGCGCCAGACTTCGCGGAGCCCGGTGTCCGGCGTCCGCGCCCCGACCGGCCAGGCGCCGCGGGCTGGCTTCCGTCCTGGCGTCGCTTGTTAACCCCCCCCCCCGTCGCGCGCCGAACTGCGACGAACCACGAGCGCAGGTGCCACCGCCGGCGTCGCGCGCCGATCCACGCATCGTGCCCGTCACGTCGTCGGGCGGCGCAAATCCAAGGGACAGACCGTCCTGTACTCAGACCGACCCGGTGTCGTCGTGATTCGCACGCCGCGATGGCCGACCGTCCGCCCGCCCGCACGATCCGCGCAGGCCCACGGCGGCGCGCGGCAGGCAGACGGGCAAGCGAAGCGGGCGGAAAGCGGCACAGGGTCACGTGCGCGCGAGCCTGCGGTGCTCTCCACATGAAGCACACACACACACATGCACCGCACCGCGCCCGTCTCGAAACAGGCTTCGCGGGCATCCGCGGAGCGCGACACACGCCCACACGTGCCCGAAGCGTCGCTGTCGTCGTCGTCGTCTTGTCGTCGTCTCGCTGCCCAGTTCCCACGGCGCCGAGCCAATCGCGGGCAGCGCGGGTAGTGCGGGGTCGGGAGGCGTAATTACGCTCGTCGGCGGCGACGCAGGTGCGGCGAAGCGTGCTGGACGGAAGGGCGAGAAGCGGCGACGCGCGAGATTAGAAACGGGGGGAGGGGGGTCGCATGCCGCTGCTAGGCACGCACGGCGCACGCAGGCACGCACATGCACGCAGGCGCGAAAACGCGCTGCACGCTGCAGGTCGGGGGCGCCCGTGGGAGGTGCGTCTGGGCGTCGGCGGGCGCCGGGTCGTGTCCCAGACGCGGATCCGTCCCGTACTACCAACAAGCTCTTGCGGGCGGCTCCGAACGCAGAGAGGACGGCGCGGCGAGGCGGAGAGAACGCGACGAGGACGAGGGGACGACGAACGAGTCGACGAACGGGACGCGGTCCCGCGCGTGCGTGACGAGGGCCCGTACAAGGCAACAGACGGCGCGTACGCGGCCGCGCGCAGAGGTAAGCTTTAATAAAGCGCGTGCTGGGCGAGGTGAGATGCGGGGAGACGCTGCAGCTGTGGAGCGGGAGATGAACGAACGTGACATCTGTGGGAGGACGCAGTCGGAAGGCTTGGGAGGGCTTGAGAGGGGCTGCGAGCGAACGGGCGAACGGGGGACGGCGCCAGCGCGGGGGCGCGCACCTGCCCAACACGGCGCGCGGGGTCGAGTGGGCGCCCGTGGTCAGCCGTCGTCGCGTCGTGTCGCGACCTACAACAGGTCGCGTGACTTCGACGACCTTCGAAGGCCTTCCAAGGGCTTCTTCTGCTTTATGATCGGGCGTCGGGTGGAGTCGGCGCTCGAGTTCGCGGCGGGGAGAAGCCGTAGAAGTGCGGAATAGCGGCGCGGCAGCGCTGCCGATTGGGCGGCGGGGCGTGGCGGGGTCTATTAGCGGGGCTTGTGGGCGTGCGGAGAAGCCGTTGCCGAGGGCGGAGTCTGCAGCCTAGAAGGGCGTCCGGCTACTACTGGCGTCCCCTCCCGGACTTCCGGAGGAAGCAGGGCGAAGCTCGCTGAAGCTCGTGGGGTCGTGGCGTGCCTGGTGCGATAGGAATGCGATAGAGAAGGATAGTAGAGATGCAGCGTGGGGTGCCCCATCGCGGCGCGTCGTGTGCCAGAAAGCGTGGAGGCGGGTCGTATGCGGACGGATGTGGCGATCGCGGGCGGCGGAGGGCGCGTTTGGAGGGGGGGGCGTATCGTGTGCGCTGTAGATCCGGGCGTGATTACGATGTGGGCGCCGGGTTTCAGACTACAGCGGTGTGCGTGGTGTGTGGGCGCGTGTTGCGGCTCCGCGCGCGGCGATCTGAGCGCGAGGCGCTTGCTGGGGGATGATGTCAGGGCGGGGCGCGTCAGAGGCGATTGAGTTGGGACGCGGGCTGGCAGATCAGACCGCTCGTCGCGCTGCGGCGGCCTGCCTACCGTGCTAGGTCACGACTGGGACAGGGATGTTGGCTGGAAGGTGCGCTGTGCGCAAACGGCGAAAAGAGCGCGGGCGGCGGACAGGGGCAGCGCAAAGACGTCAGTCAGGGCTATTTTGAGGAGTTGCGGGCGAGCAGGGCGTCCAATGGGAGGGGTGGGGGAAGGGGACGATAGGCCGAGGACCGGCATTAGGTGTGCTAAGCGTTGTTACATGCAGAAAGTGACAGGAGAGGCCTGGAGGGGCAAGGAGTGGTCTATTATGCAAGGGTCCGAGGGGAGTTATGTACAAGAACATGGGGGTTGACAGCGTAATATTAAGTGTCGTGAAGGGAGGGTGAGCGGGGGAGATGATTGGACGAGGACGGAGGAGCTGTGTGGGGAAGGGAAGGGAGGGGAAGGGAAGGGAATTGGCAATGTGGGGAGAGACGGATGGGTGAGGGTGGGATGCAGAGATGCCGGCGGCAGGGGCTGAGAGGGTGTGTGTCTGGGACTGGGCGGCGGGAGGGCGCAAAGAGAGAGGTGTCGTGGGAGGGTGCGTAAGCGGTCGGATGGGACGTGGTTGCTGACGCGCTGACGGTTGGCGCGGTGCATGGCACTGCTGATGGGAGAAGGATCACGCACGCCCAATCATGCCATGGAATGGAGCACCGGGAAAAAAAAACACAGAGGGACGGAGGGTGCAGAAAAACAAGCGGGGTGGTGCGTGGAGCGGACTGAATGGCTAGCACGGGAGGATCAAACAAGAGGAGAGGCGCTCCGCCGAGGAGGAAGAGACGGAGGTGGCTGAAAAGACTTGTGTTTGTGTGGTGTCGGGCGGGGGAGACGGCCGAAAGGGGACGGTGGCCGGACCGGGGGGATTGAAGTCTGAGAGTGAGGAGGAGCGGGTTTCGAGGCTTGCTTGACCTCGACCATGCTCTCCCCCGTGGCTGCCCTCCTCCCGCCCCTGCAGCACCCGGCCCAGGTCCTCCCCGCCCAGCCCGGTCCTGACCGCCCGCCGTCTGCGTCCGCGCTGCCACCCAATGCGTCCAGCGCTGCAGACACAGACCCTAATCTCAAGGAGCAGGTGACACCTCTCTCGACACTCCTCCCGCTCCCCGTCCCTCACACCCACCCCAGGCTCCCTCTCCCTCTCCCTCTCGCTCGTCCTCGCTCCTCGCACCAAAGACGCCCCAGCCCCAGCCCCAGCCCCAGTCCTCGCCCAGGCGGCCCTCCCTCATGCAGCCCCAGAACCCGGACCACTCCACCGTCACCTCTCGCCTCGGCTTCTCCTCTCGCAGAAAGTCGCTGGGCTTCCTCACCTCCACCACAACCCCCTCCACCCCGCGTGACTCTCCTCCACCGCCCTCCCCAGATCGCCTCTCTCCTACCCCACCCGACCACCCCGACCCCCCACCACCGACGACCAACACCGTCAAGGCCACAAAGCACCTCCCAGGGCCTCTCCACGATCTCAAGCGTTTCCTCAACCACCACATCCCCCACCACCACAGCGCATTCCTCCATCCCCATCACCACCACCACCATCACCACCCTCACCTCGCTTCCACCGCACCCGTCTCTGCTAATCTCACCCCTGCAGAGCCCTATCTCCATCCTGGTGACATCCTCCTTCACCTCCACGACTCGGACAATCCTTTCCTCTCCGACCCTCCCTCCAGCCACCCGTCCACCCAGCCCTCTACCCAGCCCCCGAGCCCGCCGCGCTCCAATGCCTCTCCCGAGCCCTCCACGGCCTCGGGCTCGACCCCCGTCCCAGAGCTCAAGCCCCACAAGGACCACAAGCTCTCCACCATCTTCATGCGCAAGGACAGGCACAAGGACGACAAGTCGCCCGCCGCCAGCATAAAGCCCGCCAGCGACCGCGCCCACATCGACAAGTCCCCGTCCCCGTCCCCGTCGCTCTCTGTTCGCTCCAGCAGAAAGGGCTCTCACTCCCCCGCCCACGACGGTCCCACCCACGCGCCCTCGTCCCAGCAGCCGTCCCCGCACAAGCACAAGCACAAGCACGACTCCCATGGTCACCGCGCCCCCTCTCCCCGCGCCTCGGGCTTCCTCACCCCTGGCGGCGGCGGCGCCGCCCACGGCCAGCACCCGATCACCTCCCTCTCCGAGGCCACCCAGGCCCACCTGTCCAAAAAGTACGGCAAGTGGGGTCGGGTGCTGGGCTCCGGCGCCGGCGGCACCGTGCGCCTCATCAAGGCGAGCTCCAAGAACGGCGGCCACATCTTCGCCGTCAAGGAGTTCCGCCCCAAGCGCACCGGCGAGTCGGAGAGGGAGTACCAGAAGAAGGTCACCGCCGAGTTTTGCGTCGGCTCCACCCTCAAGCACACGAACATCATCGAGACCGTCGACATCGTGTCCGACCACGGGCATTATTACGAGGTACGGTGCTCTCCGCGCGACGTCCCTGCACCCCGCTCATCACCGTCCCTCGCGTGCGCAGGTGATGGAGTACGCGCCGTACGACCTCTTCAGTGTCGTCATGTCCGGCAAGATGTGCCGCCCCGAGATCTATTGCGTCTTCCGCCAGATCTGTGACGGAGTCGAGTACCTGCACGAGATGGGGCTCGCCCACCGCGATCTCAAGCTCGACAACTGCGTCATGACGACCGACAATGTCGTCAAGCTCATCGACTTTGGCACCGCCACCGTCTTCCACTATCCGGGCAAGGCCCAGCAGAAGGCCACCGGCGTCGTCGGCTCGGACCCGTACCTCGCCCCCGAGGTTCTCGCCCAGGAGAGCTACGATCCCCGCAAGACGGACGTCTGGAGCGTCGCCGTCATCTTCATCTGCATGATCCTCCGCCGCTTCCCCTGGAAGATCCCCGACCCAAAGTCGGACCCCAGCTTCCGCGCCTTTGTCAACACCCACCCCGAACTCTCCCAAAAGCCAGAGCCCAGGCGCCATGCCACCGCCCCGCTCCCGCTCCCACCATCGTCCTCAGACCGCGACCTCGGCGTGAACGGCAACGGCGCCGCCCACAGCAGCCAGACCCTCCTCACCGCCAACGTGCCCTCGCTCTCCCCGCGCAAGTCCGCGTCGACGCCCTCGCCCTCGCTGCAGCAGCACCCGCCGCACGACGACAACGACGACGCGAGCCGCGCGTCCATCACCGACGCCTCGACCATCTCCAGCAGCGCCTTCGACACCCGCTCCGTGTCCGAGGCCTCCGACACCGAGCCGTCCGTCTGGACCGCGCCCTCGCGCGACTCGCACTCGGGCTCGTCCGACGCCTCGGGCGCGTCCGCGTCCGCCTCGCGCCTCGCGGGGCGGCTCCTCCCCGCCACCGTCGGCGTCTCCCGCTCGACCGCGACGCTCCCCGTGCTCCTCGCCGCGGGCCTCCCGCGCGCCGAGAGCCCGCAGGACATGGACCCGTCCGTGCAGATCTTCGCGCGCCCGGGCACGTCCACCGAGTCCCTCCCGTCCTCGCCGCACATGAGCCCGCTCTTCATGGGCACAGGCGCGGGCGCCGGCATCGCGCTCGGCATGAGCTACCCCGGCTCGCCGTACCCCGGCGCCGAGGCGGACGACATGCCGACGCCCACGATGAAGCCCGCCGCCGCGCTCCTCTCCCCGCGCATGCGCGCCGCGCCGTTCCACAGCCCGCTCGCGCCCAGCCACGAGCAGAAGCGCGAGGAGGTCGACCGCGTGCTCGGCGCGGTCAAGGACCGCGACGACGTCGAAAAGGCGTACCAGGACGAGCGCAAGGCGAACGGCGTCGACGCGCACGACGAGGACAAGCAGGAGACGGCGGACAAGGACAAGGACAAGGAGGAGAAGGAGAAGGACGCGGCGTCGACGCGGAGCGGCAGCCGGCGGGCGACGGTGAGCCGCGGGGGGCCGCGCCCGCGCGCGGACAGCGCGGCGTCGGTCGCGACGTTCCACGGCGGGATCGGCGGCGCCGAGTCCATCTTCCGCCTGCTGCCGCGCGAGACGCGGCCCGCGATCCGGCGGATGCTGTTCGTCGAGCCCGCCGCGCGCTGCACGCTCACGGACCTGCTCAAGGGCCGCGGGAAGAGCTCCGGCCTGCTCTGCGGGTGCGGGCTCAACGGCGGCAGCGGCGGCGGTGCGGGGAATGGCGCGGGGAATGGCGCGGGTGGGAGCGCGAGCGGGATCGACACGCCGCCTGGGACGTGCCAGGACCACGACTGTGCGCCGGAGGAGGAGGACGACGGGGACGCGTGGCTGAAGAGCATCGTGCCGTGCTCGGCGCTCGGCGCCGGCGTGCTGTCGGACCACACGCACATCAAGGTCGCCGTGGACGATAAGCAGCACAAGCGGAGGTTCTTTTAGCGCGGGGCGGGTGTGTGCGCGCGGATGCGAAGGCAGAGGCGGAGGCGGGAGGCGGAGGCAGGAGGCAGGATGGATACGGACGACGCCGGTCGGTCGCAGAAACTAACAAGAAGGGGCCGCGCACGCGCGTGCGAGCCCTTTGTGCACATATGTTCTATCTTGTCCAATATGTCCCCAGATACGTATCTTTCGAACGTCATCTTTTTTCTATTTTTTCTATTTCCTCTATTTTTTTTTTGCCAACCCTTCCTTGTTTCCCCTTCCCATTCATTTGTTTTTTTGTGCTTGCCCTTCCTTTATTTGCTGCCCTCCGCCCGCGCTAGACTACCCACCCACCCACCCCTTCATCCACAACCATCCATACATTCGCCTGCCTTTCGCGTCCATCCCCGCGCAGTGTCCTTCCTTTGCGCCATGCGCCTTCCCCGACCTCGCCGCACCCCACCATCGCCCTCCCGCCCTTGCCCGTCCCCGTGTGCGTTTCCCGCACCCCGCCCGGGCGGCGTGGGCGGGGGGGATAGAAAAGTTACCTCGCCCTTATATTTTTCTTTCCTTCTTCTTTCCTTCTTGCGGTCTCTCGAGACTGTCCTCTTTTTTATCTATTCCGTACCCGTATCCCTCCTATGATAGCGCGCCTGCTCCACAGTGCTCTGTAATAGTACTACAACTCCATAGCAATCAATTTAAAAACGGACGTTTTGCGGTCTCTCTTTTTCCTGCGGGTGCGGCGCGGTGCCGCTCTCTGTTCTGACTTGCTCGTGAAGGCGCGCTGCGCGATCGAGCGATCGAGGCGGCGGCGGCGGAATCTTGAGGGGCGTGAACGAGCGACGATCACTCGGAGTGCCTGGGATTTACGTTCGCTGGCGCGGCCCTGAAGCGTCGAGCGGCGACGGCACTGCACATCGATCGGACACGAGCCAGCGTATGTATTGAGAGAGAGCCACAGAGCGACTCGTGCGCGCAAGAAATAAGTACAGCAGGTGTGCTACCGACACGACATGTCACAGCTCGTCTCTGCCCTGGCCCGCCTGCGCATGCGCCTGCTGCTGGCGCCGGCCACGAGCCACGGGCGGGCCCCGCTTGCTCTTCTCCTTGCCCTTCGATTGTTGTTGCTGTTGCTGCTGTTGTTGCTGTTGCTGTTGTTGTTGCTGTTGCTGCTGCTGCTGGGACGGTGGCGACGACCTTGCCTTTGGCTTCGCCTTGCCCTTGTCCGAGAACAGCTCGTAGCCCGCCTTGCGCAGCGCCTCCGCGATCGCCTTGTTGTCCGGCGCGCGGCCCGCCTGCCCCTCCTCTGCGCCGCCGCCGCCGCCGCCCTCGAGCGCGTCCTCGTCCAGCTCGACCTCGCTGAAGAACTCGATCACCATCTCGCCGTCGTCCAGTTCCTCGACGACGACGCGCGGCGCGCCCTCGCCGCCGAGGATATTGTCGCGCTCGAGCAGACGCTCGAGCGTGCGGCGGATGACGGCGGTGTGGTCCACGGGGCCGTCTGCGCCGTCGAGATCCTCGCCTTGCCGATAATCGTCGTCCTCGTATTCGTCAGCTGCTGGCGCACCATCGGGCTGCGCGGCGCCCCCGTCGATGGGCGGGGGAGGGGGAACGCGCTTGGGGCCGCGCGGGGGCAGCTTGATCGGGTGATCGGCCTCCGGGATGGCCGCCCTCTCCGCGGGGAGGACGTCGACGACCTCGCGGCAGCGCACGAGGGCCTCCTCGTGCTGATCGATGCGCGACTTGAACCCGGGCTCGCCGCACAGGCGCGGGGTGTTCACGACGAGGACGTAGTGGCACGTCTTGGTCTCCTTCACGAACAGGATCGAGTCCGTCGTCGTCATCGAGCAGTGGAACTGCGCGGCAGGGGGGGGGGGGGGGGGACCGTGCGTGCGTGCGTGCGAGCGTGGGTTCACACGCGCACAGGCGGCGGCGGAGAAGCGCGAGGGGAAAATAGCCGCACCTGCACTTCGATTTCGCGGTGCCTCCCGGTTTTATCACACACGGTGCCGTCGCCCCACCGCTGGACGAGGTAGCGGGAACCTGCGCTGCGCGCGAGCTCGAGGTTCGCCGCAGCCTGCTCTGCGACCGACAGGTCTGCACCCGGCTCGGGCGCGCTGGGCGCCCTGCCCAAGTCGAAGGCCTCCGACTGGTGGATGACGAAAGATAAATTGATGCAAATGCTGATGATAAATCTCCGAACAAATGAGAAAACGGCCAAGGCTTACGTCGGGGTCCTCTTCTATTTCGTAACTCCCTGCGCAACGAAGAAGCCGTCAGAAACAAAAGGGCCAGAAATATGAGTGTTCTGTTGTCAGGCCCAAAATATGCCCGCTTACCGGGTGCGATTGGGTGGGAGGGGATCATCTCTCGGAATTGGCGGACATGTGAGTTGTGACAGTAGGCGTAGGTGAACCAGCCTTGTCGATGCTGGAAGCCCCGTCAAAGGTTGCGCGGTGCGGTGGGCTGACCCGAGGAGGACGTACGTAGATGCAGGATCCCGTGAGAGGCTGCAGCAAGGACCAGCCCTGAGCGGGCGTCCACTCTGTGTGGGAGTCCTCTGGGGCAGGCGAGTTCTGTTCCGTCGAGGGGGGTATGAGACAGAGATACGAATCCCGAGGACCTAGTTTCATGAATTCCAGAGAATGGGAAGACGTGTGAGAAGCGGCGGTCTGACAAGCGTTCATTCACGGGATGTAAGTGGACGGCCACGAGGTACATGACGAAGTGCTTGTACAGACTTGACTCTCTGCCCCTGTCTGCCCCGAGCCGATCTCCTTCAACGGTCGCGAGCCGTCCCAGTGCACCTCGTGCCATGGCTGGTCGAGAAACTCGAGCTCGCCCCCGCGCAAACCATCCTTAATCCAGCGCTCTGCGGTCTCGTTCTGGAGCGGGAGGCCGTTCAGAAAGGTGACGCGGTACTTTGGGAACGCAAAGGGGTCCTCCGGGAGCGAGTGGAGGACACGGGCGTCGACGCTGAGTGCGTTGGCGAGGAATAGGGAAAACAACGGCCAGAGGGAGGAGTGCAAGGGAATGGTGTGCATCGAACCAAAGACACGTAGATCTGTGACGGTGCGCGTGACAGTACCTCCTGTCTCCGGCGTCTTACGCTTTGTGGCGTACCGTGAGATCCGATTCAGGCTCCGTGTAGCCTGTTCTGGGCTCCGCGACTCAATTACCCGGTCGTCAGTTTCCTTACCAGGAACAAAGCAGCCCATAGGCCAGTCGCATGCCGGGATCTTGCCGCAAGACTGACATCGATCGAGATGGAGGCAGCACTCGACCGACCATAAGTAACCAACACCAGGTGAGGCGTCCACCGGACAACACACGCTCCCTCGCCGCCTGGGGATAGCCTGCGGTGTCTGATGATGCATCAGAACGCTGAGAATCGTAAAGACGTGTCCTTCGATGGCTGAGATCAGCCTGGGGTGTGAACAGGACAGGACCGATGAGCGACCATCAAACAGAGGTCGACAAGGGTTAGAACGAGATGAACGCTGGCGGCGACGATAACCAGAAATGGGATATTCGACCTGAGTGAAGGGTATTTAATTAATTACGTACGAGTGTCCCCAGACCCCCAGGAAGAATGTGGAAAGATAATAAGTCAGCTCAGAATTGGTCGAAATACACGCGAAAAGAACTCTATTTCGGCACGCCGAAATATTCATTAAAACGAGGGCAAACTCTACCGCACTCCTTTGCCCCCGCACTTCACCAACCCCTCCCTCCCACTCCTCCCTCCCTCTGCTAGGGCATGTCAGCCTCCCCTCCCCCCGAGGACGTCGCAGACGATAACAAAGTGGGCGATGAACTCGACGACGCCGCCCAGACTGGTCCCGATGACGACTCTGGTCAGTGCCTCTAGTCCCCATCCAGCGTGCTTGTTGATCGATAAGACGCGTCGAATTCGGTCTCGCCAACTCCATCGTGCGTTTCACATAGGCGCGAACAAGGCTGATTCCGCCACAACCCCTCCTGTGAAACGCTCACGCGGTCGCCCCAAGGGCAGCAAAAACAAGAAAAGCGCGACTGCTACCGCCCCTCCAACGTCAACTGCTGCGGGCCCCTCTACGGGAGAAAAGAGGAAACGAGGCAGACCCCCCAAGGTATGTCGTGCGGCCCCGGGTGTATCTCTCGCTCGACTGATCGAATCCCTCTCCCCCCTCCCTCTTCACTCGCCCTCGCAGCCCAAGAAGCCAGAGGAAGAGGGAGCCTCTGGCGAACCTCCCATCAAGCGCAAGCGGGGGAGGCCTCCCAAAAATCCCAAGCCTGTAGAGCCTGTGTCTGAGGATGCGGGGGAGGTCACCGCCCCAGATGCGAGCGCGAAGAAGAAGCGGGGCCGTCCCCCAAAGTCAGCGTGACACCGTCTTATGATAGGATCCATCGTCCCATTTCAGTCTCCCCTCTCGATATGGACGGGTTTCGCCTATACTCCCCCCCTCTCTCCCTCACGACCACGACCCATACGAAAGCTGGTGTCCCCCCGTCCCGATTACTTATGTGAACCTTGTCTTGTCAAAGTTGTTGCCGTCTAATATCGTATTTTTCTTTTGCCTCCGTCTTCATATCGTGTACTCCCCTTGTTATCGTCGTCCTCTCTCGTAGCTTTATATTTTGATCAACTTGGTGTCTTCATAGCAATCTCGCCGCATGTACGAACTCAAATGGTCATCGCTGAACGTTGAACGTCGAAGGGGCCGAGATCGTTCGCAGATCCTGGCAGAGTGCGCTGGTGAGGGCCGGTGCTGTCTTTCGCTTCTCATCCCTGTCCACATGCCGATTCGCAAGAATCTTCCCAAGAATCATGCTCATCAATCACCGCGGGGAGGCAGGTCCCGAGTGCGTCGTCTTCGGAAATAAATTCGGGTTTTTTGTACGTAGCCATTTTCCTGGGGAAATATCTTCTGTGCCCCTATCTATCATAACTTCGAAACATTCTACAGCTGCCTTCGCGTGCGATGGAATAACGCCATCCACGTCAATCCCATGCTCGCAGCCGCTAGTACCGCCGACCCCAAAATGCCCGCATTCGTCAATAATTCAGTCTGCTGTACGGCTTTTCTTTTTGCGGTCGCGTAGCTGATATCCGGGCGGAACGTGACCATCGTGTACAGCGGAATCCAACCGCTCGGATTTCTAGAAGGAAAAGGTATACGGGAGAGCAGCGGCCCAAGGGAAGCCAGAGTAAACCGCTGGCGCGAGCTTAGTGAGAAAAGGGCGTTGTCCAACGCCTTCCGGAATAGATATGCTGGCGTCGTCACCAGATGACGCATCTCGACACTTTGAGAGAGAACGATTCAGCAATCAAGGAGGTCAAGAGAGGAAGATCCACAGACTAATTATCCATCGCTAGATCGCAGATGGCCAGCAGATCTTCGTGCCGCGTGTTGGAGTACCGGCTCAGGGCTCCCGCCAGCCGCTCGTCAACGTACTCGTCTGACTCACGACGGGCGGAGAGATCGATGTTGGCCTCTTGTAACATGACGCTCATCACTCGGACATCCTCCAAACCGCAATTCAGGCCCTGTCCGTAGAAAGGCACCATAGAATGGGCCGCGTCTCCGAGGATGATAGCGCGGTCTTTGTAGTGATATGGATTCGTCTGACAGGATTTTAAGGGGTTCAGAGGGATGCATGGAACGAGGTGGCAAGCACACCTTAATGGAAATAAGTGAGCTGCGAGGGTTATTCGTAAACGAGTCCAGAAGGGGGTGTTCGCCAATTAAGGCAAGCGCGTCCGGAAAGTAGGACTTGAACCATGCGATAATCGCGTCTGGATCCTTGAGAAGTTCGAACTCTGAAGTCGGCGCAAACAGGGTGCAAGTGAAAGTCGTATCCTATGTAAGGGCGTCCCATTATGCTCGGCGCTCGGCGGCATTAGGCACCGCTTATAAAAAGTCTCACCTTGTTTGGTAAGGCTATGAGCATGAAGGAGTGACGAGGCCATATGTGGAGATGATTTGGATCAAGGAGGAAAGTCGGACTACCATCAGCATCTTTCCCTGGTTGTATTTTCAGCTCGAGGTACTCGTGGGGTATATATTCTTGCTGATAATCCATTCTGTCGTACATGGGAAAGAGAATGAAGGGGCCATCGGCTTCGGCAACGGCAGAAGCAGAAGTACGGAGCGTACCGGACAACTCTCATCAATTGGCGCCGGATGACCGAAAAACTCCCATCAGCGCCGACACAGAAGTCAAAAGGGATTTCGGAATCCGTATTCGCATCACCGTCGCGGGCAGTCATCAGCCGACGGTCAAAGTCTACAGACAAGACCTTGCGTTGGAAGAAAACACGAATATTTGACACGGCTAAGATTTCTTCCAGGAGGCCTTCGTTAAGAAGGGCACGATCAATGGAATTGATACACTTGTCAGCGTAGAAGAGTACACGGCTCATAAGACGTCAAGGAAGAGTTTGCACGTGAGAAAAGCTGATTTACCTGGCCATCCGGGTCGTACTGTTGGCTGTGCTGAGTACCTTGTATATCGTGTATCATTCGACCGCGCATGGGAATGACGGTCTTCAAGAAGCGGGCTGCAGCAGCTGAATCGACGGCTTGTAGTGCCGCAATGCCGCGGGAGGATATGGCAAGGTTGATGGATCTCTGCTGGGCTGCAGCCTTGGAGGCCGGCAGTCGCATATCTGGGTGAAGATAGAAGAAAACATGTTACGGAAGGCTTGATGCGGCCAAGTGTGTACCCACCTGGACGCGCTTCGAATACGTCGACCTGCCAGCCCATCTTGGCTAGAGACATTGCAGTTAGGCATCCGACAGGTCCTGCCCCAATGACCACTGCTTTGCGAGCGGCGTCCTTTCGTGGATCCATGATCGCTCAGGTTGAGAGGAGGAAAGAGAAATGAAATGTCAAATATGAAATTGGAGGAAATCACCGGCAAGTTGATAACCCGTTTAAGACGCCGGATCTAGTCACGCGAACTCGGATCTTGCACTCTTGCGATCTCTTTCACAAACTGAACGCAACTTCTGTTGGCGTGCGATATTAATTCATGGCCCTCCCTTCCGACGTCTCATTTCGCGAACATTTCGTCTTTCCAACCAACGCCGACATTGGAGCTACCCGCCTCGTCCAGGAAGGTCGAGGTTCGGTCATTTGCGCAGCTCACAGCGTTTTTCATATCGCATAATCATGGCACCTTTCAGGAAATGAACCTTGCACATATCTTTGCGGAAACTCTCTGGGTCTCCTCTCGACGCGATCAGAATCCCTCGTTCAACAGGAACTACGCGTATGGGCCTCGAAGTAAGTCAGGATGATCTCATGGCACCGCCCCTCTCAAGGATGACGCTGATTGATATTTCTCGATTCAGAGCTGTGGAGGGTCACTTTGCACATCCAGATGGCAGGGACTGGATGAACATCACAGATCATGTCAACCCTCTTTTAGCAGAACTTGTAGGTGATTACACGGCTAGGCCGCTTTCTTGTCCATGTCTATCCAGCTACCAGAGACGTAAATTGACGATCAGCATCGGTGCCTTACAGGTGCAAAACAATCGGAAGTTGCCTGCATGGGCACGTTAACGGCCAATCTGCATCTCATGATGAATACATTCTATAAACCGACCTCCAAGCGGTTCAAAATTCTGTGTGAAGGGAGGGCTTTCCCATCGGATCAAGTACGTCCCCACTCAATCGAGTCTAAGCAATCTGCTTGAATACTGACCCCTGGTCTCGTCTTCGGTCTCGTCTCCGGTCTCGTCTTCGGCGCTGCTTAGTACGCCTTCGCGTCACAAGTGACATTGCACGGGTTAGACCCTAAAGATGCTATCATCGAACTATTCCCTCGCGAGGGAGAATTTACTCTTAGAGAGGAAGACATTCTGGACGTTATCGCAAAGCAGGGACCGTCCATTGCTCTGGTAATCTTCAGCGGGGTCCAATATTACACAGGCCAGTGGTTCCCCATGCAGTCTATAACGAAAGCAGCGAAAGCCCAGGTAAGTCTTCCTTCCTGCCGGGGCTCCGCTAGTTACTAGAAGAAGCGTGCACGTAGCCAATGATAGTCTGTGCGAATGCCGCTTCTCATACCGAGCGCGTAGTCATTCCTCGTGTCCTCACTGCCTTTCATGGACTAATCGTGTTTTCTCGCTAGGGAAGTGTTTGCGGTTGGGATCTTGCCCATGCAGTAGGAAATATACCCTTGTCTCTTCATGATTGGGACGTCGATTGGGCGGTTTGGTGCACTTATAAGTACCTCAACTCCGGTCCTGGGGGTATAGCAGGACTTTATGTACACGAGAAGTGGGATGATCGAGAGCTACCAAAGTAAGAGCGCTCCGTTGCATCCATTCTTCATTAAGCACACACGCTGCTTGCTTCTCCCGCTCTGCCAACCTCCATTATTCACACCATCCGATTGCAGCCTACAACTGACATGTTTCATCCTTTCCACGTTTTCTCCCGTAGGTACGCAGGCTGGTGGGGTCACGATCCATCCACCCGTTTCCAAATGCCACCAGCTTTCTCTCCGATCCGGGGTGCGCAAGGATACCAGCAATCCAATCCTTCCGTTCTCTGCACCGCCTCACTTTTAGGATCACTCCAACTGTTCAAAGAGGCTGGCATGATGGATACCCTGCGTGCCCGGTCCCTCAAATTGACTGCGCATCTCGAAGCGCTGCTCGTTCGATCTCCGTATTATGTACCTCCCCACGAGGTAGCTGCGAGCTACCATACCCAGGACACACTGTCTGCGACCGCAGAGCTGCTAAGACCTGCATTCACCATCATCACTCCGCAGGACCCAAATGGTCGCGGCTCGCAGCTTTCTCTCAAATTTCTGCCTATCGAGGCACGTGTCATGCAGAGTGTATGTGACGGGCTCAAGAGCTTTGGCGTCATCGGGGACGAGAGGCAACCGGACGTCATACGACTTGCTCCCGTGGCTCTGTATAACACATTTGAGGACTGTGACTGGGCAGCGCACTGCCTAGATGAGGTATTTCGTCTTTTGGAATAACGGCATCCTTACGACCCAATAGAATAATCCGTTGGTTTTTCACGGATTAAAATAAATGTATTGTTAAGCAGAGCTGCCTCGTTGCCCGCTAACAAAGTCCCCAGCGACACGGACAAATATATCCCCTCGCAAAATATCATTGTGCTCCTCGTTGAGCGCTTCCCAGTCCTTGAAAACCCTCCGGTTGGACGAGCCACCGTCCTGTTTCTCGTAGATACGTTGTAGATGCTCATACATGACTTCGCTCTGACGCTGGTCGACGAGGGTATCGCCCTTCGAATGTACGACCAACCAGCGGATGTGCCCGCCGTCCTTTCGAACGAGAAGATTCGTGGTTGTGTACGCTGCGTATGAGTCGTGTTCACCGAACGCACTGGCAATGAACCACGTGCGGTAGTCCGGGAACGACGCAAGGAGAAGATCGATGTCGTATATGCCTTCGGAAAAGATGACACCCTGCACCGCGCGCAAAAGTGCAGGCCGCGGTGCCAGCGACGGTGTGATGGGCGCTGAATCAAGTATGATTGACGCCAACATGTGTGCGCCGCAGCTGTGTCCCATGAGAAATATCCGTTCAGGGTCATAGAGAGGACCTGCGGATATTGGAGATCCATCCCATTCATGCGCAAATGTGAGAAACCGCAGTATATCCTCCGCATGCGCAGGGTGCAGCAGGGCACTGTCAGCCGTGGGTTCGCGCGGCGTGAGTCGATAATTAGGTACCGCTACAGGGCAACCGGTGAACGTGGCTAGTTTTTGCGCCAAGGTACTGTGGTCCGCTTTATCCTCGCTGCGGGGAAACCGGGTCAGCACTGAGCGAGGATGTTGTGAACACCCTTAACGGACTTACGAACGCCAGGCGCCTCCATGGATGAAGCAGATTAGTGCTGGTTTATGTTCCTTGTCAAGGGAGACATGCGGAACATAAAGATCGAATTCATGGGGCCTGTCGCGCGAGTCTGGTGTCCCAGTCTGCGGTACGTAAAGCAAGTCCAAAAACAGGTCCATCGATAGTCACTTGATTCAGAATTCGAGGGGCCTTTTGACGTTACACTTGTCGATACAGCCAGATAAGTCAGCCAGTTTATGATGTGAAGAATCCGGAGAGAATATATCACATACTACGACACTTTCCTGCCGGTGATCGATGACTTCTGCAAATATATAAGCTGCGTTCTCCTTGGATCTGGGAGATGTGCGCACCAAATGCGAAGGGCTGGAACTCACGTATGAATGGTCTGAAGTGGAATGGTGGATAGGATCCTTGTGATATCGCAGGCCAAATCAGCTGCTCCCTCTCAGAGACGTGGCAGGTCTTGTCTCGACGGATGACGGTCCCGAGGTACGATAGAATTCTATATAAAGACGAGGTGGGTATAAGAGGCGATAACGGAAATTTGGGTTTACAGACTGACTTCTATGGTTCCTGTACGCACTGGGAACTACTGGGAGGTCGTAATTGTTTTCTGGCCTGGGATATCTGACCAAAGGTGCCCCAGACACCGCCAAAGAAAACATGAATTTGGCGTTGTTCCCAACATTCATGCACCGACTCCGGTCATCTCAGCGGCCCGGCTTTTTCCACTCCAGAAGCGACGGAATTGTACCGGAAATTCACTCATATGATGCCAGCTCCCCACCCGATTTTGCTCCTGTCCGGTGTCCAGGAAACATCAGTCAGGACAACCAGGCGCTACAGAATCATCCTTACCACCCAGCAGCCGAAATTCACAACGGGATCACTTATTTTATCGATTCCTAAACCATGTTCTGGTCATCTGCACGTCAAAAAGGCCTTCTATAACATATGTCATGATCATGAGACTTGCGAAGAAATTCGGCATGGAGAAAAAAAATATGGATCGCCGATACATGATATCCGCGACGCCCAATATGTAAATCATCGCGGTATAAGACCGTTTTGACCAAGGGCCGTGAGAGACTATCAAGCATGAGATAAAAGCGGAGTAATCTGATGCTCTTGTCCGTGAACATGGAATCGAGAAGTGCATTCAATACCCATTGCAGGAGCGCCGAAAGTATTCTTAAATATGACAGATTCATACTGTATTACAGGCGGATCAATATGCACAGTCCAAGTAAGATTTTTGATACACATATTTACATACCTATTACATTCGACGTTCTTGCACTCCTTTACTTGACTTTCACTGAGGTACAACGCGAATGACGATTTTGCCAGTGTGCTGTCCTCGTGAAAGATAATCAATAGCTTCTGGAGTCTGCTCGAACGGGAAGACTTTGTCAATGTGTGGCCTAAGCTCATTCGCACCGACGAAGCGGAGCAGATCCTCGTGCAGCTGTTTGGAGCCTACATAAACGCCACTGCATATGAAACGTACCATAGATAAGGTGTGTGAGTGCGCCAGTGAGCTGCATCTCTTATCGGAGCGTGACACACTTGAGAAGGTTCAGCATTGCGACATCTGGAACCTTCTCCGGGTTATTCCCGAGGAATCCAATGGATGCGATCGTTCCACCTCTAGCAACGCAATTGTAACATTGCTCGATTTCCTGCGCGCCAACATTGTCCAGAATCAGATGCGCGCCAACGCCCTCTGTAATCTACATCCAATCGTACGCGTCACTGATGAAAATGGTGCAAGAACGTATGCGGACCTTTAAAACGACCTGGTCCCAGTCAGATTCTCTTTTGTAATTCACAACGTGGGTTGCGCCCAGCTTCTTGGCTATCTGTGTCATACAAATCAGGTGACTCTTCAAAGAAAGGCAATATAGATTACCTCGAGCTTGTCATCAGAGGAAGATGTGACGATAGTCTAGACAATGCTCAACGACAGTGAGCGATAGAGAAAAACACAATGATTGACCTTTGCTCCAGCGGCATGGGCCAGAATCAATCCAGCAATAGAGACACCACCTGTCCCCTGAAATAGAACCGTTTGTCCTGGCATGAGCGGAACGCCACCAAACAATGCGTTCCATGCCGTCACCCCTGCGCACGGCCAGCAAGATGCTTCCTCATACGACAAGTGTTTGGGGATATGGAGAAGACCCATCTCAGGAAAGATGCGATACTCTTGCAAGACCCCATCGATCGACCCGGCAAGGATGACTATGAAAGGTACAAGGAAATTTCAGTCAAGAGATACTCGAGACGCCTCAAAAAAGACGCACCGCGTTCATCCGGTAGAGCGCCGTACCAGTGATTCTGGTCAAAGTTGGCAGTTACCCTGTCTCCTTGCTTGAATCCGAGGACAGCTGAGCCGACGGAAAGGACCTCTCCGGCCATATCGCTCCCCGGGACAACGTCCTGCTTCACGGGAAGGGGATATTTGCCACTGAAGGGTAGATAATCCCTAAAATTTAGTGATACAGCATGGATGCGGACGAGAACCTCATGTGGTTGTGGAATAGGTATGGGTTCTTGGCATTTGACAATGCCGGAGAGTATGTTCTTTTCCTTCACGCGGAAGACGGTTTGCTGCTGAGCTCGAGACATGAGGTATGGGCTGCTATCTCATGTCTCTATGGGCACATGCAGTTAATTATGCCATCGTCAGCGAGTCTTTCGTCTTTGTAAGTGAGAAACCGAGCATTACTCACCCTTCTGGCTATTGCCGACGTAGACATGGTGCGACGGAGTTTGGTCCATCCTTAAGCCATATAGAAGAGTCTGTTCCCCTGAGAGTGGTGCCTTGAAGTGGTGACTGAAGCCGAATACGAGTGCGTTCGCCTTTGGAATGGGTTGAGTGTTGACACAGGATGCAGGATCACGTTGACAGCGCATATGGGAGTGGACTTCCAGCTGTGTCGAATGCTGGAATCCACAAACGGACATTTCGAATTCAACAAGATGCAACGTGACAGGAAAAAGACAACATTTGGAGAACCAGAGGTCCGAATGTCTAAAGTTTCTACACGTAGCGTGATGAGAGGCAGTGAATTTCCCAGAGACCCTGTATTGCCAAGCCACAGCATACTACCAAGCCAGAAACGCTGCGCCGCGTATGTGAACACAGGGCCGGAGGGAGTCAATGGAGCGAACGAGAGCGATGACATGCAGTGACAAGCACTGCACTCGACTTGGCCGTGGCGGCACCCTGACGTCATGTGCAATTACGTCACCGAAAAAGCGTCAGTCCACGGTATATATTCCCGGTTGCTCCCCCTGCTGTCGTCTTTGTCGCCTTACTGACACCCATCCCTCACCCATCACACAATGGCTTTCACCGGTTCAGACATCTGCAAGGTCCGTTCATACCGACCTCGTTCTATTTTATCTTCACTGGAAGCATTTATTCTCAGATCATGTCAGTGCCAAAACCAGTGTGATCATGAGATCACCTTTGACCCTTTTCTTTCAGCTTCGCCATTCTCCTTCCTCCAATAGGAGTGTTCTTGGAGCGTGGATGCGGCGCTGACCTCGTGAGTTCTTTTTCCCTACAGTCCTTCATCTCCGCTCTGACACCAGTTGGTCTACAGTTGATCAACATCCTTCTTGTACGTCTCCTTCCCACATGTTTTCATACATCCTCTGATCGTCTTCTTTCTAGACCATCCTAGGTTATATGTAAGCAAGCATTTGCTCATGTTTTCTTATCAGCGCCTGATAGGCTCATTTTGCCTTCTAAAGCCCTGGAATTATTCATGGTGCGTCATTTCTCTTCCTCTCTGCACCTTTTGCTTACGCGCACTCGTCAGCGCTATACATCATTCTCAAATATTAGTGGGATGTCCCAATCAGAGGAACACTGCAATTGACGGACTCTTATTCCTTATGCTTTCACGACGGTTTAACCTCTGTATGAATCTTGTGCATTACTAGTTTTCGGCGGCCGCAGTCTTCAGACTTTGCCGCAGTTGTAATACCCATTTCCACGGGCTTTGTCTTGCTGCTTCTTGGGAATTCGGTGTCAGACCGAAAATGAGTGAACGGAGTACAGATCAGGCCTGAGAAATACACTGAGTGTTGATATGCTGATATTCACCATTACATCTATTGTTCTTCGTCTTCGTCTTCGTCTTCATCTTCGTCTTCGCTTTCTTCGTCCCCCTCCTCGCCTTCATCGTCGTCATCACCCTCCTCCTCGCCTTCGACGCTGACTTCATTGTCACCACTGCCCGCATTGTCGCCACTGCCTGCATCATCGCCACTGCCTGATTCGTCGCTCTCGTCTTCGCCTTCAGAGCTACTCTCTTGTTGATCGAACTGGTGGATCATCCGCGCTCCAACCAACCAGCACCTCTTGAAGTTTTCGAGCACCTCACCGGGCTTGATTCCCTCACCTTTGGCATCGGGCTGAGCATGCCATCCGCGTACATCGTCCTCTTCGACAATATCGTTCTGGTATAGTGCAGCGAGTATCTGCCCAAACAGCGGCATGCGCGTTGACGCAGCACAATGAGCCTGCCCCCCTTTGTTTTTAACGAGCGTGCAATTTGATCACGGGAAGGACCGTACCTGCAGGATAGTGACCGTTTCAACACCGTCGGCTCCACCGATTCTGTTGATCAGTTCTCCCCAACGATCCACACATCGCTTGATCGCCATTCTCTGTTCCGCGGCATTCTCCACGAGCTCAATATTATCGACGATGCCTGCAACGACTGCCTCACGCACGCGACGCAATGGCACGTTGCTCGCCATACGCAATGTCTTCAACTCGACAGACGCATTGTCTAGCGAATGGCCTTCTGAAAATGCGCGTTCAAGTGACAAGCGAACTTCGTTCTGGAATTCGGTATTAGCCGCATGTGCGCCGGCGGAGACCGCGGCGGCCGCTGCGGAGGTAGGGAGGGAGGTGGTCGAAGATGATGGGGATACGTGTTCGTTGAAGGAATCGTCCGAGTCTGAGTCCGATTCATCAGAGGAGGTGACGGAGCCTGGGTCAGATAATTCAAGGTCTGAATAGTAGTCGCCTGTGAAATGTATTCAGCAACTGTCCAGAGAATATGCGAACGTGTGAGGTATCTACCTATTCGCATCAGCCGCTGGTTGATAAAATTGTCAATGTTGTTCTCGTCTTCGTCAGCCTCCTCATCCTCCTTACTGGCAATTCTCCGGGGCCATACGAACCCATTAGAGCCTTGCCCAAGATTAGCAGATAACACCGCCTGGTCTAAAGGAGTTGTGCAACATAGTCAGCCCACAACCATCTCGAGTATTAAAAAGCAAATACACACTACCTTTTTCAGCCTCCTCCCACTCGGAGTCCTCATCACTGTCTCCCTCATCTTCGTCATCCCCCTCCGCATGACCATCAATCTCACTTTGTTTCCGTTTGGAAACCCTCTCAAACGGTAATAGCTTAGCATTCGCACCAAGCTTCACCCCATCGGCTATGAGCGCACCCCGCGCGACACGGCTGCTATCCCCAATTTCAACGCCCGCGCCGATGATACTATTCTCGATGAGACAGTTTGTGCCGACAACGACGCCCTCGAAGAGATAGGAGTCTCGCACGACGCTGTTTGTACCGATGGAACAGCGCGCACCGAGAGTGGATGCGAGGACCTGCGCGCCCGCAGATATCCGTGTGGAAGGTCCGATGAGCGTGTTATTTCCCACTTTGCTTGTCCTGACCAAAAGAGACATAGAGTATGCTTCAGATCAGCCATGCCGTACAGGTTACATGATACATCGTACGTACCGTGAGAGTATCACCGAATTATCACCTGGAATGTACTTGTTCCCGCGAAGATGTTCGTATACGTGTCCACTGGGGTGATTGTCGTCTGGTACCAATGGAAAGGCCCATCGCGACAGAATGTCCTTGCTATTTCCATCCGTCAGAATAGCATTGCGATGATTTGACTAGAACGGTGAGAGTGATTGAAAACATTGATCGACTTACCTGATGGCATCGTAGCTCTTTGTGTCTTGGACCCTGGCAGCATATCCCTCTTTGACCACATAGCAATAGATATTCTTCATAAGTAAGTCTGACGTGAGAACGCCGTGAACAAAGTCTCTCCTGACATCAGCATAATCGAAGTTATCCTGAAAGAGCGAGGGAACCTGACAATCAAGCGCGTCACACCGGTCACCACGTTAGAACTTCCACAGGCCATTAGACAGAGTAAAGATACGGAGAACTTACATCCACGGAACAGACATCGACGAAACAATCTATGAAGTCGTTCCGAATCTCGATATTCGGATGCGATTCGAGAATTTCTCTAGGTATGCGTGTAATGCTCTTCGGAGGATAGCCGCTGACCGGCTCGTAGTGCACGCACTCCGAAGTGTCCTTGTTCAACACAAACACCGCCGAATCACCCCTTGATCTGAAAAACAGATCACACAGACCATCAGTTAAGCTCCAGGTCTGTGCCTCGTACGCACCTCGTGCGGTGCCTTGCCCCACTCTCCTTCACCACCATCGTCATAATCGCGTTCTTGTTCGTACGTCGCCTCTCCTTGTGTGCCCTCACGACCTCGTCGATGCGCACGTTGCTCACCAAGTCACCCGCAACGAGGATGAAATCTCCGGTGATAATTCCATGCGTGTAGATATCGCGCATCGCGTCTCCTGGAGAGAAAGTTTCCTTCGCGGTAACGATCGGCACAATTTTCAAGCTTGAGGCGGGATGCGACCATTTAGACTCTCTACGACAAGGCGATGACAATCCATGGGGGTTTGATAAGCCAGTCAACTGGGCAAGGGAGGATGATACACACGCACCTGATCGCAGCTTTTACTTGGTTGGCATAAGACCGACAAATCACAAATACTTCTTGGACGCCTGCAAGAGCTAAGCTCTCTAATGTCCAGTCCAGTAACGGCGCGTTGCATATGGGAAGTAAACACTGTTGCCTACGTTAGGGCACCGTGACCACGATGCATGGTCCTGGCTCACTGACTCTAGGTCTACTAGCGGTCATCGGTTTGAAGCGCTTGTTGAAGCTGTCAGCCAAGATGACGGCTTGCAAGACCTCATCATCTTCGTCGACAAGCTTTTCTTTGCCTGATGAAGCTTTTGGAGACATTTTTGGAGTAAAGAAAAGATCGCGAGCGTAGTGAGCAACTTGTTACGCCTCCGAGGAGTCATTGAAGCACGTAAGGCTAACCACGTGAGAATAGAATATGGTTTTCCGGTTTCTTTCGCCGACCCCATGATACTTGCACAGACAACATACGAGAGGAAAAATCGCATTCGCTATGCCCTCGCACCATGACAAAAAGACATGATTACATACGAAAAGCTAAGACACATGCGCACGCGATCCAGTGAGTGAAAAGAAAGTGGGTATCAGAGTAACAGACCGTAGGATCGCTATTAGTGAAGAGGAAAAGACGCGGATCAGGCTAGGCGTAGTGAGTAGATCGTGAAAATGTAAGCCAACATGGGACCAGATCCAACACGTAAACTAGGTGAAGCGAAGAGGGCATAAAGATCGAGGGGAGGAAAGGAGCCGAGTCATAAAAACAAGTAAGGAGGCGTGTGACAAAACCAAGGAAAACAGGATGAGATGAGAGCTCGTTAACAGTCGTTTACCGATCCATAAGTCCTCAGTCATGTACTGTTCATGCTGCCGCAGCAACGACTGGGGTAGCAGCGGGTGCCTCAGGTTTGGGCTCCTCGACCGTGGGAGCGGGTACAGCCTCCGCAGCAGGCGCAGCGACCTCCTCAGCGGCAGGCGCTTCGGAAGCCGGGTTCTCCAAGGGTGCAACCGGCTCGGGCTCATCAATCTTCGGGGGGTTCTCATCGACCTTGGCGGGGGTGGGGTGCTCAGCCTTGGGTTTCGGCTTGAAAAATTCGCCGACACGAGCAGAAAGACGACGGCCGACTTTGGCGGGGTTGATCTTCTCCTTCTTCTCCTCCTTCTGATAGAATCATTAGAAGGGGGATCAGGGGATGAAAGTCCATTGTTCTACTCACAACCTCCTCCTTAGGGGCCTCAGCCTCCGCAGCTCCCTCAGCGGCGGGAGTCTCGGCAGCCGCGACCTCAGTGGTCGGCGCCTCACTAACATACAATGATGAGAAATGACGTGCAAATGGTTGGGAACCCGCTTACGTCTCCTTGACTGGCTCGGCAGGAGTCTCCTCAGCAGCGGGAGCTTCAGCTGCGGGGGTCTCTTCAGTCTTAGCAGCCTCCTCAGTAGCAGGGGCAGCAGACTACATAGACGCTCAATCGACGAACACAAGATAATCAGAAGAAGGAACGCACCTCAGACTCCTCTTTCTTCTTCTCCTTCTTGGGGCTCTTGGGGGCCTTCACCTTCTTCTCACCCTTCGCCTTCTCATTCTTGAAAGGAGCAAGAAGTTTGGCGAGAAGGCTGGGACTCTTGGGACGATCCTCCTTCTTGGCTTCACCCTCAGCCTGATAGAAAGATAAGAATGAAAGCTTGCCAACAGCAACGACACTCACGGGCTTCGTCTCATCCTCCTTCGCGGGTTCAGCTGCAGCCTCGGACGCCTCGGCGGCGGGGGCGGTAGCAGGTTCCTGTGATGAGGAGGATCAGTGGATGATATCCTAGTAAATGAAGATCCATCTCACCTCGGAAGCAGCCTCGGCCTTGGGAGCCTCCTGAATACACGTCAATACCAAAGCGATGGAGGCATTTGGATATACTTACGGCAGCCTCCTCGGCCTTAGGCGCCTCAGTGGTAGGGGCGGTCTCGGAGGGGGCTTCCACAGGAGCGACCTCCTCAACGGGGGCAGCGACAGGGGCAACGGTCTCAGCAGGGGCAGACATTACGACAAGAGCGTGAAAGTTGGGCTGGAAAAAAAAAGGAAGTCAGACGACAAAGAAGAATGATGCAGATGGTAACCGGACGCGCAGAAAGAACAAAGCTATACACGCACGGGAAGAGGGTATTAATGAACACACAAGAGAGAGGGGGGCAACCCGTAGCCCGTTGAGGGATGTAGAGTAGAGAGAGAAGAGAGAGGAAGAGATAGGGAAAGACGGTGCCCGCCATTTTCAGCCTTCTTATCCTTATTTGGCTCGGCTCGGCTGGACCAAACAAAACACAAAGAACTCTATTTCCACGCCCAATTATCCCCAAACAAGACCCTCCCTGCAACTTATCACCCGTCTCTTTACATACTAGCCGTTTGTTCTCACCCTCCTCAACCAGATTTTTTCTTTCACGTCGTTGCAGTGATCGCAAAAGGCGCGTTATGTCGAAAGGACATGGTAGACGGTGGTCTGTGCGCGCCGGACGCGACCCAGAAGTGAGTCACGAGCTCGGCCTGGGAAAAACGGGAGAATGTCTAGTTCATCACCATTCAGTGTGATCATGATGTGACGAAGCGGCAACCTGCGCGATCGTATCATGCGGCGTCGAGTAGGACTGATGTCCTACAAACCGCTGCTCTATCAACGCCAGCCCTATGTCCAGAAGCCCTCACATAAGAGTCTACGGTCTCCCCAGCTTCCCATGTTTGCAATCTATTGGAGGAAAGACCTAGAGCCTCGACCCAGCCATGGGTTACATAGCGGGCTCGACCGCTGTAGCGGACCAATAAGAATTCCTAACAGAAACGCTTCTGGAAGGCGGGTGTTGACGTGGGGTCACACCGGGAGACTGATCCCGACGTTTCATTTTCAGCTTCCAGTTCGGACGGTTCACACCTTCCAAGTATTCCCCTGCAGCCTCGATTATGGCCTGGGATCTTTGTTCACCTATAGTCACTCAGTCACTTAGCTGTTCAGTATCTCCCGGAATGTACTTTCTCTATCTGCTTAAGCCCAGGTAGCATCGTTTCCTGTCATATTAGCTGCAGCGGCTGTCACCTGAGGTAAATCTTCGCTGTTGAGGACGACACCATATTGCTAGGAGACCGCGTGCTTGTGTCTATTGTCTGGAATTCAAGGCGTATGCTCATTTCCAATGTCTAGCAGTTGTCTAGCACTTCCACCTCTGTTCCAATCCGGGTCGCCTCCATCTGTTGGTCTGTAGATCCTAATGTTAAGGGCACTTGGTTGAGGGTTTGGGCAATGCACATCTGACCTTGCACTGTCGGAAGTTGCTTGCCATAGGCCAGCATTCTGTTGCTTAGCACTGATTCGGCATGGGAATTCTATCAACTGTCAGAACTCTGATCTGACGAGAGCGACCTACCAATTCCAAAGTTGGTCCGCTGTATCAGGTTGCCTATCAGCGGAGTGGATGCGCACGCCCACTATATCAACTGCATCAACGCCAGCTTGTGCGCACTTTGCATCAGTTTTCTGTGCAAGCATTGCTTTCTGGATGCTTGAAAGGTATGTCATGACTACCATTGTGCATCTCTCTGACCGTTACTTTTGAGACAGCTGCAAGTTCTTCTGATCTCAACTAATGCGTATATTGAGGCCTTTGGCGTACATGCAGTCGCAGGCTCCTCGGATTTTCTTGAACTTGTTATGGCCAACGGCAGCTGGTTCTCTTGATGGTGATATGTCTTCAACATGTTTGTCTTGGTATACCGCCGCACTCCAGGGTTGTCCATCGCCGACGTCACATGCCAGCCACTTTGACCTTTCACGAGTCTTTTACGCTTGCTGTCGAGTGCCATGCCTGTGTCTTGATGTACGTCCCCGAACCCATACTCATCCCCAAGGCTGTTCTTCTTTACGCAATAGCCGGGGCAGCATCCTTCGCGACATCATTCATAGGAGCGCTTATTATCCGAGGTACAACAGCATACAGCAACCAGTGAATGATAGCTTGCTGGCTCCACGCTGTAACCGGTTCAACATGCGCTGTCGGGAACCACTTTCTTACTGCCCCAACGTCCTCCCCAGTTGCACCGATCGCGATATGCTAGCCGTTCCCTAACATTGTTTCTACTGGATTCCTTCTTACTTACATCGCTCTCAGTGCTGGTCACGAAGACGAAATAGATCTTCGAAATCGCAGCGGATGTGTCGAGTGATCCGCTCTGTTCGAGCGTGGAAGAAAATGCCAAGTTTGGTTTGGAAGTCACCGTTCTAGGCGCACTCGTTGTTCCTATCGTGGGCACGTAACACCGCTGGTTACACAAAGCGTACGTGGGCGTCTTTAATCCTGTCTCTAACATATATTCATACACCCATATATAAAGTTTTTGTCAACGCATCTGATCCCGACATCTGTCACTTCACCGCTTTTCCCTCACTTTCTCAGAATCTTGAATCGAAGGATTTGCCTTACTCATACATCATTCCCTCCAGGAAACGGAGGCCCGGCGATTACAAACATCTACGCTGAACGTCCAAAAAAACAGTGGTATGAGGACCAAAAATATGTTTTATACCCTTCCTTTCCTCTGCTGGCCACCCGACAGCATGACATGTATCCACTCAAAGAAAGAATACTCCTTGAATCTGATCTATTTCTTGACTCCTTTCTCTCCTTTCCTTCTTATGCTAGTAACCGTCTAAGTGTGCTGTATTGATACAAAATTTTGACGGTATTGCAATATGTATAATAGCGTAGTACTCTGCGGCACGAGAATGGACGTTCTGTTGAACTTGAAAATTCAGGACTACTTTAGGCGAGGTCGAGTGCCTTCTTTATTCCATTGGCAATGAATCGATGGGGGGTCATTTCAAGAGACCTTAAAAATGACTGATCACGATGATAACCGATAACCCTCGAAATGTCGATGTGACTCAGTGTTCTGGTCTCATACTGATGTCGACGATCCTTTCACAATGACAGGTACATAGCTGACGCTCGCAGAGTCAGGCAACCCTACTAGTTGCACACAGGGGATCTAGGATGCAAGTCGCATATATGCAAAAAAACAAGACAGAAATATACTTTTTTATAATATGGCAAGGAAGAATCGCCCTGTGCCGCCAGCGCTGACAGGGTTCTCACGCTGTGGCTTGGACAGTAGCAGAAGCGACTGGACGGTTCCGAGGAGGAACACGCAAGCCTTTGGCTTTCATACGTCTCCGCTTGGCCTCTGCGTGTCGAACAGGGATGTAATCGTTTATTAGCGATACAGAAAATAGAAATTTCAACGACCAAAGGCGCACCTTCGAGATAGGGCCTGTCCTCTTCAGCATCGAAGTGAACATCCTTGCCTTGCACGTCGACATCCATCTTGACTTCTTTCGTATCCTTCACATCTTCGTCGTCCTTCTTCCCCTTCACTTTCCTCTCCACCTTGAACTTGGCCACAAAAAAGCCATCCATGTTGTGTACGTGCGGGTAAAACCGCCTCGTCAGCTTGATGCTCTCGTCGAATTGCTTGCCTCGGTACCGGGTATATCCCTCGCGACCAAACTCAAGACCAGTGTCAACTAGATGAACGTTGGGGCGTTTGCGGAGAGCGTAGTCGACAACGGCCTCGTTCTCATCCACAGTCACGGAACACGTAGAGTAGACGAGATAACCGCCTGTTTTGGATACAGGATTAATGCTGTCGATTGCACAAAGAATGAGTTGCTTTTGGAGGTGAGAAAGAAGTGTAAAATCGCGTTCGGACTGTCAATAAGTGCAAGCATTTGTCAGAAGTGATGAAATGCTATGTTTGACAAGATAAAGGGTTCCATACGTACCTTGTTGACTTTAACACTGGAGTCCTTGCTGATGACACCAGTCCCGCTGCAAGGGGCATCGAGAAGGACACGGTCAAATCCACCCATTACCTTTGGGAATTCTCTTCCATCATACGAACACACTACGACGTTCTTAGCCCCCAGTCGATGCACGTTCGCAGTCAGACTTTTTGTCCGCGCCTTGTTGGCGTCGTTGGCGAATACGACACCGGTGTTCTGTAAAAGAGCTGCGATGTGGGTAGTTTTGCCTCCGGGCGCAGAGGCCATGTCAAGCACGCGCTCATGCGGTTGAGGCGAAAGCGCTATCACAGGTAGAAATGAGGACGCCGCTTGAAGCATATAATGACCGGCAAGATATTCTGGTGTTGCACCTGTACAAACCGAGGCGGTCTGAGATCATCGTGAAGACAACGAGGAAGGAAGGCTAACCTATTGGCACACTGCTCTCAAAGACTTGCAAGCCAACATTCGTCCATTTGCCTATAGGTTCGAGGTTCACACCTCGGTTAACGAGTGCCTGTGCTAGATCTCTTCGTCTCGTGCGAAGAGTATTCGTGCGAATGGTCACAGGACGAGGCACCTCGTTTGCCTCAAAGAACTCGATTGCCTATAAGTCCACCTTAATCAGATACAAAGATGTTCAATCGAACAAAATCATACCTCGGCGACAGGGAACAACTGAAACAACTTTTCTGCTAAAAAATCGTTGTACCCGTAGTAACTCCCGATATCCGCCAAAAGTTGGTCGATATACTCAGAGCGAGACCTGCAATGCCCACAAATGCTTTCAGTGTCGAAGAGCTGTAAACGAGTTCAAAGCAGCACCACTTACCGTCCTGTCTTCTCTCCAAGTTTCTTCCATTTGCCCAATATCCTGACACACTCTCGCATGCGTCTCTGTACAACATGAACATCAGGCCCGCCCAACCTTTTCTCCTCCTCTCTTTCCGCAGCTATCGGCAAAACAAATGCACCTTCATCTTCACCCTCCGCTTCGCTTGCACCATCTCCATCATTTTCGTCTAACTCGTCATCATCTTCTGCGCCGATCTGCTCTGCTAGCTGCAACTCCTCCGCATCAAGCTGGGCCTCTTTCGCGGCTCGGACATCCAGTGCTCGTGAACGAGCTTCCATATTTGAAAGAGTCACAGGGCCCTCGTCCTCATCTTCTTCAGAGGACGAGTCTGAAGAAGACCCATCAGGTATGATTTTGGTCGGCTTGCTGGCTTGTTTTGATTTCTTCGATTTGAGCTTCGGTTGGACAACCTCACCATCCGAAGAATCGGAGCCTAAGTCTAGTTCTTGGGTCCGACCACCAAGGAAATCGTCGCTGATATCACTGTTAGTCCAAAGGCATCTCGAAATGAAAAGACATACTAACTCCGCCAGATCATGGTCGTCCTCATCAAGCCCCTCAAGTCCATCGTCGTTCTCATTGAATAGCGATCTAGGATGCGATGAGCCTTAGAAATAGAGATCCGAAATACACCAGACGCACTTAGTCTCAGCTTTCAAATCATCGACATCCTCCCAACCCTCACTACTCCCTCCCTCCCTCACGTCCTCCCAAAGATCAGCGTCGTCCACCTTCGCCTTAGGTTTATTCACATGGGACTTCTGCTTCGCCACTTGTCCTATTAACGGCCTTTTACCCGATTCTTCCTTGGCCTTTTTCACCGGACGCTTGCTCTCATCCACCTCAGGCCCTGACTTGCGCTTTACAGACTTCTTCTGGAAAGGCCGCACGTTTCCATGAGGAGCTATAGGTTCGGGGTCACCTTGCTTGTTCTGCGCACGTCTTCCCATGATGAGTGTAGGGGGAACGAAATATCAAAGGAAAAAGGTAATTTTGGTAACTCTGTTTCTGGAACCCTAACCCGGATATTATATGCTTCGAAACCCCCATTTCGATTCTCGTCAAAACTCAGCAAGAACCTCATATTCATCATGCGCGACCCATATTCAACCCAGCCTAATTCCGAGGGCCAAACCTGCCAGAAATGAGGCCCGCTGCTGGAAGTCCGCAGTCAAAAAATCGACCAGCCATCTCCACAGTGAGAGAACGGTTGTTGGTCGCCTCCCTCCGCTCCCCTCCGCTCTGTAAAACAAGTTCTCGAACCTGGTGGACATGCTTCCCCAATCGACCTTAATGACAGAGAGAGAGCCGAGGTACTTTCAACCATCGGACATCGGGGTCAGATAAAGCTCCTAGAAATCCGCTTCTAAGAAACGCTACACCCACCTGCAATAGGACAAAGACACCTCCAAACGCGAACGCAAGGGCCTTTGCTCCCTTCTTTACGAAAATCCCAGCGCATATACCGCATACCGTACCGAAAGAGAGTCCGTAAACATCAATTGATGACGGGGGATGGTCCGGAAGGGGTGGCAGATCGAAAGACTGTTGAGAGCCCTTCGAAGGTGCTTTTGGAGAAGACGTGGTCTGACCCGATGCTGTTTGCATACTTTCGCTGAGACTTTCGACACTCTAAACGAAACTCATACTGACTTACATTCACATTGAATAGGTTTCCAGTCTACGAACAGAGACACACCAAGTCCAACACCAGCCACCCCTGCCGCTTTGAAAGCCAAGAGCAATCTCTGTTCATGGAGCTTGGTGCCCGCCGGCCGTGGATACTGGCGGGGCAAGCATAACAGATGGTGTGGGCTGCCGAAGCGCAAGCACGGCTTCAATGGGAAGCGCGCGATTGCCACTTGGCGAGGAAACATGGAAAGAAAAGACGACGCCATCGAAACTCAGTGGACACAGTGAGTACTTAAGCGTTGGTCGACTTGAACGTTGTCGCTGTCAAGTCCGGCATACCATGACAGTAGGAGACAATGACGTCATCATTCGACGTAGGGTTGATCTGATCCCATCCTCCTCATCCACAGTAAAAAGGGTATATATCCAAAAACTCGTCAAAACCGTAACAAATGTAACATACAAGATCCAGTACAAAGTCCAGAATCAACTGGACGCCGCATTCAGCGCAGCGGAATGTCGTTCTCCAAGTCATGAATCATACAAGCATCCGCTTAACAAGCGTTGAGGTATTTGGTCAACGCCGTCTTCTCCGCGCTATCGATACTGAGATCGTAATAGTGCTTCACCGTGATCCAAGCGCGCACATATGTGCATTGGTAGCTCACCAAGGGAGGTACCCACTCGGCAACGTCTTTGTCACCTGTGTATGCACGCATTAGACGAGCCCCTTCATGAACAAAGACAACACTTTACTTTTAGCTTCGTTCAAGTTATCAGTGACGGCAACGAGCTGAGGGCGTGTCAAATCGTTCGCGAAGGACTCGCGTTGAGCAGCAGTCCAGGACCTGGCACCCGACATCCACGCCTATTTCTCCAAGGTGAGTCGATCACCTCGTGTCAAGATCATATTGGAAGTCACCTCTTTCAGCGGCACAAGATGATCCTGGACCACAATGAAGTTCAGTCGGAGTGAATGATAGTCATGAACTTCGTCCACGTACGATATCGAGATCGCTTGCAAGTGTCGTGCTGACGCCATCGTATGGCGAGACCCAGTTGCCAGATGTAGCCTTGCAGGCGCTATCCGTAACGACGTCTGTCCCATCCCTCTTCAAGACAGCTTAGGATAATTCAAATTTAGTCATTAGTAATACGCTTAGATTGATCAAACTCACTTTCTCTTGTGTCACAAGTCCCGGATACTTGTGAAAATCAGGTCAGCCCTATGAGGCACCACCGATTTAGCCGACTACTTACTGGTGTCCCAGGTCTTAAACTCGCTCCGAGCATAGGCGGGCGAGTTTGATTCCGCCTCTACGGTCACTGACATATTGTCAATGACGGGTGATAGTGCTGACGCTGACCGTACTCACACTCTCCCAGGTAAGTCTTCGCTACGGAGACAGAGACGGGTGTCGGAAGAGCCCTCTTCACGACTGGCATCGGAGCAGCCAGAACGGACGAGACAAGGGCGATCACAAAGAGATACGAAGTCGAGCGGACCATAGTGACTGTCTTTAGGATGGGACGAGTGGAACGAGGCTCGCTGAACCAAGTACTGCCTCAAACGCCTCTGGTTTTATGCTCTCGTCGGTATCTTCAAGGCAACCAGATGTCCAGTTTGTTCTCCGTGAACGCATGCCCCTCTATGCACATGTGTCCTGTTCTTTCGGCCGATCCTTCTCAGTGTCCGCATGCTTTCTCCTTATCTTCATTTCTACGGCACCGAATCATCTCGGCCGTTTAAGTAGTATCAGTTACTTGCGGAAAGAATCAGTTGCCGTCTTGGAAGAGGTCACTCCTGGTTAACTTCAGGTTGGGACCATGTGCTTGTCTGGGGTCATATCTCCAAGGTGGCGATAAGTTTCGATCTTGACGCAGTCCTGAGTAGGAACGTGACACGATTGCCATCTGGACGAGGCTCTTTAGGCGACTGACAGGGAACGTGTCTGATAATTTGGTCATACGCATCATTCGGAAATCTTGAACGTGCAAGTGGAGCGTGTTCATTACTAGACAGACAGACCACATAGATTACTTATAATAAGCGGCGTCATGCGCGTAAATTGAATACTGTCCATGAGTACCGTATCGAATCACTTGGTACAGGACAGTGAAGGTAACGAAAAAGAGCGAAGGTAGGAAGCCTGCACCATGAAGTAGAGCTTGAGATATTATGCCATGCATGGTTACGAACGTCGACCGAGATAGAACCGATTCTGCAATTTTGAAACTCACTGCGCCGCCCGATTAGCAGCATCCATGACGAGCATTCTCCACTGTGACGAATCGACGATCTTGCCTTCGGTCCCGTTTCGTTGACCCAACGCATGCATATGCACAACGTGCCGTGCAGCCCCATACCGTGGCGCCTCCTGCACGTTTCCATTTGGCATCGACGCATAGCGGCGAATGTTCATAGCCGCCTCAGAAGGAACACTCCCACCATTCATCCCGTTTGATAGGACATCAGGACCATACGGCGAGAATGATTCTGGTGCCTCAAAATGCAGGACGGTACTGAACGGACGATGGTTTCGGAGATAACCAGTATTTGAATTCATGGCTATAGGCGGCGGGCGCAGAGTTGGAATATATGCTCCTGTACCGCCTGGATTGAAGTGGAAACTCGCAGCATCGGAGCGAATTGACTGCCCACTTGGAGTCGAAGTATGCTCGCGAGGCGGCACAATTTGAGGTGTGTGCGAGGCGGCCAAGTATCTGTTCGATTGAGTCACCGGTGGGCCCCGGATTGCATATGGGTTGGGCAGATTGAAGGGGATAAGATGGGAGTGTGAATACTGATGATAAACTGGCACAGAGGAGGATCTGATAGGCCAAATGGGGTCGTACTTCGTAGATGCCATGGAGGGAGCCATGAGGGTCGGTAAGTATGGCGATGGCGTTGGCCCCGAAGTCGATAACGTATCTACAGTCTTTTCGTGAAACACAGGGAAGGGTTTCAGAAGTTCCATGCTCTCGGCAGGAGATACCTTATGACCTGATTCTGCATGGAGAGTAGAAGCAGAGCGAGTGGAAGAATCAGATGATACAGTTGTCACGGTATGAGCTGAGTCAGGTGTACCAGACCGAGAAATAGCGTCTTTGAAAGTGTCGGGGAACAAAAGAGAGTAAGACAGGTCCCCTGAGGGTTGATAGGCAAAGGAGATGCGACGGGAAGAGGAACCCCGGCCAAGAGGTGAAAGAGTGTCTCCGTTGACAACATAGAGTGCGCGAGGCTCCGGGAGTATTGTTGCCACGGATTGTCTTCTACTGCCTTCTGTGGTTGAAGCGTCTAAGAGCAGAGTTTGGGAATTTACAGTGAGTTGAGAATTCCTTGTGAGATCAACAACACCATCGAATTTGTTGAACTGCGGCGTGGTCGGCGGTAGATTCGTGATTGATCTGCCTGACAGCGATGCAATTGGTCTAGGTAGACATGCCATGATGCACAAGGATGCGGTGTATCCTAGCACTGCGTCGATCATAAACCTCTGGTTTGACTCATTTGAGGGATGGATCGTACCCAGTGCAGCGATAACCCAACAGCCCACCCAAATCACAAAATTGAATCTTCTGCACACGGCTTCAGGGCCTTCGAACGGGATTTGAATCATCAAAAGGAAAAACATAGAACATCAAGGTACTCACCAAGGTTGACGCAGGGAAGCTGGGGTCCAAAGAGCGTGAAGAGGATTGCACTGCCTGGGGACCAAAGCATTTTGTCATCGATGTATGTTTGATTGTGTAATGGCGTGTCTTACCCAAGTGAAGAACAAGAAGGAGACCAGCGCGGGCGAAATCTAACCACAGGCGGAAGTAGACAATGATCCTAGAGCAGAATAAGACAATGAATCAACACTTCGAGACGCATTCTTACATGAGATAGAGCAAGAGGGACGTAAATCCATGAATCGCAGCCAGGCTCAGCATGACGGCGTCTAGGTGTTGAGATCAGCGGGGAAGTCGAAAATCAACTCCATATGAGACAGCACCAACGTTGAGAGAGATCAAAGTGACTCCATTCCCGCACCAGCAGAACAACAAACATGGCAGACCAGGCAAGACATAGGAGTACAAGCACAGCTATAATACGAGGTTAGGGACTTGTTTGTAAGTATTAGAGTGAAATGGGGAGCTCACAGAAGACGATAATTCTTGCCCTACGAAAGGTAGCCCAAGCGTCCATGGCGTCTCAAAAAAATAAGAAAAAGAGCGAAAGGGAACGAAAGAGGAATTAAAGAGCGGATGAGAACCCGCACGACCAGGATTCCCAAAGTACTTGTACTTGAGGAAAGGCCAGATCGAAAGGTGTACTGACCCAGTCAGTACCAAGGAATGAAGGGGGCGTTCCAGAGGCTGCATACTAGACAGGAGTCAGACCTTTTGAGGCATCTCTCATCGGGAGCTTCGGTGAGCGGCGAACGGGTTGACTACATAGACAGGGAGTGACAGTTGCGACCTTGAGGACAAAGAGATCAATATGGGCGCCCTAGTTGTCAGACTGAAGTCGAACGTGCACAGCCGTAACGACATCCGGCAAAAACAAGTATCATGACACTTATGTAGGATGGGAGCGCTGGAGAATACGGATATCCGGAAACCACGTCGGAGGTTGAAGGAGAATCGCTGCCTTTGGGAGACTACGCTGGAGCACTGCTGGAGCGTAGAGGAACATCACCGTTTCCCATGATCAATTATGGTCCTCTGGCGCGCCGACGTCGTTGAAGTGAAAGGCTCACGTGAGAGCAGGCTTCCGCTTTGGCAGATTGTACCATATCTAGGACCAGGGAAAGGAGACTGCATCTGAATATTTGAGACCTCTATCCACTGTCCTCGGGAAGATCGGCTGGATGATGACTCTATGGAGGGTTTGGGACGGATCCTGGGGTCAAAATCTAAATTTTGGAGTTTGTGCACGCTTCTGCATTTCTCTCGAGAACTACAGGCAAACGGCATTTTTTCTCAGTGTTCCCTCCGGGATCCGGACTCACCAATTCAGATCTCAAGCAACGATGGACAATATACGCAGCGAGCCGCTTTGTGGCCTGAGGCTGCTATTGCAATCTGTCATCATCATCATCATCATCATCATCATCATCATCATCATATGCGCGAAATTTGACTGATATTTGTCGTAAATCACAGCACGACCAAATAATCCTTTTTAGAAATCGACGCGCAATATACATTCTAATACAGTTCTTTGACATTTCAATCTGCCTCACGCGTCGCCTCAACATGAGTGAACAACCTACAAAGCAAAAGTTATGGGGAGGAAGATTCACAGGAAAGACCGATCCATTGTAAGCACACATATCAGGACTGACTCTGCTTCGACTGATGTTCGTGCATGTGGGTGATACTAGAATGCATGCGTTCAATCAGTCATTAAAGTATGATCAACGAATGCATGCTGCCGATATTCGTGGATCGATCGCGTATGCCAAGTCGCTCACGAAAGTCGGTATATTGACGCAAGATGAGGAAAAAAAAATCACGGAGGGGTTAACAGTCGTTGGGCAAGAGTGGGCTAGTGGAATAGTAGGCATACTCCGATGTTCATCTGCTTGCTGATATCTCATCGCATACGTGTAATAGTTTCAACCTGCTCCCGATGATGAGGACATCCACACAGCTAACGAACGACGCCTGAGTGAACTCATTGGCCCCTTAGGCGGAAAACTACACACGGGCCGGTCGCGAAACGATCAAGTCGCGACAGATATGCGTATTTGGCTTCTGGACGAGGTGAAGGAAATTGAAGCTGGTCTCTGTGCGCTCATTCGTGTGATGGTCGAACGTGCCGATAGAGAAGTCGATTATCTCTTACCTGGATATACGCATCTTCAGGTAAGTTTGGAACACTGGTTTTTGAGCCCAGTTCTTCTCGTAACACTGTTATAGCGCGGCCAACCCATCCGATGGTCCCACCTCCTTCTCTCCCACGCATTCTCGTTTCGCTCGGACCTTGAACGCCTCCGGCAATTGATCCCCCGCATCTCCATACTTCCGCTGGGGTCTGGCGCTCTCGCGGGCAATCCCTTCTGTGTCGATCGCGATTTTCTTGCGGCCGAACTAGGATTTCAGTCCGTTGCAGAAAACAGCCTCTGGGGCGTCGGTGATCGGGACTTCATCATCGAGTTTATGATGTGGGCAAGCTTGACCACAACCCATCTCAGTCGGATGTCAGAAGACTTCATCATCTACTCTACGGCTGAGTTCGGATTCATCACATTGAGCGATGCTTACAGGTTTGTTTTTTTAAGTGCTAGATATTGATTAGAGGTTGACGTCGAGCTCCTTCAGCACAGGGTCGAGTATGATGCCCCAAAAGAAAAACCCTGATTCCTTGGAACTCCTGCGAGGTAAATCTGGTCGTGTTTTCGGCAACGTGGGTCGAGATTTTTTCTTTCTCAAATTGATAGTTGACCTTGCCAATCAGGCTGCCGGATTTATGATGACCTACAAGGGCCTTCCTTCGACATATAACAAGGATCTGCAGGAAGATAAAGAACCCCTCTTCGACACGGTCAGCACGGTTGCTGCATGTTTCCGGATAGCAGAGGGCGTCATCGCAACCCTTGACGTGAGAATAGCCAGTATGACTTGAACGCACTGAGTCATGATTTGTCTTCAGGTACATCCTGAAAGAATGCGGCAAGCGTTGACAATGGACGTCCTCGCCACTGACCTGGCTGATTATCTCGTGCGCAAAGGAGTACGCGTCTATGAATATCATGTGTGGAGTGCATGGCTGATCGCACCTGCAGATTCCTTTCCGGGAGACGCATCATATATCAGGGCGAGCTGTCGCGCTGGCTGAGTCGCGAAAGTGTCAGCTCAACGAGCTTACCTTGAGTGATTTCAAGGGCCTATCTGACAAGTTCGGCGATGATATCCACCAGATATTTGATTTCGAAGCCAGCGTGGAAAGGAGGCAGGCAATAGGAGGGCCAAGCAGGATCATGATCAAACGTCAGGTGTCTGTCTTACTCGCAGCTCTAGGATCATAGATCTCGACAGCTGTCTTCGTCATAAATCGTAAAATTCGGAATGAACGTTCCATCTTTGAGCGGTGGGCGCTTGAATGGCGCATGTCGCAACAAATGGCCACCACAATCTACAAAGAGATCACTTCACGACCCCAACAGAGCTAGGGCACATGTCGATCCACGACGGAGGCGAAGCCAACGAGGATGATAGCGTTTGATTTACATTGGGAATTACGTTTCCAACGTTTAGTGTTTAGAAAAATATCAAAATATCTTATAGGGACCTCTGGGCCAACCAGAAATTAGCCCACGCCACAGCACCGCTCATCCACAGCCCCCACTATTAGCGCCGGCAGCTCATCCACCCCTCCCAGCTCTTGATCACTCTCGTTGGACAGCAATACCACTACCTCTCCTGTTTGCAGCATTGACTGTTGCCTAACTAGCTGATCTATTCTCTGATAGTCATATCCCTTACTTTCTACATCCACTGAGCGCCGTATCATGGCTAGAGACAGACTTGCAGCAATGAGGGTAAGCATCACGCCTCTTCACTAGCGTCCTTCTAGTAAATTCCTGACACGTTAACTGGTAACTGGTGCTAGGCGCAACAAGGCGGAGGGGGTTATACGAGCAAGTATGTTTCGCTTCATTGTTGCTTGCCACACGAACTTCAACGTTTCGCTGGAAGCTGACGCTCTCACATAGCAACTCGTACCCAACACAGCACTCTGGCGGTGGTGGAGGGGCAGGATATAACAACCGCCGACCAAATCCCTACGCGCAACAAGACGACAATTCAGGCTACGAAATGTCGGATGTGAAGGACAGTACGACTAATCTGACTGCAGGAACCGGAGATGCTATGTCTGCATTCTATGACGAGGTGCGCTCCACTTTTGATTAAATTTATTACAGAGGTCTCTAAAGAAGACTGTATCCTCTGTAGATTGCTTCAATTCAAGATAGCATCAAGGCGCTCAATGACAGTGTCTCGCGGATATCAGACCTGCATTCGCGCTCACTCAACAATATGGATGACAATGCTGCGCAACGGAACGCGCAGCAGCTTGACGAGCTAGTCGCGGACACAAGCTCACTGAGCAGCATGCTCAAGAGGAGAATTAAAGCACTCGAACGCCAGGGTGGGTCTGGGCGTGATGCCCAAATCAGGAAGCAACAGGTCGGTCTATTGTATCCGTGTTGAGCCCTTGAGTGCTGATTAAATTCGCTTGCTGGCAGACCGGGCTAGTCAAGTCAAAGTTTATGGAGGCGATCCAAAGCTATCAACAAGTAGAGCAACAATTCCGGCAAAAACACAAGCAGAGAATGGAGCGGCAATACAAAATAGGTTCGCGCCCATCTATCTCGCTCGGCTGACTTAGCTGATGGCGCCTCAACTCTGTGCGTGGTTGCAGTGAAACCGGATGCTACACCGGAGGAGGTCAAGGCTGTCATCGAGGATGACCAGGGCGGCCAAATATTTTCTCAAGCCGTAATTATCCGGATTTACTAGATGGATAGACATCCAACTGACAGTCGTGAAGCTTATGAACTCGCGTTTGGGCGAGTCTCGTGCAGCTTATCGCGAAGTTCAAGAACGACATGCCGATATTAAGCGTATTGAGAAAACTCTTGCAGAGCTTGCACAGCTGTTCAATGACGTGAGTCACCAGACGCTAGACAGATGCCCTGGAACTTATGCCGTTGAAATCTAGATGAGCATCCTCGTGGAGCAGCAAGACGAGACAATCAATGTTATCGAGGCGCAGGCAGCTACAGTCGAAAAGGACGTCGAAGCTGGGTAAGCCACTAACGTTTTTCTCGTAACACAATCTTTCTGAATGCACCGCATATGCAGTCTCGGCTATACGGAGAAGGCCGTGGATTCTGCTCGCGCAGCTCGCAAGAAGCGTTGGATCTGCTTCTTTATCATCCTCATTATCCTCATCATCATCGCTATCGTCGTTGCCGTCGTGGTCGTCCAGAACATCAACAAGAATAAGAGCAAATAGAGTTTGTCTTTATTGCTTATCCTTGTTCGTTCTTTGACCCTTCCCGCACGACCTCGTCGAATAGTAGTGACCGCTGTGTCTGGATTCTCTTGCATCTCTCATTCTTCTGCTCTCTTGGACGTTGTATTTATTGTCCATGGTCACGTTCCCTCACTCATACACTCGTTCTTTTGACGTCTTGCGCTTGTCGTATGCCCTGGATTGTGTATCGCACAAGCCTTCAGTTATGAGGACCATTTTCCATACCACTTTTTGTTTTTCTCCTATTATTAATCCATTGGCTCATGTCTCCCGCCAGGGTGATTCAGCTTAATACCCTTTATCATCCAACAGATGGCTTCTAGCCAAAACACGTTGTGCTTATAAGCAAGTATGTTACCCGATAATGCGGATCGTCTTGATATGCAATAGTGAAGATGCATTCAACAAGAATTTGAGAAAAGAGAGGGGTCCGGTGATTACCATGAATCGCCTTCCGACTGGAGAAGGACATCGAACTGCGAAGATGGAATGGAACGAAAGCAGATCTCGTGCAACTACCAGCATGAACTTGAACATAGAGCTTCCGGGGGTTCTTTGACGTCCATGGTGAAGCCACTTCGTAGGGGTCACAAATCAGGAGACACCTGCGCATACAAAGTGCAGAGTTCCAGGCGCCCAGGAAGGATTCCAAAGGCCAAATCGTGGTTTTTTGCGTAAAGGAGCGTGAGCATGAACAGCCCAGCTGCTTGGATTGGCCAATCCCAGAAGATTTCCCAGCTATGTGACTATAACGCATTGCCTTGTTGGCCTGCACGCCCTGCCCAGGCTGGAATTTCGGAGGTTCGGAAACTTCGGATGGTGGGGAAGATGAAAGAAATTTTCCGATCGAGCTCTACATGTTAATCTGCGAGACACTGCATGCGGCGACTACATGTAAACGTGGAATGTGTCTAATCCTGTCCCGCATCAGATAGCCTGCGAGGCGAAGTACGGAGGCACATCAGATAGATGGATATCAGACTGCCGCAGGCAGCCACGCATCCACGGAGACATGCACTAGCCTGAACCTTGACGGCACTGAGTCCGAACGAAGGCAACGTGTTAAAAGAACAAGAGAATCAGACTTGCCGTTATGGATGTGGGATGGAAACGCGAAAATACAATTGAACATAGCGCCAGAACAGTCGTAAAACAAAGGCTGCGGACGCTGAGCGCTGAGGCGATAGCCCGGCAAGGAGCTGAGCGACGACTCTTTTTTTTTCGAGGGGCTCGGAGCTGGCGAAAAATGGATCGAAGCGAGTCCGGCGACGGATGCCGAGCTCGGATATGGTGCGCGGAGAGGGTTGGAAAGCGCACGAAGGACATGCCTCTATAGAAGAGCGTCACGTGCAGGGCTGTGATAGTCTGCAATCTCAGATTCGAGTGCTGACGCGTCCCCGCTGCACCTGTATATAACCCGCCCTCCTCCCTGTCCCTCCTTTTACCCAGCCCTATTCCCGCGTCCGACTGCCCGTTTGGTTGTAAGTGGTTTGCCACTCCACAAGTCCTCTTGCATCACGATTCTGAAAGTCACTGTGCTTCCTACAGCTCCCTACACCCTCTCCGCCCCTTACCTACATCTTTGCCACACGACCCTATCATGCCAGCTAAGAAGCGCTGCCAATTCCAGGGCGAGCAGGCTTGCAATCAGGCAGCTCTCCGAATCGTAGGACAATGCCCTCATTGCCGTGTCGATTTCTGCGGGACGGTGAGATTTCTCCTTCCTGCCTACCTTATCTCGCTAAATGGTCTCTCCCCCTTTCCCTTCTCCCTGCCTCCCGGCGTATAGCACCGACTTCCAGAACATCACGCCTGCAATAACTTGGAAGACTGCAGACAGCAGGCTTTTAACCGCAACAAGGCAAAGCTCGAGAGCGAACGGACGGTTGCTTCGAAGATGGCGACTGCATGACAGCGCCTACAGCTGAGCCCTACCGCCCCCTTGTTTTCTGGCTTCTGTTCCTCCCTTTAGCCTCTCCTTCCCATGCGGCGTCGGCCCCTCCTACATCACTCGCCGCGACATCTCCTTTTCCGTGCCGTTGCTATACTGGGCTCGTCGCTTATGCGCCTCGACTTTCTCCGCATACGGATTCCCATCCGGTCCACTGGGCACACATGAACATTTACGATTATTTAAATTCACCTTACTAATTTGCGATTCCCCTCCATCCTCTTCCATCCTGTCCATTTGCATCTCCATTCCGCTGTGTAAACCGTACTTTGCCATATTATTGTACCTCTGTCCACTGTGAATCAGTATCGTCCTTACATATCTATCATCTGAATAATGCCGAACCCTCTTCCATGCAGTTGGGCGCAGGTCGACGGATCGGTTCAGAATAAATGGGTCAGAGAGTGGGAATACTCTGATAAACTTTTACTTATCACTCAGTTGATAGCGACTGGACCTGGTCGAGGTAGACCGAGGCGGGACTGGTTCCTGAGACACGGGACAGCTTTCCCCGCAATTGCAGGAACTTCGGAGCTCAGTTAGCCATCTGCAACACATTCAGACAACTCACGCACACCACTGTCGAAGCATACATAATTCTGGGGAAACCTGGGTAGTTGTCTGGCCTTTATGGTGAGCGTTACGTTACAGAGTGGTCGCAGTGTGGTCGCAGGAACCTTAGGTACTCGCCGTACAAACGCCGCCCAAGTAATTCACTTGACAGGGCGCCCCCGCCCGCTGCGGGGACGCGACGGACAAGGACGGAAGACGACCAGATCAGATGGGCTACGAGGGCCCGGACCTCCGAGGCGTGAATACATAAAGCAGGGCCTGAATAAACATCAACATCGATCGTCTGGGGCATCGAAGAGCATCGACTTGACTCTTGCCAGCGCTCACCATCTCTTTCGGTGAGCGTTTTCTTCATCGCGTAGGTGGCTCGGGCTCACGATGCATTGGACTTTTTCCCGGACGCTCGTTCTGTGCGGGTGATAATCACGTGTTTGGGCTGTTTCAGCGGATTTCGAGCTTGCCTCCTATTGCGGCACTTCACTCGCGCGTATATACGACTCCAGGCGAGTATTAGCGTTGTTCATCCCAATCCACATCAGCCGTCTGCCATCGCCCTCGGCCTCGCCATCCTCGTCCTCCGCGTCTGCACACCGTTTCTAACTTATCACCTTATTATCTCGTGATTGATCTCGCGTTTGGGCGGCCATGACGAGCAGATTGCGACAGATTTCGGGACACATCAGTTCATCATCATCCGAGAAAGCAATGGCTGCAGCGGGTGCGTGCGAATCGTGTCATCGTGCGTCGACAGGGCTGATGATGATGATGATGATGGTTGCATTGCAGAATCTTGGGACAAAGTGCCTCTCGCGCCGCCGGACAGGTATGGGCCCTTGATCTCTATTGGATTTTTGACTACAGGACGACATCTCTGATACGCGTGACAGCATCTTCAAGCTGACCGCGGCATACAAAGCGGATACGTTCTCGAAGAAGGTAAATTTGGGCGTGGGCGCGTATCGGGACGATAACAGCAAGCCGTGGGTGCTCCCGGTCGTCAAGAAGGTGCGCGCACATCTGCACTGAATAAAACGCTGTCTCACATCCCATTCATCATTATTCTGCAATCTGCGTGGCAGGCGTCCGAGATCCTCCTGCGCGACCCCGATCTCGACCACGAGTACCTCCCCATCACTGGCCTTCCGGAGTTCACGTCCGCCGCTGCGCGCCTCATCCTCGGGAGCGACTCGCCCGCGCTCGCGGAGGGCCGCGTCGTGAGCGTACAGACCATCTCGGGCACGGGCGCGAACCATCTCGGCGCGCTCTTTCTGAGCCGGTACTACCAATTCGACGGGGACAAGAAAGTGTACCTGAGCGACCCGACGTGGGGCAAGTCTGATCCATTTTCGGTCTCGAGGCACGCAGACACTGACCGGCTGCGGTGCGTCGCCCGCTGCGCGCGCAGTGAACCACTTTGCGATCTTCAAGAACGTCGGCGTCGAGCCGCTCACGTACCCGTACTACGATCCGCAGACGATCGGGCTCGACTACGCGGGGCTGACGCGCGCGCTGCAGAGCGCGGCGCCGCGATCGGTGTTCCTCCTGCACGCGTGCGCGCACAACCCGACGGGCGTGGACCCCACCGAGGAGCAGTGGAAGGCGCTGGCGGACGTCGTGCTCGAGAAGAAGCACTACGCGTTTTTCGACTGCGCGTACCAGGGCTTCGCGAGCGGGGACCTCGACCGCGACGCGTGGGCGGTGCGGTACTTTGCGAGCAGGGGCGTGCCGATGCTCGTCTGTCAGGTCTGTGTCCCGCGTCCGTGCGTGGTTGCGTCATGCCGTCGGTGCTTATTTTTGGGCGATGACGTGACAGAGCTTCGCGAAGAACGCGGGGCTGTATGGCGAGCGCGTTGGGGCGCTGCATATCATCTCGCCAACGAAGGAGGCGGCGGATCGGGTGCGCAGCCAGTTGTCTGTGCTGCAGCGCAGCGAGATCAGCAACCCGCCTTCGTACGGCGCGCGTGTGGTGAGCCGCCATCACGACTTGATCGAATCATTCACATCAGGCTCACACAACTCTGCGACGCGGCAGGTGTCGCTCATACTGAACAACGCTGAGTTGTTCGAGGAGTGGAAGCGGGACATCCGAACGATGGCGGGGAGGATCATCGACATGCGCAAGGAGCTGTACCGGCTGCTGACGGAGGAGCTGAAGACGCCGGGCAAGTGGGAGCACATCGTGAACCAGATCGGGATGTTCAGGTGAGTGGTGGCGTGTTTTTTTTTTGATCTTCTTTTGGACTGCGTTTTGTGTATGCGTGCGGGCGGGCGTGCGAATTGATCCGCTTCGGCGAGGGGAGCTGCGCGCGCTCGGGGGTGGAGCGAACGACTGTGTGTGGGAAAGCGCGTGCACGCGCTCGCAGTCGTTTGTTTATCTCCGGATGGGGGAGGATCGTCGAACGTAGGGGACGGCAGCTGATCTTGTGTGGAATTGGGAACAGCTTTACCGGAGTGAATCCGGAGCAGTCCAAGGCGCTGACGGAGAAGGCACACATCTACCTGACTGCGAACGGGCGCATCTCGATGGCGGGGCTGAACAGCGGAAACGTCAAATACTTTGCGGAGTCGCTGGACAAGGCGGTGAGGGGGCAGTTGTAGGGGCGACGGTGTCAGGGTGACGTTGTTGTTGTTGTATGATTTTTTAGAAAGTAGGAGGACTCCAATGTAATTCATGGTGACACCCGGCCGACTGTGAGCAAAGAAAGCCGAGACCAAGTGGTGCTGATCTCCGAGGAGGTTGCTGACAGCGGGAACCATGACATTGGCAGAGGGAGGACAGCGATGGTAATTTGGTCACGAGCGCGCCAAGGGGTCGTGTTCGCGGGGATGGGTGGACGTTCTGCGTTCTGGGTCTAGGCACGGATGACATCATGACGAAGGGCGTCATGTGTCTGTGTTTGGAGGATCGAAAAATGATTTTGAGCCGCGCCCCCTCGCTCCGAGAGCGCTGTCCAGTGTCCGTGTCTGCCGTCTCTCAGCCCCTCCTCTCCTCCCGTCCCCGTGCTCGTCCCCGTCCCCGTCCCCGTCCCTGTCCCCTCGCCACTCCCCGTGCACGTCCCCCACACCCTGTCACCAGTGGCTCCGTGGCACACCGCACGCACTCTCCCCATCCCCGTGCACACTCACCCGTGGATCGACGCGCCCAGTCGCCGTCGCATGCATCCCGTCCGCTCTCTCCGCTGCTGTCTCTCTTAACCCCCGCGCGTGCCGTTCGAGACGCCCTCGCTCGCCTTCTTTCTTCTCCCACTGCGTCATCGCGCTCTTCCCCATCCTCGTGCCTCCCCTCCCCCCCTTCTTCTCCTTCGGGCCCTATTTCCTTTCTCTGCTCCGTCTTCCCAGTCAGTAGTACGTTTGCCCTCCTCGCCTGCTCCACCGTTTACTTTCCCGTCAGGTTCCCTTTCTAATGGGCATCCTAGTGAGCATCCTCGACAAACTCATCCCCGGCCTCCTCTCTCTCTACCAGCCCCCGCCTCTCCCCCCCGACCACTCCTCGCGCGACGACAACCAACATCCTCTCGTCCCCCGCTCTGCCCTCATTGCTCCTGACTTGCCCGTTATTCCGCACCCTTCTCCTCCCCACTCTCCCGTCCTCCTCAGCCCTGTCCCGTCTTATCCCCCAGTCCCCCTTTCCTGCATCCCCCCTCCCCCCTCAAATCTCCAAATCCGTTCGACGTCTTACCACACGACCTGCTGTCTACGGCCCTCCCCCCAGTCCCCCTCCCTCGGACGTTCTCGAACCACCCCCCCTCCCGTATCCTAGCCCCCATCACTCTCCCCCGCTGGATTCCCGCTCTTCTCCATCTGGCCTTCACATCTCTATCCCTCCCCTCGACTACGAAGAACAAGCCCTCTCCCCCGATGCCATATACAGCCCGGACAGCCTTGATATGTGCTTCGACGATGAGGGGCTCAGCCCCCTCGAAAAAATATACCTCTTTTCTCGCAGCCAAGCCGTCTTCCACAAGTCAGCATCCTTCTCCTCCTGCTCACGTGGAATAAACCTCCTGACCCTCTTTGTGCTTTCAGGGTGTACATCGCTCATGAGCTGCCGTCAATCCTGCCTCAAGTGACGCCCCTCGAGGCTGTGGAGTATGTCCTGCCCCTACTCAACGGTCTCGCTACGGACGAAGGTACGTCATGCCGCTGCGCAATATTATCCCTCCGCGTTTCATTCATCTCGCTTCGCTTCTTTCAACTCAGATGAAGCCGTCAAAGAGGCTCTTGCCTCGCAGCTTGTCCCGATCATCCTTTGGTTCACCTCGGTTCGTGCTTCTCCCTTGTCTCTTGTTTCCTGCCCACGCGAGCCCTCACACGCGTCGTCGCTCGTTTTCACAGAATTGTCGCCTCACGCCCGATGAATTCGCTGATTTGGCGGCGGAGCCTACTCCGCTCCCCGTGCAGTCCTTCACGCCCATCATAGGCACTCTTCTACTTGCACGTAGCGTGCCCGTGGGCGCAGCGGCACGCTTCGCCGTCGTAGATATCCTCCGACGCGTGCGGGAGGCGCCTGAACCCGCGCAACAGACGTTGTTCGGCGACGCGGAGCGCCGCCTCCTAGAACAGGAGATCTTGCACCAGGTCGTCATTGGTATCGGGCGATTGGACATACTCGACGAGGGAGAGGGGGACGAGCCGATGGCCGAGGCGGAGCAGGATGGGGTATGGGTCGACGAGGAGCAGGCGCTCTCGATGCCTCCCGTCCCAGACTCTTCCGCATTGATTCCACCGTTGAATCTTCTCTCCCCGCCACCGCCACCTCCTTCCGACCCCCTTCTGGCCTTCCCCCCTGCTTTGGACTGGTCCTCGTCCTCTGAAGACGCGATATCTTCTCGCCCGCCTCCGTCTATCGCGTCCACCTTTTCCGATACGCCACCTGCGCTTTCGCCACCGGATGAGACCTCTCAGAGTCCGTCACCTCCTTACCCGCCATCTCCAGTCCCCTCTGGCGACTCGCGCGATCGTGAGTTTCCGTTCTTCGAGGCCAAATCTCAGGACCCGCCAAAAGGCTCCGTGCCAGAAGGCTGGCAACCCGCGAGCCCGCATGTCATGAATGTCTCTTTACCGCTCCCGATAGATTCAGTGGAGTGGACGCCGGCCATGCTGGACTCCACAGAGTCTAGCCTTGCAGGAACAGAGGGGCTATCTTCTGATTCTGTGGGAAGTGGAGACATGACGCTCATGGATGTGGATCCAGACCCCGGAATGGATGCGGAGGCGATTGTGGATGCCAGCGAGCAGGCCGCGATTGGCAGGTTAAGCAGTATGAGTTTGATGGCGGCTGTCTCGGCCGGAGGTACGTCATTTTCATTTTCAAACCCAGGTTCCACCGTGCTCACTCGCAACTTTGCAGGATACCTCGACGATGATACCAAGGCTGCATTTGTCATAGAGGTCGAACGCGTCGGTCGCGACCCGGTTCCCTGGGTACGCAAGGAAACTTCATATGCATTGGGTGCACTGGCCAAAGTCGTGCCCGTAGAAATCGTTATCATATCGTTGGTATGTCACTGTTTTTACATCGTCTTGGACTTCCAGAATTCTTAGGCTTTTTACGTCTTCGCAGCTCCCTCTCTTCGAATCCTTGTGCACGGACTCGCATTGGCACGTCCGGCATTCGGCCCTGTTCGCGCTTCCTGCTATTCTCCCTCGCCTCCCGCCCCACCATCGGCGGACATTGGCTCTGGACACGCTCCTACCGCTCGCCCGCGATGCGTCGCCTTCAGTGAGACTTCGCGTGCTCGAAGCACTCGGCGAGGTGATGTACACATTTCGCGATGATCCTGGCGGCCCGCCGGATGAACTGTTGCGGCTCTTCATCGGTTCGGAGGTGCGCGCGCTGAGTCCCGTCGACTGGCATGATGGGAAGCCGGCGGCTTCTGTCTCGGAACCCATGTCGCCGCAACCATTGCCGCCTCAAGAGCAGGACACGGACTGGTACTTCGACGGATCGGCCCGTGCACTTATATGCGCCTTCAATTACCCCGCGGTCGCGCTCACACTTGGGCGAGAGCGCTGGTCGGAGCTGCGTCCGCTGTACTTGCGGCTCGGACAGGAGCGCGGAGTCAAGGTGCGCACAACTCTCGCGGCGTCGGCCGGCGAGATGGCACGAATCTTGGGCCCCGAGAACGCGGCGAGGGACGTTGTGCCGATGTGGCGCGCCGCTGTTTTCGCATCGGAGGGTGAAGTTAGGATGAAGGCGGTCGAGGCGGTTGAGGCGCTGGTGAGCGTAGTGGACGAGGGGGCCCGAGAAGTCGTGGTCAGGGCTCTGGACGAGAGTTGGGTCGCGAGGGCACTGGGCGGGTGGAGGGAGAGACAAGGTGTGGCCAAAGGCTTGGCGGTGCTTGTCGAAGTGATCGGGGACTGCGCGATTGAGGTTGTCAGGTCGTTGGTGCGGAGAGCACTGGTGGATGAAGTTGCGGTGGTCAGAGAGGCGGGCGTGAGCGTGGTGCGTGCAGGCTTTTATTTTTATTTTCGCTCAGTATCCTAATTTGCTCGACGTCATCGACGACTCTCAAGCTTCCCCCTATTCTTCGAGCGCTCGCGAGATATCCAGTGGAGCAGCACAAGATGGGCGCAGATATCTGCAGCCTTGCCCAGTCTCCTGTTTTCCGTAGACGAATGACGTATGTCCTGTTGGCCTTGTGTTATCTGCCTTGATGCTGATCGTGGAGCTGTCGGTGCCTGGGCCAACGCGTCATTGTAGGTTCGTGGCGTGTTTTCAGAGCATCATCACGTCGGAGGGCGGCGAGACGGTGCTGGCGGACGAACAATTCTGGGAGTGTTTCGCCGCGCTCGCGGATGATCCCATCGTCGACGTGCGGATCGGCGTTGCGAGACTCGTGGGCATTTTGTATGGTGAGCACCGCGGTGTTGACTCGATTCCGGCCGTACGCTAAGCGCCCTGTTCTTGCAGGCCGGCTGTTTCGTGACGCCCACTCGGCGCCTCCGCGATTGGAGGCGCTGGCGCAACGGCTGCGCGAAGACAGTGCTGGTGAAGTGGCCTCGTACGTGCCCCTACCGGCGCCGGGTGCGCCGGTGCTTGCCGTGGTCGTGCCGCTCTCTGTGAGCGTCGACGAGGAGCTCAACGCCAGCAGCTTCGCGACGTTCTCGAGGCCGCCACCGGTGCTTGATGGGAGCGGGGGCAGTCACGCAGACCTCGTGTCTCAGAAAACGCAGGCGTAGGCGTTGCGAGCGCTTGCGACGGTGGAACGGTGGCGTCGCTTCTGTCTGCCCTGGCGTCCCTGGGAGCGGTCGGATGGGAGCTCGGCGTTCCCGCGATTGAACATACCCGTTGTGTTAGGGGGAGGGGGGGTGGATGTGCGATGCTCCGTGCTTTGGCGATACCACTGACAGGCTGTCTCGTCGCACGGTCTCAGACCCGCGGGGACATACCCGGGTTGGGATCAGTGAGACGGTGCAGGGCTGGGCAATTTGGGGACCGCATCCCACCGCATCTGACCATGTTGATGTGTATCATGTTCCTTTGATGGCGTGGTGGGATCTGCGGTTCATTGTCGGGCTGGGTGATGGGATGAACGCCACGGCCGTCGGAGGAGTTCCGAGATGGGGGGAAGATTTATGCGCGATTCTGATGCGCGACGTCGTGAAGCAGTACATATTCTTATTATTCGTCCCTCGTGTTTCGCTTACTTACATATCGCATCTACTAGTTCATTATTGACTTTTTGTTTTTTGTTTGTTTTTTATCGTCTTTATTCATTGCGTGGACCCTGCAAATGAGCTCGGAAACAAGTCGGGATGTTCTCAACTTGGGATCTGGCGAACTGGATCAAACGGTCCGCGAAGATGAAGGGACGTCATGGTGTGCGTGGGGGTGTTGACATGGGTGGTCTGGAGCCGCGTGTGGTATCAGAACACGCCGCAGGTCTCGAACAGCAGATCCGATGCTAGGGAAGATGACTCCCACGCCGCATATTTTTAGGAAACCGGAGGGAATCACCGGGGCGATCACCTTTGAATGCTTAGCCGATCCACCGAATACCAGAGCGCTTTTGAGACAAGAGACAAGAGGTTTGTGGGAGGCTTTTGGACTGTTGTAATGCTGGAGACGTCGGTGTCGTTGCGTATGTTTTCGCCGTGGGACCTCGGCCGCATCATGGGGGAGGGCTCTGTTTCTTTCCAGACGAGGCCGAGCAAAGATGAGGGCGTCCAAAAGGGAGAGATGCCGTCAGCCACGTGGCGGTGTTTGAGCGGCGAGTCGGAAAAGGGACAGTATCACGCCCAGTGAGAGTAGAAGATCAAGTCGTGCAGCTGAGCTCTCTGACTTGAGCGGCCTCCCCTGCGTTTGCGCCTTCCTGCTTCTTAAAGCACTACCGTCAGCGGTGCTCCCACTCTCTTTTTTTTCGCGCCAGGTCTGGTCGCCGTCTCCGGTCGCAATGCGCAAGGCCATGCTGCTCTATTATCGGTACTTTGTCTTCGGTGCGCGCGACGGCGTGGGGCTCGTGCGAACACGCGCGGGGGGCGGAGCGCTGAGCTGACGCTTGGGTCGTTCGATTCACAGGGCTTATCGTCGTCGGCGACGCTGTCCTCTGCAGCGCCGGCGTGTGGAACCTCAGCCTTGCTCAGGCAGCGGGGTCAAGTCGTGAGTCGCCTTGCTAGATCGCTGCTCCTGCAGGCGTGATAATTCGCCGTTGCCGCGATGCAGCGCAGGTGGACCCGTATGTCATTTTTCTGGGCGCTTTCGGCCTTGTGATTGTACTTCCCACGTCAGTCCGCTCCTCGCTCACTCGTCGCTGCCGGAGTCCTTGACGCGTCTCGCACAGCTTGTTCTTCGATGTATTCTGGAAACATGCGCTCACTGGACGTGTGTGGATCGAGTCTGTATGGGTAGGACTGTTGTCGCTGCTGCACCTCGGTATGTCGCGATCGCTGGTTGCCTTTCTTGGCTGGCTGAACAGCTTTTTGGTTCCGTAGCGGGTGCAGCGGCTGTAACTGCACATTTGCCCAGTGTTATGTGCGGACATCAAGGTCAGATTTTCGGTGCACGCCGCCAGCTTATGCTCATTTTGCGATCGCAGGCGCCCACATTTTCGCTAATTCATGTACATCCACAAAGCTTATTGAAGCTTTCGCATGGTCATGCGCTGTATCTCGTGCGATCTTTCACCCTTTCGCATAATATACGGCACTGAAGTTGTGTATCCTAATCGCATCCCAGTGCTCATCTATCTATTCGCCCTCATCTCTTCTGGTGTCATACACTCTCGCCTCGATGACACTGTGTGGCATGCGCATGTCCGCACGTACCCATGGTACCGACATGCCTATTGTCAACAGATCAAAAGTCGACCGGCCTCCCCTGCTCCCCCTCACCGTCACTCCGTCGTCGCTCCTCAGCCTCGCCGTCCAATCAATTTACCCGCCGAATCGGAATTGGGCACTCACTATCAAATCGAATACCTTGGCTCTCCTATCGCCGTGGAGGCAGCTGAAAACCCGGTGCCTCCCATCCCTGCTGTCACAGCCGGCCAGTCGATGCTACAGAAGACACGCCAGGTGTCATTGACGATGCCATCGCTGTACCCTGAACACATACAGTCGACTTGGACGGCGTCTGAGCGCGGCCCCCTCCTTCCCGAACCGTCGGTTTTACGACTCCAGTCTAGGCCTGCTCCGTGGCGGACTGCGTCTCTTCTCGCCGACGAGTCGCCGTTGGGTGAATGGCCACGCAAGGATATCATGAAGGCGCCTCCAGGGCCGCGACGCACAGCTCGCAAGCCGCCGCCTTCCGCGTTTCCCGATGCGTCCCAGAGTCCCCCCGTTGCTGAGCCGGCGGAGGAGCAGAGGGTATCATCCGCACAGTCGCCTTCATCCCGTCCAGTGCGGCCGACGGGTCCGCGGCAGCGGACTCGGTCGAGCTTGGACATGCCGCGCCCGCCTGCATTAGATCTCTCAGGGATCAGCAACATTCGGACTTAGGACTGTTCCGATCGCGCCGCTCGTTCGTTGTCGTCGTTGATTCGTGCTACCCGGTGTGAGGGAGGTAGCCAGGGATGCGCCGGCCGCCTCCCCACCATTCGTTTGTGCCTTCTGTCTTTGACTCGGCGTTTGTTGCCTTTACTATCTTTATCGTTGTCATTCGGGCTGGTGTGTACGCGTGGTCGTGTGTAACAATCGTAGTGTTGTCGTCGTTGTCTGCTAGAGTCTCGGTGGTAGAGTCACTGATCACTCTGTTCTCAGGAAATGATGATACAATGGAGTTCTGAACCCTTGCCTTCTCCGTGCACGTGTTGTAAGTAGTCGGCATCGCTGTGTCCTTCGTCGAGTCGTACACTACTACGGGCATCGAACCACTGGTTTCAAAATGGCTGGAAGAGACGGAAAGGTGCGACATCTTGGCGTTCTCGCATTGTATGAACGAAGGTATTACCTTTTTTTTTACTCGGTTTGTTCTGTGCTGCATTACAGCCGATTGTGGAATACTCACAGTGGTTTCTAGTGGTCTGCACTCGGCACGATGTCATCTAATATCACCCAGGCCAGACTGCACGTACATTCGGCATCGCGTCCTTTGCTCACTGAGGGTATGCATCGAGGGACGGCAGTCCGCCTACCCACCCGTTGTCCAGTTTTTGAAAGACAACCCTTTGGATAGGCTTCACCTTCAATGATGCCCTGCCCAGCGCCTCAGATCGATCAGACAATCACGTCGTGAGCTCGCAGCGCGGTCACTACACTGGATCGGCTCAAGCCTGTCGGATCTTTGGTCACACACTCGTTGAAAGTCCACCTCAGGAGTCGGGCTTTGGTACTTACAGTCATAGCATATGGACTAACATCTGTTTCGAGCGAAAAGCCATTTCATTCAGCCAAGTAGACGCCCCAAGTTGAACAGAACACTATTTTCTTTTGCTCGCCGTCCATCGGCACGGTAACCCAGCAGTTGATCGCAGTACTAATATTGGCTGAACAACAACGTGAGTGTAGTGCGAAGGAGCACCGTGACATTGAAAGTGTGAGGCACCTTACAGTCATCTTTATGTCCTAAAACTTCTTCTACTGGCCCACCCCTGCGTGGTATATGAAAATACGAATCAAAGAACAGTAAAGGCCTGTGTTTTGTGTTGATGGTTACCTTAGTCTCTCAGAGGCAGCAATGTGGGCGATCCTCCTTCAACCTCCGACGTAGGCTTCAGATATTCGTGCATCGCAGCATCTGACGACTACCTCCTTGCCAAACTGGGCAAGTTTTTGGTGTCGCGGTTTGCTAAGGTTTGCTGGAGCGCGAGAGAAACAGTCGATTGACAAGGACGGCTATGTACTAGACTGTGAGTTCTCATTCCTGATGCTGGAAAAACCTTGGATACGTAGAGATTATGTTATGATTTTCGTGGTTTGGTTTGGCTTTGCCACTTTCGGGTGGCTGTGCAGATGACAAAGCCTCTCCTTGCCGCCTTTGGCCAGCCGCCACGCCTATTGTCGTTCGTCTCGCCATTGTCAGACGCCGATTGTGTTTGGCATTTTGAGCAATCAATCCACCCGATGGCCATGCCACACGGAACATGCACACGTTTTCAACAGCCGTCCTCTTACCGCACGTCTTGGACACCCCTCGCAGACACTTCTCTTGCTTTCTTTCCTCTTCCTCTATTATTCTTTACGCCCTGCTTGGCTCTTCAGCAGCTATAACTTACCCTTTCCTAGACCCGACTTTCGCAAACTTTTGTATCCTCTAGAGATCTGTAGGACCTGCCTCCTAACACCACTCGGGCTCGGTCGCGACGGCGTCTGGATACGCCATGAGTAGTCCATTCATTATCATCCGGATTGTATTTCTATGTGAGCTTCGTTTCTCGTCTGATCTGGGTGACTTCCGAGCTGACCGCGTTCACCTTGACCAGCCTTGCTTGTATATCTAAACTCCCTCGTATTGGTGTTCGCGGCATGGAATATTGGGGCTACAAACTCTGTCGGAATTTCAGGTGTGTTTTTCTCTGTGATATTTCGTACGTCACTAGCACTTACCAGTTCTTGGCAAGTCCATGGTGCGGCTATTTTCTTGATCTTCAATGCCTGCGCCATTTTTCTTTTTGTCACTGTGTCAGTGGCATTGTACCTATCATAACATCTAACATCTCAATCTAATCATCTGGGATACATTAGGGCTCTCGCTCCGCTTGTGGTGCCGAAAGCAAGCACGGCATTTGTAGGGTTCGAATGTGGCTGGACGGGAGTCTTGAGTGTTTTGCAGCTGGGTGCGAGCATCAGCGCTACCATCAGCGGCCCTCCCGTTTTATGCATTCCTGGAGGTCAGCAGTCATATTTGGCTCTTCTTCGTTGAAGTGACCGTCTTATGCTTTGTCTGATTGCAGCTCCATTCAGCGTGTGCGCTTCGGCGACCATTTTGGTCCCAATCAGCTGGTTGGCGGCCATCTTGAGTACGCGTTTCTGCAAATCATCTGAATTGTATTGATCTGATCTCACTTTCAAATAGTGTTTGGATATTTTGTCATGATCTTCGGCGCAGCCATAGCTCATCTGAGTCTGCATCCCTTCATCTGGACACGCTCCTTCTACTCCATACCGTGGTTTGTGGACCGTGAAGTGACGCAGAGCAGTGCTCCTCAGCTCCCCCCTTTATCCCTTCACGACCCCATCCGGCACTCCATCATCCAAGGAACATCCACCAGCCAGGGTTTGCTTCCTTGGGATGTCGAGAAAAATACACAACCTCCTCCATTATTGAAAGTTCGGAGCTTGGCGAGCATCGTCGGTGCAAATTCGCCTCTGACTTCAATCTTCCATCGCACTCGTCCCATGGCAAGCGATCGGTCCTTGTCGCCTGTCACCACGCAAAGTACGGGAGAGGGAGAGAAGAAAGTCCCGGCATGGTATGCTCGCCAGAAGCCCTTCCGGCCAGGACGCGATCTGCCATTCACAATCGATACTGTGTCACCTTCTGCCTACCTCCCCGAGGCATCTACAAGCGTCTCGAAAGGCAAAAAGCGGGACCCTACTGAAGGATCTGGGTTTGTGAAAATGACGAAAGAGGAAAAACCTTTTCAGGGATCGTCGATATATCCTGAAAAGGAGACACGGCTCTTATATCCATACCCACGACCTGTGCCCGCCCCGTCCGATCCAGACAAAACTATCGATATGGGTCGAATGTCGCAATGGATGAAGGCAGATGTAGCCAGGGGAATCACACTGTCGGAGATGCCAAGGCCCCAGAGTTGGGAACGTGAAATGTACAAGAAGTAAGTCAGAGCTTTCGATCAAACCCGGTTAAATTATTGTACGTGTATCCAACGCAGTCATTGTCACTCTTTAATCAATGTAGCATATCTTCCGATTGATGTTATTGATGTTATTGTCCGAGCTCACATTACTGTTCATCCGTCGTCGAATGAGCTTCAAGCACTGCCTGAAGCTCAGTAATCTGGCGTTGAGCCTCTACCAGCGCAGAGCGTGTCGACTGGAGCTCTTGCTTGGTCTCGGCCAGCTCCTTCAGAGTTTCGTCTTCAATTTCTCCAGCACCGACCGCCACGCCTATCATTAAGATGTCAGCAGCCCTTCCGTGGGTCATCATGAGAAGTTCTGACCTCCAACTAGTTTCACAAGTCGCCACAGACGCAGAACGACCAACAGAGACACGAGTTCACGCTCTCTGCCGCGCAGCCCGACCTCGAGTACGAATGTGGTGACAATGATTAATGCATCAAAAAGATGAAGCGCAGCGTGTACTGTAGAGCCAATTGGGTTGTAATATTGAACCCCAAAGGACCAGAGTGCCAGAGGTATTTCGACGAGGAAAAGTGTAGTGATAGCCGTGGAAATTTCGGAGAGGATATCAAGCCAAAGAGGGGACTCAGGCTCCGAAGGCGAAGTGCAATTGGAGGACAACAGAGTATATGACAGGTCAGATAGAACGCATACAGCGTCGATGATGATCTACAAGTTCATTGCTATCAGTCATGGCGTCTAGGTTCATGATATGCTCGTACCAATGTGATCACAATCTTGTGAGTTGTGGATGATTCAAGGGCTTCTCCCACTCTCTCTTTCCACGACGGTAAGTCATTGCCACCATCAGATGCTGCTTCTATATCGTGTTCAGCTTCACGAGAAGACAGGAGTGGATCTTGCTCTGACATACGGAGGACGGCGAGGAAATCGCGGAGGGCACGTGATGCATGTCCTCCCTTTACGCGTTCTTTGTGTTTGTTTGCGCGACAGCCTCTCCTCAGGAACATTCAGCTCATCTTCCCACTCCTTACAGCCAAAAACATGTCAAAGTCCACAGATACCATAGACAATCTTCTAGATACACTCAAGAAATCCGTGGAGGCAGAGAGCAAGGAGATACGAGACACTGTCGACTACGTCTCATCTTGGCTCACTTCCTTGGTAAGTCCCAGCCAGCAGCTGAGGGACGTTCATGCGCATCTATTGCTTTCAGTTCAACTCTTCCGCCCCATCGTCGGAATTTTGCAAAAGAGTATCTCAAAAACTACGCTACTCGTTTCGTCCGCTGTACACCGCTGCTCCAGCTTCATCGCTTCAACTATCAGCTGCGGTCTTTGCCAAGATCATCAGTGATAAAATAATACATGCTGCTCAAAATCAGAAAGTCAAAGTACGCTATGCATGGGAGCCTATCGCAGAATCCATAATATCTGGAGTTTTAGTATGTCTCGCTCCGACTCTGCGCTCCGCCTTAGTGATCAGTTATTCGATTCTATCAGGATCACCTTGATGACAAAAACAATGGTGAATGCCGTCGTAATACAATGTACTATTTCTAACTTCTGCGTTTGAAGCATTAACCAAAGGGCTCGTTGCCCAAGCATTCTATGCGACTATATGCTCCGTATTCTTCTCATCCACATCTGCCATTATTTCTACGAGCTTCACTGTCAGTCTGAGGGTAACAGTGAGCGATTCAAATTCCCCCGACATCTGATCCTAGCGCTAAGAGATCTATCTACGCTGTCCCGTACACGCATATATGCATCAACTCTGCAATGTCCAACGCTCGTTTTATCCATAGACTTATCTCCTCCTCTCCACCACTTCCGAAAATCATCGCGAGAATCAGGAAAAGCTCCGCGATTCCGCAGTGCTTGGAAGGTTGGTTCTTGTGCATGAATCATCCATTCGAAGTTCATCGTGTCATTAGCCTTAGCCTTGGGCGTCTCATCGCGGAAACGAAAGGTAGTGTTCTTACGATCTCAATGTCTGTTCAAACTCAGCTGAATATTGAACAGACTACATGGCGTTGGAGCAGCTCCTAGTTTTGTTGGCTCGTTTGATTCCACTGACAAACGGGTCACCTGCTCGGCGTCGATTGCGTAAAGATTTTCTTGAGGATGTCTTCATGTCTGCTCCCGTGAGATCTCGCTATTATGAGGACATACTTGCCGTCACGAATCACATCTCCATGCCGGATTGGGAGGAGACATCGACCAAAATAATTGAAGTCCTAGCCCGTGATATAACTTTGTAAGCTGTGTCAAATCGTGAAAGGATGGCTGACTGATGCCCTTTCCCCCTCAGCCCTCAGCCATTTTCCATGAAGGAAGTTATTATCTGCGGTACTTCATTCTTCCAACCCGCTCCGCACGATAGGTTCTTTATGGATAAAACCGCCTTTTTTCTGAATCACATAACCAATGTCAGCCTCTATGCTCTCGAAGCAACTTCTACTCAACAGGCTAGATTTAATTTCAGGACGATATGTATGAAGGAGTCCAAGCCCCTTATTCAGTCGTTCGACAAATCAAAGTGTCTACGACCACCGGCCTCGCTGTAATTACCCTGTCGTCTCCCGCGGTAGTGGGAGATAAACAGATGGATAATATTCCCAAAGATCGGCCTATGCTCATGACTTTCAACTTACTGGCATCCGATATAGATAGGTTCACACGCACCGTGAAGGCGCGAAATTTGGTATGTAGCATATCCGTCACTCTTTGAGAATTGTTCAACTTCATGTACTGCTAAATTTCAGGAACGTGTCCTTTCGTGGGACGGCCCCTCCCTGTCTGCGACAACAGAACGTATATCAATCAATTCGCCAATAAATTTGGACATGGAGGGCCGAAACCCTTTCCCTTCAGCATCTTATGAGGTCGGTTTTGTTGGCCAATATTGCAGTATATTATCCATACCGTCTTTGCTTTTCACAGGAGAAGGTCAAGATTGTAGAGCAAGGTCTGTTTTGTGCTTCTATCGAGAAGTGGCCAGGCTTTTGATGATTGTTGACTAGTCTCTCGTCTGTCAGAGAGAAGCCACGATAACATAGGCTATCTCGGCGGGTCTCGCAACAGAAAGGAAGATTCCAGCGATGCTCGAATTCCGGTCACTGATACGGCATACAAGCCTGACCCATCGCACCAAATCAGCATTTCGGACATCGGCTTCAGTACACCCGCTGGTATTGGCGGCCTCCCCTCTCAAAGAAAAGCTCGGACAATTGTTCCCGCTCTTCCTATCACTGGACAGACAGACCAACATTCAAAGACCGTTTTTGATACCACCGCTATCAACTATCAACATCCAAGTGATGATAAAGACGGGGTGCCTTCCCTCCAATCGTCCTCGGATAGTAGCACTCTTCGTCGTTCACGCAGTCAGGACATGCGCGACAAAATTTTTGGGACCAGTGACGAGGAACTTACCGACATCTCTGATGGCGAACTTGTGCATGAAATTGCTGAAGCCCTTGGGAATGTAAAGCCTGTTTCGAAAGCAAAAGGTTCGCAGCCTTGGATTGACCTTGTTTGATCGCTAACCAGCCCGGATCAAGGGTCAAAACCAAACAGAAAGGTAGTGGCTCCCTCCCGGGGCCAAAGAGGCGTTTTGGAAGACAGGAAAGAAGCTGACCAGAAGCAGGTCGACAAAGATATTTCATCTACATCTCTCGAGCAGCTCATTCCGCAGAGCACTAAAGCAAAGCAGGCTGTTCCGAAGGGTGCATTCAAGCGATCTACCCCGCCGCCAGTTGGCGGCTGTGTTGACGACATATCTGCTAAAGTATCCATGAATACAAGAGGGAGGAAAACTCGCGCATCGGCTGCCGCTGCTTTGAAAAGAATTGCTCGGGATGTACAAAGCTCAGAGATGGACGATCATTTTGCTGAACCAGATGAGACATCGAGTGTACACAAGAATATCGACAACAAATCGAACACGAAGTCAGCCATGGGAGCAGCCAGTTTGTTGAACTCGTCACCTTTCAATGCGTAGTCTGATCACGCGCATTTATAGATATAGGCAATTCTTCCGATACTCAGATATTTTCATCTCCTGGTAAGAGGCTTAGATTTGATAGAGGCAGATGTCATTATGACGGAATCATACGCCAACAAGGACGTCGCGATGAAGTACCTGTGCCTCTAGAGACCGGAGGAACCGCGCGAGCTACTGATGTCAAGCGCAAACGCGGAACCGTACCCGACAGCGAACCTGCTCATCCCCAACGGCCCTCCAAACGACAAAAAGCTTCGACTGAGTCAGGCACCGAACTTGAATTCAACAAATCCCAAGCACAAAGTGCTCCGCGCAGCACTGTGAGGAGGTATGGCCATCAGAAACAGAAAGATAGAAGATTGCCCCCGGCTCCAATTCTGTCAGTGGACTATGACGAGGTACCGCCCACTACCACTGCCAAACCCGCCCTGCCTTCATCGAGTCATGAATCGAGCCCTCCTGCTCCAATTGCCGTTTCCGGTCCAAGATCTCGAGTTGCCGCCATGAAACCCAAGGATGCAGGACATAAGGCACCTGAAAAAACAAGCGGAAATAGTGCAGATTTGAACATGGCTGCTCTGCACGGGGTCAAAATTCACTCTCTCGTGTCGAAGTCTGGGCCTAGGGTGGCGAACTCTGCGGGTGGCCCCTCAAAATCACCTCGAGTTGTAGCCGAACAAAATTCAAAGCCGCCACGTGAGCCTCAGCCGGTCTTGACAGAAATAGAACAGGGTAACAACGATGTTGACTCCTCGGAACTGCGTGAGGTGGCTTGTGAAGTTATTGAGCAGGGTCGTGGCATGGTGAGCTGTGTCTCATCATTCTGTAGAGTCGATGTTTAATTTTGACAACCCATAGAAGGCGATCCCGCACCTGAACATAGATAAACCAGTAGGAACTCAGACCCTCAAGCCAGAACCACAAACCAGATCAAAATTCGAACATAGTCAGCCGATACACAAAACAAAGGCGAATATCTTTCCAATCCTCTGGGTTCTCACTATATGACATCATTACCCATGCAGGTTTCCAAAACTCAGTCAAAGAAGCCCACTGTAGAATCCGCCGGAACAGCCAAAGTTCTAGCCATGCCATCTCACCCTTCGAAGCCTCTATTGCATCAGAAAGCAGAGGAGTGTTCTGTGGAAGAAACTGCTGCAAGTGTTAAAAAGCTAGGTATACCCGATCCCCAATCGTCATCGAAAGAGAACAAGAGTCAGGCTTTTCGCTTCGTAACAGAACGTACGGTCGAGGGCTCTGACGAACCAGACAAGAATCTCTACAAAACTATGTACTTCGCCACAAAGGTGAGGATTAATCCATGCTTCAAATAGGTCTGTTTGATATCTCTTCTGAGGAAAGGTTGAGGAACGGAGATGGAGACCAGGTCCATCGTCAACAGAAAATAAGAAAGTACGTCGTCAAGATCTTATATAGACGCTTAATCATTTATCTCCTGCCTGATATCCAGCGAGAAGCCGTGACGATAGATCTCACGCACGACGATGAAGGCTCAGAGTCACAACCGCATTGGAGTAGTGCCCGATCGCCCTCCGCTTCCTCTGATATGTCACTCGTGAACTGCGAGCATAATGACTTGCCCGCTCCTCCCTCCGACGTTGAAGACGATAAAATTAAGTATGATGACTTCGAAGTTTCACTTGACTCATCCCTTCGTATGCCAAGTCCCTCAATGGAAGTGTCTCCAAACGACTCCTCAGTGCCTGCTCCGATTCCACGCAAGGCTACATGTGTCGCTGGGCCGAAAAAGAACGTAGCATTCTCGTTTGCCATCGAGGACGACGATGACGATGACAGTGAAGGTTCATTTCGAGATTACATTCCTCGAGAGAAACTGTCAAATTGGCCATCGAAGGAAGCACCGATCGGTGAATAGTTCATCACGTTCGGTGCATCCATAACGCTCTGATACTTCCTTTGAAAGATGACCGCAGCAGGGTGATACCGCGACAAAGGAAGCAAACTTCTCTTGGAACGAGAGAGCCTCTGAAGAAGATACAACACCAACCACGTCCGGAGCGGGAGCAACAAACGCAACATGCCGGTAAGATATTATGGTGCTGATCCCGACACGATCTAACGATGACTACAGGATCAAAGTTCGCCAAGCCTACTAGCATTGCTCACAACTCGACCGGAAAACACTCCATTCCTGCTAAATTGCTTCCTCAAGATCTTAATTCTGAGATAAGCGCTGTCTGTCACACTACTAGTTTCATGACAGGCATGCGCATTGACTTGAATCAGATCATTGACGAGATCACCTGCGTTATTCAGGCCAGGATTTCAAACCGGTATGATGGAGTTCGAGACAGTGCTTGCGACGCTCGACAGCACTTGCTCTCTCAAGCCGCGAACGATCTACGTTTGCTGAACGAGCTGAAGTACGTTGCCCTGTATCTCCGGACTTCGAGGCTGCTTTCCGTCGTAAATTGTGCCCTCAATCCTTTTATAGCGTCACAACCTTCAACAATCTCATAGACCTCGAAGCTGCTTACGGCGATTACTCAAAGCGTTTCCTTACCGCACTGGGCGAAGCCGGGCGCCTTGGAGAAGAGGGGATACAACTTTCAAAGAAACTCTTGAGGGAACATGACCGCGGTGTGCAGATCCACACCAACAAAATATTGACTATGCGGGAGCTACCCGAAAGTGTAACGAAGTGGCTTTGATACTTTTCTTTCTCCAGGGTGGCTCCGTCTGTCCCGGAAAACTACTCGCTCGTTCTCAGCTTTGTGGTTTGCGTTCTGTGTCAATTCTGAAGAGTTCAACTCCATCAAGGTGGCTCTACCGTTGCTGATCTCAGTCATTATCCTTTGGGCTTCTACCCTCGTACTGTAGACCTGTCGAACCAGCTCGAGCCGGATGGACCTAGGCGAACTTGTGGATTCCTCGGACTTCTGTACTTCGTTACATGAACACTTGTCAGTCGTGTCGCTTGCTGTCTGATTTCTCCCATCGTGCTGAATGCATATAACTGCAAAAATTGAACACGAAACCTGGAGGCTTTTTGATTGACAAACACCCACGGAAATTAGTTACACTGAGGGGCTCATAGGTCAACTGAGATCGACACGAGCCTAGGTATATTGTACAACATAAACGGTAAGTAGGCCTTCGTCGAGGAAACTCCTGCGCTTGTCGCATCAATCCTCAAGCGTGCCCTTCAGCGTGGGCCTGCCATATGATCGCAATACTGGCTGTAACCCGATGTGGCCCAATATAGGTTTGGTATGTACCGAGTTGAGGGCCCAAAATGAGAGCAGAGCCAACAGACACGCCCCGAAATATATGGCCATGCGAATTGGAAGCGGGTTCTCCGTGAGGAATGGATAGGGAACTGATTGAATTATCAATGATAGCACACACAGTCGAGGCGAAGACGTCAAAAGACTCACACATCCCGTTGTAGCTGGCGCAGTATTCGACCCAGGAGCCGTACCACAGAGCTGCCAAAACCGATAGTAAAGGAGCACCGCGCCTTGCTGCATTGTGAGAGTATGGCCTCTCAAAGAGGATAAAGTCCAATAAAAGAGTGAGAGCGGGAACAGCGTGCAATGCGAGATCTACGTTGAGGTCAAGCCGAATAAATTTGGGTACTGCAGTGGAAGAGGTGGACTCCATATTTGTCGATTCTCTTCGAAGAATAAGGTTCGGGAGAAATAGTAAGAGTGACCAGTAGATGGTTGAGATAACCACAGACAGCTGGTGAAATGAACATCAATCATTCGAGCCGGAATCCTGCGATGAAGATCATACTGGCATAGCGATCATGAACAACGCGCGTTTAAGGGCTCTAAGCGCTAGTAACCCATCATTATACGTTGCTGAATGACAAAATGTCGGAGACGTACATTTGACAGTAGGGAAGATGTCATTTCCAAGGCTCAGCAGCATAGTAACCCATGCCACTGCTAATCTACGCGGACATGTCAGTCGGAGTCCGGACAGTATCTCAAAAGGATGATGCATGTATACGAGACCCACCCTTGGATTGTCAGGAACTGCATATGTCCGCCTTTCTGGCTTCTAATCCACTTGTCCAGGGGTGTGCTGCTTAGACTTCTGTACCCATAAGACATCGCTGAAGCAGCGGATGCGTGAAGCATCGTAGCTATCATTCGCAGTTGTGTAGACCGTGACATCGTCGAGTTCTCCTAGCAGGAAAGATAGTCTGTGGTACGTCAAGTCAATATAGGGAGGAGAAAAGGGCAGTCTGTGGCCGTCTAGTGACGTGTCCGCAGAGGTCCGCAGCGCCTTCAATTGCAGAATCGTGGTATTTGTGATTGAGATCATGTCATATGGACGCTTCTGAAACTCATCACCGGAGTCATGCAGTGCCGCTGACGCTATAACTTGAGGTCTTGAGGCCTTGCTTGAGTTTGCGTTGGGTGATTGGGGACCTGTTGCAATGGATCGCAGGGGAAAAGTAGTGGAAAAGAAGTGGAAAAGTACAATTGTATTCCTGGTCCCGTAGGGAGCTGGTCTCAGCTCAGAGTTTTTATGACGTCAAATAAACCTCCGCGTTCTTCCGTTGCTGACAAATGTTTTCCGCATTTACCCGTTCATTATCCCTGAACTCCTGAAATGATTGGCCCACCCTCCTCTTGCGCACGACCTCTGTCCGTGATTGCACGCGTTGCCTCGACCACATTTTCACACTTGCTTAGAAGTTACCTTGCGCGCGAGCACTGGAAGGTCAAGCAGTGTATCGAAAAGTACGAGGGAAGGGGATTCACTGTGTGTGGGTTCCAAATTAGCGGTGCCAACCATGGGCGAAGTGGAAACGAACCGTCATGGTACTGCCCGCATGCCAGGAGATTCTTTGGCGACCGCGGCTGTCTGGTTTTCCCATTTGCAGGAGGTGGTGAGAAGAACTGCAACGGAACGGGTGGGTTTCACCCCTTGCTAGCACCGCGCTTCAGGTGGGGGGGGATGAGTGTGGAGGTGGCTGTGCTGTCTCCTCTGCACGCGAGATCGTACTCGGAGGTCTACCATTGCTGTAATCCGCCGGGGTGATAGGTGTGCTCGTGCAAAGGCATCATTGTTATTATTATCTGCGCAAACAACGAGGGTCTCGTGTTCTATTTAGGCAGGGGGGAATTCCAATATTCACGCGAGAGCGATAGTGGGACCAGGCAATGCCCGGAGGGCCGTGTATTGGTAGACAGTTCCAAGTAACGAAACTGGTCACCACAGATTATATATCTATACCCAGCTCTCATCCATGCGGATAGCAAGGGTTGTCGCCTGTAATCAGACCTTCCCTTTCCATTGCCGCCACAATACCATGCTCACGCTACAAGAGATCAGTGCAGCGCCCGCGCCCACCCAGAACGTCAAGCGCCAACACGAAACGCCAATACACACACTCTCGCCACCAGAATTGTGGGCGGATACAAACGCATATAAGTAAGAAAAGAAAGGAGTCCCTAGGAAGGGAGCATATGTGACAATGCCAAAGTTGCGTCCAAGATTAGCTGCGCCCCATATTGAGGACATGATACTGGGGCTGTAGACCAAGTTTGTGCGTCAGCGAAGGGCGAGAGACATCGATGCCGATAGGAAAAAGGATTGAAGCGTACAGAATGGTGAATGTAATGCCATAGGCCAAACCAGTGCCAACACTGTAAGGGATCATTTCAACTCAATGATTGCAAAAACTTAATAAAGAAATACCTCAAGATCCAGAGGCTCTCTCTCGATCTAATGACTGTCTCAAGAAGCGCAAATGAAACTCCCAATAGCATTGTCGCTCCAGAAAGAAAGGCAACACGGCTGACAAAGTGCTTTCTGGGGAATGTCCGCATACCGCTCGAAAGAGATGATGCAACAGGAGACACAAAGTCTGCGAGTGGACCTGCGAGCAGACGAGACACGGTGTTCGCGATCGAGAGGATGCGGACCTGCGTTGAAGTGGCAGTATCTGTTGATGAATCGAATGTGACGATGTCGGTCGAAGATGGTGGGAGAGACAAAACAATGGTCCCAATGTTTGAGATCACCATCTCACACTAGATACAGATGTATTAGGGCCCTCAGAGATGCTGGGAACAAACTCACAGATCCTAAAGTGAACATAATGATTATCGCCAAAAGCCAGAATTGTGTATCCCTAAGGAGATCCGCAACACTAGTGTCCTCATCTACTGGTATGACCCGCACATCGACATTCTTCTGCTTGCCAGGCAAGAAAGGCGTGTCCTCAGTTGGTTCCAGTAATTCTTCGATATCAGAGTCTGCGGATGACGATGACTCCTCGGAGAGTGAAGTCAGTCGAGTTGGAACGGAAGGAATGTGCAAGTTGAATGCTCCCAAAAGGTGAACCAGACCAGCCGCAATGGCATGAAAAGTCAAAAAATTGGTCACGTTCAAACCAGCTATCGGATCAGTAAAAAATCTAGAAGCTATGAGAGAAAGAAACAAAGGCGATAAACCGAAAAGAGCCATGCTGGAACCTGACGCGACACCGATATAGTCAGGAAAGTTCTTAGAAGCCGCGAAGAGAGACGAGAAATACCTGAGGGAATTTATCATTATACACGTTCTGTGAACCAAATGGACGAGATACGCACGAGAAGACAGTTCCGAGGCCAGCCATGCAGAAGAAAACGACAAGGCGATGAAATGATGGTGATTGGGATGTGGTTGTGATGGCGGGCGTCTTTGCAATCTCCCACGCAAAGAGCCCAAAGCCTGTTGAGAAGAGAACGGAGGAGGCAAGAGAGCATGCCCATGGGCCAAATCTGTCAATGACCATGCCGACCACAGCAGAGAAGGGGTATTGGCCTATCATGCCTCTAAGAGAAGCACTTATCAAGCATCCAGAGAGCCAAGGGGTAGGCTTAACTCACGCTAGAACAATCGTCGTGAGCTGAGGCTGAGAAAGATTCAAATGTACAGCAAGGGCGGGCGCAAGTAGAGGGAATGTGAATATCCCCCCCGCAAACAGACTGTCGATGTATCAATCAGAAGGGTGCATGTGAAGATGTTAAACATAGCTAACGCATTAGCTGCGATAGAGCAGCATGTCAAGCCTAGACGAACTCTTTGCAGCAGGGACGACTGTGCAGACATTATGCTGTCGGGGGCATGCAGGTCTGTGAGAATATGATCGTGGTGGGAAGGCCTATTAGAGCGAGTGACGCCGGCGAGCTCAGCGAGCGCACGTGATAGGCGCGTCTGCCAAACATACGCAAGCACCCGGTTGGCTTGGCACGCGTCTTGGGTGCAGGTGCCCTTCAACGTTTCAACTGCTGACTTGGCATGCCCAGTACGTTGTACGGTGCTCGGCCAAATTATGCTCTTCGTCCTCCCCTCTCGAACCTTCTCTCAGACGATCCGAATCAATATGTAGGACTCGTGGACGATCAGAGCTAGACCATTGCACAACAGCAGTCGTCGGTAAAGAAGGGCCCTCGACATTGGGCTAGCGCTCTTTGTGGACACCTAACCGCCCAACATGCTGAACATAGCTTCGGAGTGCGGACCGCCAACAAGGAACCCAATCGAGTCAATCAAAAAATATGCAGATCGAGACCCGTGCGCCTTCCAGCAAGCAATGTTTTCTTTTGCAGGCCCGCGGGGCATGAAAGCGTGTGGAAGCACGTCAACGAACAACAGCGTGTGATGGAAATTCACGATCTTGTCGCTACAGGCAAGAACACCGAGGATCCACGAGAAAAGATACCCTTGAGGCCTTGAGGTCTGAAGTCAGTTTCGAAAACATTGACACACATAATAACACGGAGATGAACCTTGCCATTTCCGACCTGCGCGGTCCCCTCGTAGTCAGTCATCGTTCAGCGAGAAGTGTTGGAAGCCATGCGATAAAAACGCGGAGGAGCTTACCTCGGTCAATGTTGACATCGATCAACCAGGTGGCGTTGTGAGCATATCAAGAAGTTCCTCTTCTGGGAGACGCAGTCGAACTATAGTTCCAGACTTACACCATGTAGTTGGGAGGCCCCAAGCAGCCGATGCAGTCGAGCGGAAAGCCTCGATATCTCATTCAACACCTACTCAGCAGTGAACGCAGCATGCCTGAAAAGAAACCCCAGCCGCCCTAATCGCAAGGTCTTCCATGGCTCTATGTTTTTTGTTGGCTCCGGATGTAAAACTGGATCATAGATGTCAAGACACATCTGGCTTCTGGTAGGTGTCCGTTGGAGGCCTCCTAAAACGAAAGCTTTTGATATATGGTTTGCGACCTCAGCGCTCAGCCACGCACCAAGACTCCCTGTTGTCTCGACCATCATGAGGTAAAAACCGCTGAAGCCTCAGGCCGGAAGGTCGAGAGTAAGTTAAAACTTCAAGTAGACAGATTGCTAATATGTGCGGTCAGCTTTTGCCTACGCGTTACGCCAGTGCAGACCGGTACCAGCCGGTACCCAAACGCGGTCCGACGCCCACTGAAGTTACTACGATGCGGCCATCGACCATGATGCATGATCCTCCATGATCATCACGCTACTTGATACTTTCAAATCCCAGCGTGCTCATTCCGATATTAACTGCTTACCGCCTGAGTGGCAACTTCAAAAGATTCAAACTCTACGCAAGTGAAGTTGATCTCCGAGCTCAAACAGAAGACTCGAGACGAATGTCAACAGCGGTACTCCCTCAGCGACGAGCATGATTGCTACCGACTATCCAAAGGATCCCACAATCTTCTCAAGCTTCACATGACAACCTCCGCACGATAGATGATTTCGAAAAATATTAGATGGGACGACATGGCCTGACAAAACATTCATGCGCTTACATTTGCCCCCAGCGAGGAGGTGACGATCTTTAGTAAGCTCTGCATTCAAATTTCGATCACGCTGGATGAGATACGTACGTTAGAATGAGCGAACAAAGCATGCGAGACAGGTGAAGACAAGTGATACTTGCTACTCTCAAAATCGAGATCGAAAAGAATACGATTTCCTCAGGTCGATTACACTGCGCCAAAGCGCTGCATGATAAGCCGACAAAGTGGGCATGCGAGATGAGTTGTATGTGGTCGCAGTTGCAGCACAGTAAGTACTGGTACCCGGTGGCAGTTTTTGACTACGTCGTGGTGGGGCGCGGCTGCTAAAAGCAAGTCTGCTCTGATGATCATGGATATGAAAAGTCGTCATTATCCCACTTAGTTGGCGAGCAAAACATGTGGTACCGGGTCTACGCTGAGTAGATAATGCATGCAGCACAGGGTTTGTATCTAAACCCCAAAACGACTGTTCGGTCTTCGAAACATTCGACGTGTTTGCGACATGTGCTCAGTGAACTACGATCCTAAACTTCCTGTGCGTCGAGTCAATCTTCTTTCGACGTCCATGCTGTAATTGACCTCGAGCAAGAATCAGCTTTGACGTCATTCGACGCCAGTGTGCGTCATCGGAATTCGAAGGGCCTTCATGCGTATACCCAGGCGTACCCGGCCCGTGCAAGAAGAATGTCAATTGGATACATCAAAATTGGGGCAATACAAACCGGAACACAAGCATAATACAGTACGACAGCTGGTCAAATACACCGAGAGGTCCAAAACATACAGTTTGTCTAGAATGCCTTGTGTCTTAAGCTATTTACGCGAGGAGCGTGAGTGACTCAACCCTACCGTGAGCAAAAGTCAGCCCAGCCATGTGGCGAATCAAGGTGATGACACGTACGGCAGAGTTACGGTTTGAGCCTCACCGTCTGGTCTAATCAGAGCGATGCGCGTGCCCTATGTCGAAGAGTACAGCAATAAACATTACATTGTCTTGGAGGCTGATGGATCCAACATACGTCGGCTTGTACGCCGAGACTCAGCACAGTAGCATGCTTTACACCGCCATGAGTATCCCCGAACCAAACTCGGGAACCATTCTGCGAGTTTTGTGAGCGCAAAATTTCCTCTGGATAAAAAGCGCACATACAGCGATAGTCATAGCCGAAATAGTAGGAGTCTTGAAGACGGCGCTCGTTATTTTGAAGTCGATAGGCTAGGTTCTGTCTGAGAGGATGGACTCTGAGAAGACGGCAGCTCACCTTCGTCTTTATAACTCATGAAAAGCAATGCGACCACCCTGAAGACTCCTGCCGTGTACACGATCGAAACAATGTCACACTCACAGAGCGACACAGCAATGAACATCGAAACACAGTTAGAGGCAGATGATGGAAGGTCTTCACGGAGGGTGTGTCCTGATCTGTGCGTACAGAGCTGTTTTCATGTTCTATTTGGACGGAGATCGGTTACGAAAAAAGCGAGAGATGTTAAAAAGAAGTTAGGTGATTGCGGGAGAATAAGACGTCCACATTGCAGGTGTAGGGCGAGTTATCGGGCCCGGTCTCACGCAGTCGAGACCGTCGAAGCTAGTGTTGGGAAACTGTGGGTAGGGACATCGTCAGAACGTGCACGATGGAGAGCCAAAGAAAAGCTGCGGCAACGCAAAGGGCGACAAAATGCCGGACTCGGGGGTTGAACCACAAGAAGACAGAAGCAGGCACGAGGATTCACGAGGAGATACACGTAATCCATAAGCGAGGGAGATTCGTCTATTGGCAGTCGTCCAGCGATGTGGGCAGGCTATGCAGCTCCTCACGTATGAATGAACTCCACGAAGAGGGAGAAAAGTACCGATATAGGAAGTTCAGCGAACGCATGGAGGCATTTCAGGTGTGTGGCCTGAGCCGAGAAAGATGGTATATATTCGATGAGATGCCTGAGGCCTGAGGCCTAGATCACTTGATCGTGACTGAAGCAAATGAGAACTGCCATGGAAAGAGGAGAGACGATCTTGAGCTCGGATCAGGGATCCAACTAGGCCCCAGCTGCGAGAGTGTGCAATGAGGCGCCCCCAGAAGTACAGTAGATCCTTCGAGCTTGCACGTACGAAGGTCCAGGATCAAAATGTCAAGGCGCCGGGGCGGTAGATCGGAGTTTGGTCTTAGATCTCGACGCCACAAACATAATACGTGAGTCTCTTGTTGCCACTACTCTGACGATGCCATCTCAGAACGCTGCTGCAAAGGCGAATTCCACTCGCCATGATATGTCTGTTATACTTGTCACTGGCTCGTATGATCATGAAATACGCTTTTGGGAGGCTTGGAGTGGTATCTGCTCAAGGACTATCGCTCGTTCTGGAGAAATAGGCGTGCGGTCCATTCTCTACCTTGACATCCGCTCCTTAGCTCATTCAACGGCATTCCACGTAGCAAGTAAACCGACTTGCTATCTCACCAGAGTGAGAACAAGTATGGCGTCTTCTACCAGTTGGTCTGCTAACTCAACCTTATAGCAAGCGGTTATTGGCTGCTGCAATTCATAAGAAAGTCAACGTCTACGAGATCGCAAGTTCATCCTCAACACCGGTACACTGGGCATTATCGTGTCTCTCCTTTCATATTGAATTTCCCCCTCGTCTAGGCCATTACTTTTGACGCGCATACGATGAATGTCACGTCGGTGTCTTTTCATAGCCAAGGGAAATGGCTAGTAACAGGGAGCGAGGATGGGACGATAAAAATATGGGATTTGCGGTACGCCTTCTGACCGCATCACCTTTTGTGTCACTATTGACTCTATTTTAATAGAAGCACGAATCTCCACCGAAACTACAACAACGAGGCTCCAGGTGAGATAGCCTTTTCTAATTGGGCCCATCCATCTCAGACGCGCTATCTTCTTAGTCAACGATGTCTGTGTGCACCCCAATCAAGGCGAGCTGATCTCCTGTGATCAAGCGGGTCGAATCAAGCAATGGGATTTGTCCGAGAACATATGTACCCACGAACTCGTAATGATATTTAATATTTCATCATTGAGCCTACAAATTGATTCTTTTTTTCCAACCAAGACTCCTGCCGGGGACGTGCCCATACGTTCTGTGACCCTGGCATCAGATGGTTCATGCTTGGTAGCCGGCAACAACAAGGTACCCATTTTTGATTACCTACGGCATCCTCACTTACGTCTACCAGGGCAAGTGCTATGTGTGGAAAATTAACGAAGAAAGCTCGCAGCTACCCCGTTTCCAAGCGGTCACCAAATTTCAGGCTCATTCGAAGTACCTCACTCGATGTCTTCTCAGCCCCGATGTAAAGTGAGCCGGTCCGCGATCATCCGGCTTCTCTTCTTTCATGATATACAGATATCTTGCAACATGTTCAGCCGATGCGACAGTGAAAATCTGGTCAATATCACCCAATTACGAATTCAAGCCGGATAAAGTACTCCAGGGTCATCAACGATGGGTGTGGGATTGCGCTTTCAGTGCTGACTCGGCGTATTTAGTCACAGGTGAGTATCCTTCAACCTAAAAAGTGGCCACAGACGTTCAGCCGCGACCTGCCAGCTTCTTCCGATCACACTGCGCGTCTTTGGGAAATGGCATCTGGCGAAACGGTCAGACAATACAACGGGCATCATAAAGGTCTGGTTCCCTCTTCGATCAGGGTGAGACTTCTAATGGACATTCATATTCAGCGGCGGTATGCTGCGCTCTCCACGATGGCGCCGGTTGACAATGTCTATTTTGTTCACCTGAAATCGTCTCAAGTCATCATCGCCTTGTCCATGCCCGAATTTCTTACACTGAATTGCTCTATTCCGATCAATCTTATGCGAACTGCATCTGCTGTACCGGAATGCGTGTGTCAGCGATGTTCAGCGTGATCTCTGGATCGCCTTGAATCAACATATCATTCATTAGAAGCATCTCGTGTGGACACTTATGATATAAGGGAACAAGAATGGTAGAAGAGATGCCCGATCCGCATGCGTGCCGTGCCACAAATCCCGGTCGAAGTAGTGTTGAGGCAACGAAAGATTCCTCGAGGTTCTCCCCGTCTCGACGATAGAGGGGAGTCAATCTGCCCATCCGTCGCCAACCAGTGTGGGGAGGTTGTTGGCCTCATGTGAGAAGCGCGAGATAGTACATCGAGTTAAAATGACAATTGTTTGTTGTTCATACGCAGTTATAGAGGGGCACGAAAAAGGCATCCTCGGATGCTCTTCGGCTTACCGTGAAATAGGTGTCATGTCGTATGTAGCCAGATATCTTGGCCGTAGAAGAGCGCTTCAGAGATAGAAAATGTTGGTTCAAGGAGACAAAAATACCGGGTGTGAACGTGCTGGGGTAGGACCCTTGTGATGGCCTGGGATCCAAGCAACGGAAGTTCCAAGGAAGCGGTCATCTTGGTGCACATTATAGATCAGATATCGAACGTAATTGAATGGTTCAAGACAGACAAGGCTTGCAAAGCAAACTTAATACTTCTTTAATCACAGGTGTCTATCGGAGCCTCGGCACTTTTGGCCACAGATGTGGGATGGTATCTTGAGAAACAATCACACGAAGTGTGTGGGTCAATCTACACATAAACATAGCTCATGAGACGAGCGCATGGGCGCAAGAACAGTTCAAGAGGGCGAGCTCACTGATTCTGAACATTAACTTTCATGATATGACATCAATGGTCTGGAGCTACTATCCTGCGTAGGAACGCAAGAGCACGAGGTGGTCCAATATCGGGGTCTTCGGAGTTCTAAACAATGTGGACGAGCTCAACCAACGGACCTCCGCGTCTGACAGAATACGATCCAGCGCATTGTAGAAGGCATATGAAAACTTGATCAGATAAGAATAACCACAGAAGCAGACTGGCCGTAGTGTCCCCGTGAATTTGTATTGGTGATACTGCAAATTACTCGCCTGGGCCACGTACAAAACAGAGCGAATGGAGGGTCCCTAAAAGACGCGCCACAATTCCAGCGGTTCTCGAAACGCTCGATTGACAGCCACATGCTGTATGACTAGGTGAGTCGCAGGACTGGGGACATGAGTGGGAGCGCACCTGGATCCCTTAGCGAGGAAGAGAAACTTGTGATAATATGTATGACACTTCTATGGTCACAATCTCATCGACAAACATTGAGAAGCGTCGATGCATCAGTGGAGTCTACATAAGTAATGGAGCTGTAGAGCCCAGTAAGTATTGTGCACATAGGGAACTCCTTGACTGGTCCAGATCTTGTTGGGTATGTTATTAAGTCTTCTATATTCAGCTCTTGAGGAAAAAGAGACGGACTCATCATGATTGAAGTAGTACGGCCATTATTCAGTCACAAGGCCTCACCAGACACGCAGAATGGGTAGTCTCCGTGGCTGACCTTACACAAAAGACAGTCGTTCTGTGTATACATAATGGGGTCTTTTCGTTGTTCAGACGCAGTGACTTCGAAGGTCTGAAGTCTGAAGTGATGCTGGCAATGGGGGACTTGGCACCAGTTGCGGGATAGGATGCACGCGCGCCGCGGTATGATGCGGCCCGCTCACCAATAACAGCGCGTAACTGTTGACACGCTTCCAGTTTCTGTACGTGACTCCTTGAGAAAACTCTGAAACCTTTCCCTTCAACTCTGATTGCTCCCTTGGATGCATGAATGTCGAAGGCATCGGAAGATGCAGCTAAAGAGCCACAAGGGAGTTCCGTGTATGCAGCACTGGCACGTACAATGACACGGAGTGCAGCATTGTATTTTTCTCGACCAGTGCGGCTGTTCAGACCCTCTAAAAGTTTGTTGTTCATTGTTGAAATTCACTCCATGTTGAGCTGATTCTTTGACCCAGTGAGTGGATGGCATTCCTTGCGAGGGTTGGCTGCGAAGGAAGGCGCTGTCTTGTCACCCAAGTTTGTTTCGCAACTTGTACGGGCGCAAGGAGTTCGTGCAGCCATCTACTTATCTCCCTAGACCATACAGCAACTTACACGCCAATCACCTTTCACTATTCCCGCAGCTCGTAGTGATCCCCAAACATTTTATCCCCCCTCTCGTCGTCAATGCCTTTCTTGGCACTGTGCTGTGGACGACATACGCGGAAGCCTCGAAGGTGCTTGAGCCCCATATGAGCACATATCCTATTGCCATGGCAGCTCTTTCGGGTGCTGCTGCCGGTGGTATGCAAGCGGTTCTAGCGGCTCCTGCCGAGAACGTCCGCCTCGCGATTGAGGGTGGATCAATCACGGGTGGAGGGTGGTCTCACGCATGGAAAGAAGTTTTCCGTGGAACAGGAACTGTTCATCATGATAACAAGCGGCGGAATATGGAAGAGATTCGGCAAGTACGGGATTGGATGAAGGAAGTGCGAGACATGGCTGGCCGTGGATGGGATGGGTGGGGCTGGGGTCTAGCAAAAGATGTGTGTGGTGAGTAGGCCTCGAGTCACCTTTTACACGCGCCCTAAGTTCTGTTGAAAACCCACTCTCTGCATCACAAGGCTTCGCCGTCTTTTTCTCTGTCTTTGAAGGTACCCGCCGATTGGCTTCAAGTCTTAAAACCGTCTCACAGGATCTTGTGCAATTCTATCAGCTCGGAGATGACGGAGGTCGCACTGTACGACTGCACGCGCCTCGGGTGATCAATGGACTAGTGCTGGTGTCTGGAGGGGTTGTCGCAGGACTGACATACGAAATCCTTTGCCGTCCTTGGGATGTTGCCAGAAGGATTGTCTACCTCGAGAAAGTCCACTCCTCTGTGGCCCATACCCCACGGCATTTTGCCATCACCGTGCTTGCGCAGAAGCTTCGTGACGATGGCATCCTATCTTTCTTCCGAGTCGTCGCGCCACCCCACCACCATCATAACGCCAACGAAGCTAAGGTTCGCAGACGGAGGACACATGCTGCTTTGCGGACTCTTGCTCGTGTGGGTCCCTGGGGAGCCGGATTTTTAGTGTGGGAAGCTTTCGGTCCTGGTATCTCATAGGAGCTAATAGCCACTGAAACGGCGATTGATGATTATCTCACCGAGTGCTATGATCTGCCATTATATAGAGACCGTGCCTGCGGCAGGCCATGGGAAACGTACGGTCGATGTTCCTCACTTGCTCTGCCGACGGCCGGCAAGGTGTGCTCGCTTCTACTATGATCTGCTTCCTGCAAGTATCTCTCACCGATCGCCTGTCCGAAACGTCACAGACTGCTTCACATGTAGTCAGTCCTCCAAACTTTGAATTGGATCAAGACTTCAAGCTTCAAGCTTCAAGAGTTTTGAAGTCGCAAACTTCTCCACTTACTTGGATGTCCCTTCGACCTTCAGGATCCCCGATCAGTGTCCAACGATTATGCATCCCGGACCTACATTATGTTGAATGTTATGTTAAAGGTATGCTCACATTGTTCACCGATTGGCATACCGAATCCCGATCTCTCAAATCTCGGCAGTGCACGTTGAAACTGCGATTCCACCCCATGACTTTGCTGCTCAAGCGCTCAATGCGCATGTCTATATATCATGCTAAATATACATCTGGGGCTATGCCGAGGAAAATGAGATCGACCAAGTTTTCTTTGGATAGTAGTGAACGAGATTGTGGACGAGATCATAGATAAGGGCGAGACCTTAGGCAACAAGTTCATTTATCTCGAGTCTTCCATTCTGTGTCACTTCGAGCGTTGCACTCGCTAAGTGTGCAACGGTTTGAACATTGGCGATGGTTCAGGATCATCCCGATTGTGTCCACGGCTTGTAGAAGTGATCATGTACCGAAGCTGAAGGAAGGTTAAGGAAAATCAAAGTTCAAGAACGAATATACGTACCCCAGGAAAGCTCTGGAAAGTGCCTCCATGATCGGCAACAGCCGCACCACATCGCGTTATACCGTCAATACCCAGCAGTGTTTATAAATCTTTCTGTGCTGAAACGTTCACCATCTCACCATCTCACCTTCGCGGGAAGTCTATTAACCATGGTCCATTGCTCGCACAGAGGATGTGGAAAGGAATTTGATCCTCTAACCCTCGATGAAATCTGTATCTATCATCCTGGAGGACCGGTACATCTACTTCAATTTGCGATACGTGTAAGATTTTGACTCGCTTCGCAATGTTTCACGATGTTTCAGGTATTCCATGAGGGTTTGAAGTCCTGGTCATGCTGCAATACAGTGAACAAGCCCGTGCTAGACTTCGAGGAGTTCACGAAAATCACAGTGAGCTCTCAGTTTGCGATATATCTCGTCATGAGGTTTAGATGGGGGTTTTCTACAGGGGTGCACCCGTGGTACTCATACTGCAGAGACGTTGAAGGAAGAGTCTTCCAGACCTCTTACAAGTAAGAGCGAGAGTATCAAGATGACTTCGTCCCGGGACGGCAAGGAAGTATACGGAGTACCTTCGATCGCGAACACGAAAAAGTCCAGCCAGACCGCCTCTGTCATACCTTCCGACATAACGCCCAGTCAACCTGTGGAAGAAGAGGATGACTTGGATGCTCCAGTGGTTCCCGGCACCACATGCCGCCACAACGGATGTAGGGTCGTGTTCGTAAGCGATGAACAGAATCGGAAGGGCGAGGGACCTGGTACGTCTTGCACGTATCATCCGGCAAATGTGAGTGTACCTATAAAACAGTAGCCGCATATTTTAATCATAGATTATGAAGCCAATTTTCCATGAGGGGAGCAAGGTGCGGTTGACATTCATTTTTTGCAATCGCTTCGGTCATTCACTCCAAGATTCTGTAGGGTTACCTTTGCTGCAAGCGCCGTGTCCTTGAGTTTGACGAGTTCCTCAAAATCGACGGCTGCAAGCGGGGTCGACACGTGTTCATTCCGAAAGCAACTAAAGGAGCTGTAAGCCTGCCCCTTCCCCGACGCTGGCCATCGGCTTATTGAATACTGTAGGAAGGGGTCGAGGAGTTGGTAGAATGCCGCATAGATCATTATCAAACGCCCCACACCGTTCAGGTATCTGTATTTGCCAAACAAGCAGACTCTACACGCAGTACTTTGACTCTGGAGGACGAACAGGTAAGGAATGGTATCATCTCTAACAATGATCTGCTTGTGACATCGTACGGAAGGTCCATTTGGACCTTTACCTTCCTGGCGCAAAACGGTTCCGTCGGTCTCTCAATCTCTTCGGACAGATTAATATTTCAGAGTCGTCTTATAAATTCTTTGGAACGAAGGTACCTAAACCTCACTTCTTGCTCATGTAGCATTCGCCTCACACTGATCATACAGGTTGAGATCACCTTGAAGAAAGCAGACGGGAAAAGTTGGACATTGCTGGAAAAGACAGATCAAGATCTTGGAAACATTGCACTTACCTTCGGCGTCGGTGGTAGAACGGGTACGATCGGTGCAAAAGAGCTGGCCAAATGACCAGTCGCGAGCTAATTATGACGAGCTCATTATGGCGATCATGTCAATGGTTCTGACCGGTGCCCACTACAGGTCACCGGTGAGCAATAAATTGGCACATAGGCCTACCATAGCTAAGTTACGAGGTTATAGAGTTTTCGGCAACTCAACAAGATCATACACTTGTATGAGATCGCCCACGCGAAGATCGTCGAAACCATCAATACTGATACCACACTCCAGATCTTTCGCGGCCTGTGTGATGTCCTTCTTGAGGTGCCTGAAAGTGTCAAGATTTCCTGCAACAAGAGGATGAGGATTGCTAGACTGATTCGACTACAAACGACTTACCATCATGCACCACCTCGCCGTTCCGTACTACCTGTGCACCCTTAGTCTTGTCCACAATCCCATTCGTGACACGGCTACCAGCAATCTTCTTTATCCGCTTCCCAGATAATTGTATCTCAAACAACTGGAGAACAGTGGCTTCGCCTTTGACGCGCCGTTCCGTCACTGAAGGGAGCAGATCAATGACGCGACGTTGGACCTCATCCATGACTTCGTATATGATGGATGAAGAATAGATCGGAATATTGTTCGAGCTTGCAGCATTGGCAGCGGTCCTTGGCACGGGGACAGAGAAAGCGATGACCATGCCTGTACAATTAGATTGAGCGCAGTTTATCTTGATGCGGCAGAAAACTAACCTTGCGCAGCCTTGGCTCGGAGAATGTCCGACTCGCTGACCTCACCAACACCAGTAGAGATAATCTTCACACGAGCCTTGTCGTTCCCGATGCCCTCCACCGCACCAGCAACTGCCTCTATACTGCCACTCACGTCGCCTTTGATCACAATTCGTAGCTCCTCAGGACCTTCAGGAACTGACTTGACAGTCAGCTCTTGTCCTGATGCTTCGGCCTCGGCCTCCATTTCCTTTTGCTCGCGCTCTAGCCGACGGTGGCTGTTGATCGCCTCGAGGTCGATCAAAGTAGCATCCTGCTCAGCTTGCCGCTCCCGATTTGTTACAGCCTTCTTAATATCCTGCTCTGTTCCCTGCAGAACCTCGTCACCTGCGTTAGGAAGCTCCTTCCAGCCTGCAACAGTGACCGCCATTCCGGGATAGGCTACTTTCACCGCTTGTCCAGACGAGTCTGTCATGGCACGTACTCTTGCGAAAGTTGTGCCACAGATGATATGAGATCCAGCCTTCAAGCAGCCGCGCGTAAGTAAAACTGTCGCGGTGGGTCTAAAATTGGATTGAGGACTTTAGAACGTCGCTGCAACAAATTTGGAGGAACATACCCCAGACCCTTCTGTACTTTCGACTCCAATATATGCCCATGTGCATTGCAGTCGCGCTCAGCGCGCAAGTCTTGCATTTCAGCCACGGTTGCTATTGTTTCTAGAAGTTCATCGAGGCCCTTTCCTGTTAAGCCAGATACCTCGACTGATGGAATATCACCCCCAACGGCCTCTAATTGTACACCTTCGGTCAGTAGTGCGTTGTGAACTTTGCTCTAAGGACAACGTCAATGATGAGAGAAGAGCTTGGAAGTTACATAACTCACGATGTCGATTCCTGGTTTGTCAATCTTATTAATCGCGACAACTAGTTGCACTTTGCCCTGTTCCTTGCGAGCAAGTTCGATTACCTCCTTGGTTTGAGGCATAACCCCATCGTCAGCTGCAACTACGAGGACCACGATATCTGTCACGCCAGCTCCACGAGCCCGCATAGCAGAGAACGCGGCATGCCCGGGGGTATCGAGAAATGTGATTGCTCGCAGTCCGTCACCACCGGCACTATTTGACAACGGGACGGAGAATGCACCAATATGCTGAGTGATTCCACCCGCCTCGCCCGCTGCGACAGATGACGAGCGGAGTGTATCTAATAGTGTTGTTTTGCCATGATCAACGTGGCCCATGACGGCAACAACGGGCGGTTTTAATGGGAGACTAGAGGGATTAGGATGCGGAGGTCTGAAACGAATAAAATCAATACACCCAGAATGGACATGCAAGGCGACAGGTGTCCTACGATGGATATATATCGAAAGCAGCTGCATCATTGATTACCGGATTTCTATTAAATTCCTGGGCAAGGAGCACAGAATACTCGGAGGTCAAAACTTGTGGTGGGGGTTAGTGGAAGAAAACGAGAGACGCGATGAAAGAGTTACCATGATCATAGGAAGCCTCTGCACTCATTCCGGCCTCATGCATCTTCCGGTGCAATGTATCTTCAACGGCCCATCAGCAACATTCAGATAGTCAGAATGAGCTACACACTTAAAGATACCCCTAGAAGTCTTGCAAGATTTCCAACAGAGACGGTTGTAGGTATGAAAACATCTCGTTTGATCTGTTTCAGCTGTACCTTCTTATTCTTCTTCTTCTTGACCTTGACCTGCTGCGAATCTGAGCGGTCTTGATAATGCCTCGAGAACGTTTCGTCTTCCAAGGCAAGTGACAAAGAACCGCGTTCCTTGTACATGATTTTCGGGCGTTTGCCGCGACCATCGAAGCCCTCATGTGCACGGAGGTGGTTCTGTGCCTTGGGGATGATGGGTGTATCTCCTTTCTCAGTGCTCTCCTGCGTTTGCCGTGGGGAAGCAGAGTCTTGGAAGCGGCTCGGTATGGTACGTCGATTAAACGAGGGCGCGCGTTGGGAGTCGAGCTGTTGGGGTGACATTTGCAAATGAGGTGCAACGTCTCGGTCTAGGTGTGTTGGTGCTTTGCTAGAGGTGACCGTCTCGCGAGCACGAGCATGAGTGCCGGAGGAGTCCGACGTGCTAGGATCCTGAGTCCATTTTCCGAGTTTTGAAGATGAAGGTAGGGGCTTCGGTTGGGAAGGTCGAGTCCACTCGTCAAGACTGGGCACCGACGACGAGGGTTTTCGAGCCCATCGACCAGTATTGGAACTTGCGGGCGTAGGAGGAGGACGATTCAGTAAATTTCCTGCGCCCCATTTGGAAGACGGAAGCGCTGAACTAGGAGGGACGAGAGGGTCTTGTCTTGCCCATTTATCAAGCTTTGGAGGGAGGGCCGCAGCCGGTCGTTCGGGTTGCCACTTACTTGCGAGCTGAGGCTAAAGTGGTGTCAGTTAACTAGGATCATGAAACAACCGATGAGCAAGTTACAGCGGGCTTGGTCGCTGTAGCAGCAGACCGGATCTGAGTGTGCTTCCGGAGGCGTAAAAGTGCAAATTTTGAACGTCGGTGCATAGTCTATGTAGTCTCGGTGAAGAAGGGTATTAAAGGGAGAAGATAGTACAGTTGGCGTGGTAGGCAGACGCTTGTAGGCCCTCCAGCAGTGATCACTTTCAAGTTTCCTCTCATCCGCACATCAGGTGATCTCCTCACGTGTGCCCGAGTCTGCCCGAGTCCAAGCTCCTCTCAGTGTGCCCACCATGAATAACAGCTCTCTCCATAGGCCGTTCTTATCTCAATGGCGAGCTCTTGGTGCTCCCCCACCGATTTATTGCAGAAAGTTTGCTCTTTCGAGGTTCCCTGATCGTAAACCTGGCGTCGGACGAGTTGCTCGTAGATCGATTCCTCGCTTGACTCAGGACACACAGGCAAACGCGCCCGATCCGCGGGCAACACCCGAATTCTCCTCTGGGAGAGGATTTGAGCAGGAAACTGATCCATCTACAGGGGACTCTCCGCTATGGAAGGAGAGTCAAAGGCGACCTGTGGGTCGTCCTGAAGAAGGCATCAAGAGGCTTCTACTGGGAAACAACACCCTGACCGTGACCAGGTGTGAAGGATACGGACTTTGTATCTAAGCCTTTATCTATGCTGATGGATATTGCACACTAGGCAACTCGAAATGCTCAACATATTCATCGGTTTCGAACAAGCGAATAAATATACGATATGTGAGCCTTCAGTTTTTTCCACGTACACCTGTGTTCATTCATGTATGTTAAGCAAATGAGAGTGGGGAGCCGTTGGGCTTCATCGCAGAGGAGCCTCGTGGCTTTCTATCCACATTCTCTCGCCAAATATTCCGAACTCACCGACCATTCCGTGCCATCATCATGGATCATGATGGCACACCTATTCTTTGGGTATTTATCGTTCTCTCTGACATACCCTTATTTCCTCTCAGACTTGGCAATCAAATAGATTCGGCGGCCTTTCGACTGGATCAACTCTCGCATGTTTGTTTCGCGCTTAAAAGACTTGCACGAGTATACAGTCGACAAGGAGCCTGTTCTCGACACGTTCGCCGAGGTGCAACAACGTTGGCATCTCTGGCGTAGGCGTTATGACCTCTTTCTGAGGTAAATCATGCTTCGGCGATCTTTTTTTTCGAGCTGAGTGACAAGCAACGCAGAGATACTCCTCATCGTATCTTGTCTACCGTTGACGAGCCTCAACCAGAACCGGAATTAGATACAGAACATTTCAGTCAATTTTCTCGGATAGACGAGGGTTTATGGGCATGGCACTTTAATCTCCGAGATGAACGTGGCCAAGAAATTGCTACCATCAATCGTGCATTCCGTGGATTTGGGCGCGAGGCAAGTAGCGAGCATGAATAGCTTGTCCTAGATCTCGACTGAGGAATAATTCTTGAGATAGATATTCACAGACACAGGTACCTCGCCTTCTACTCAGAAGACAACACAATTTTACTGATCATTTCGAAGGTCAATATTCTATCGACTTCGCACCGAGGCCGGCGACCACGGAGACTTCTGTCCTTCGCACACTCAATCTTGAAGAACGTGCTGTGAGTCGCAATGCCTTTCTGAGTATGCACAGATGACTGATCGGGTGGTTCCAGCTGGTCCTAGCGATGGCAGGTAAGCGCATCGGCGACATCCCTACCCTCATTGCAGTCGTCTCAGCATCAATGATGTCCAGTCAACGTGGATTTCGACTATTTCTCCAGACACTCGGAAGGAGGGTAGGTGCTTTTTCCGATCTGACCCAGACGAGTATTGACATCGATTATGGCAATAGGCATGGGATGGGATTTCCTTTCTTTTTCGGAGGAGGAGAATGAAGTTGTCTGCATCTACAATTCAACGTGCGTCCCCGCGTAAGGTCTCAGACGCTACTCCAGACTATGATATAGTTCCTTTATCTAGGGACAATATGAAGCGTATGTTGATACATATCTATAGCCATACAAAAATCATAAATAAGATTATACGATCTCAATACTTGTCCCTTGTCCTGTAAACCTCCACGAGAAACTTGTCAAAGTCCATCTCGTTCACCTCGAGGATACTCGTGTCAAAAGTGCTGTGTCTCGTCCGGGCACCTGAGTCCTCTTTGGCATCCAAAAATGCGAGGCCGAATTCGCTGATGATCAGGTCAGCAGAGGTCAGGAGAACGTCATGACACGCTCACTTTTTCTTGACATCTCCAAAATCGAGTGCAGCGTTGATGCCAACGACGATATAGGTCCGCGCCTGTTCATTCAGACAAGCTAAGATAATCGGCAAGGTCTTCTTTTTGGTTCGCCGTCCGATGTTGACGCCGCCGACGCGATCGCGGAGGGCGTCCACGAGCCAGAGGCCGAGGCGAAAGAGCACGCCCGGGCGGGTGAATAGGACAAGGTCGGGGCCTTGTTTGAGCTGGACAACGCGATGACCTTTGATCGTCCGAATATCGTTCTTGTCGATGATGGATGACCCCGTGCGAATGATAGCGCGGTTGATGGACATTGAGAGGAAGAGTGCTTCCCGCAGGCGCGTGACGCTGATCGTTCATTCGTATCGTCAGATGAAGAGGAGGAGAGAACAATATTCACGTCGACTCACTCGTTGAGCGCATCCCACGCATTCCAGAAATTACGCGTTACCCACCAATCGCCATCTTGCTTGTCGCCCGCATCATTTTCGTCCTCTTCGCTCGTTTGTCCATTCGCGTTCGGACCACCACCACCACCTTCTCCTCCAATACCGTTAGCTTTGTCCATCTCCTTCTTCTTATCTTTGTCGTCCTCTCCCCACCGCCCGCCCGCCCTCCAGACACGTCCACCACCGAACCACTCTCCACCGTTCCTCGTCCCTTCGACTTCGACCTCTATTCGCACACCGGTAGCGGCATCAAGCAGTGCTTCGAGTACCTCCACTGCATCGGCGGCAGAGAGTGGCTGCATATGGTAGCCGTAGCAGCGCACGAAGGACGGGTAGGTGAGATCAACCATGCCGTATTCAGGCGCGATGGCGTCGAGCTTTGTCCGCAGCTCGCGTTTCAGGTCCATGTCCATATGAGAATACGGCTGCTGGGTTTGCGGTATCGAGAAGCTGAAGTGAGCTTGCATGTCAGGACTAGAGGCTCGCTGAAACACATATGTGCCCTACCCCATCTTGGCCAAGAGGCCTGTGAGCCGCTTTCTTCCCTGCTCTTTCCATATCCCCAGTTTGCTCGCGACGTAGCTAGAGTGGAACATTGCGTCGTACAGTGTCCAATGTCGGAAAAGTGCAAAGCGAAGCTCGTCCGTCGAACGTAAGGACATGTCGTCGGCATTCAACGCAGCTAAGCCCTGGGTGTCGTTATTTGGAGGTGGAGGATTAAGGCGCGAGACTTCGTCATTGTATATCGAATGATACTTCTCGTACTCGTCTCGCGATATTCGACATGTGCTGTACTGGTAGGTCAGGCCCAATACGGCTAACCTGCGTGCCTTTTGAGGAAAGATCGACAGGAGAAGTTGTATAACAGGCGGCGTACCACAGAAGGTCGTTGTCGACGCGCTCAAGCACCGTGGCAAGGATATAGATGGTCGATGCAGCACTCTGGCCATACCAAGTACCAGTCATGTAATGCTTGTCCAGTCGTGCATGATATTGATCACGCAGTTCTCGAGATATTCGACGTGGACGCTGGGCGACGCTTGAAGCGTAGGTAAAATCGAATAACTCGAGGCACTCACGTCTTTGTTCACCTTCCGACGTTTACCGGGACTGCGACTGCCATCTCCTAGCGATCTCCGCTTGCCTGACGAACTGCTCCCTCCGTACTCTTCCTCATCCTCATCCTCTTCGGGCGCGCTGTCGTCCTCCGAGTCCTCATCTGAGTCTGGCTCTGGTTCATACTTCGAGGAGATTCAAACACCCGCTGGCACGCGAACCCAACAAGGTGGAACTCACTGCAAGGGCCTCCCATGCCTTCCGCTCTTCCTCCAACTTCTCGGCACCTCCGTCGTCCCACACGACTATTCGTTCTCCATTGTCGCCGCCTCCGAAGAGACTCGAAAGATTTTGCGGACGACTCGAGTCGATGATGTGGACGCTGAGCTTTGTCGTGAAATCGCCGAACCACTCAGCCGAGGGGAGATCCAGAATTGCGCCCATGTTGAGCAATATGAGTGTGTGCAGCTGATTTTTTCCAAGGTCAAGGAGACACAGAATATTTGAAAAAGAAAGATCAGACCTCGGTATATGACATCAACTCGTCTCTCATGCGTTCTAGGTCTGCAATACCAGAGACGGGGATTGTGCGATGGGTCACGTCGTCCTGCATGAGCAGCTCTTCTAGCATGCGAGCTGCGCATAGCGCATCGACATCCGGCGCCACAAGGATGATCACCGAAGCGGCGGATGTGAGGGGTGACCGGCGGTGGGCAGCGAGAATGCCGTTGTAGGCGTCGGCATAAGATGGACGCGACGCCGACGCGAATTGAGGTGGTGGAAGATAAACCATGCTCAGGAATCACCTCCAAAAAGACAAGCCAAATAGGCGTTATGGGAGAGCAGGAAAGAATAAAAATGAAAGTGAAGAACAATGGAGAGCCTGGCGAATTGTGGACGGGCGTGTGATCGTTGACCTGGCCTCAACCGAGACGCGTCGCGCGCACGCGTCTTTTTGACGTAATCTCAGCGTGACGCGTCGGTGGCTGAGGGTAATTGAGCAATTTCAGCCCTGGGAGGTTCAGTAGATGATGTTTGGCTCAGAGGGGATTAATTGATCTCGTCTAAAAGCTACTAGCTAAAAAAACTTCTCTCCTGGATGTCTCTCCGCTTTCCACGCATACCCCAGATACCCCAGTTGGTCTTCACCATCACCCTCGGGTCGAAATCCGCAACCTCCCACTTTTCACTCCCGAACGCATTTTCTCCTGGCGTGATGACCCAGTCAAATTCGCCCGCGACTCCTGGGGCCGTTGAGAGCGACTTGATGTCACGCTCGACGTCCGCTGGAGAAAATCCGGTGACGAAAATCGGACACTTCGTCGTGAGGAGCAAGGGAATATCGTATCCCCACTCCGTCGGCGAGGCGACCTGCAAGAGAGGCTGTCCGGTCTCCTCGTTGACAGAGTTAGGCGAAGGGAAGCCAAAGCCGGGGGAGAAGAGGAAGAACAAATCTGTGTACGGGTCGAAAGTCTCCTGGAACTGCGCATGTACTTCATGATAGTTGCACTGTATTCCTGTGATAGTGAGTTGCGGGGTGTACGGAACGGTATAGGAAGGTATGCCGTAGAGTTCAAGGGAGGAGCGCGCGCGCTTGTGCCGAACAATGGGTGCAGGCGTAGGCGGCTCGTAGACGTTAGGTAAATAAACGGGCTTTTCCTCCTGTGATTTGGGAGGCTCCGCATTCGCCTCTGGCTTGGGTTCGGAGGGAGCTTCTGACGAGGTTGCGGGTGGTGTATTAGCTTTCGGTGTCGCCGGGCCAGAATTCGGAGGTCTCGGTAATGACACTTGAGGGCCGATGAAATAAAGATGAAAAAGAGCGGAAGGGAATAATAAGGGGAGCTGTTCCCAAACATGAGGCGGTAGTGAGGATTCAGCGCGCGCGCCGAGGATGAAAATGCGCATCTGTGGCTTGCTTGCTGATGCTTCCTCAGTTTCCGGAGTACCCATAGGTCCGTGCAGTGTTGATCGGAGAGCTAAGAAACGAGGTTAGTTGATCCGAGGAACACCACAATTTGTGGCAACGCATACGCACCCGCAAGGGAGCGACTTCCTTCTGGGGTTAGACGTTGACTGCTGAGAGTGAGGTTGCTGTATTGATGGATGGTCGAGCCGATTGTGATGGGATACGTGAGCAGTTTGCTCGCATGTCGACGCAATCGCTCCGTGTCCATGGAGGAGAAATTTCGGGTGTACCAGAACACATCCCAGTTGGCAAAAGAGATGGCGGACTCGGAGTCCTGTGGGCCTGCAAGCGCGAAATGCAACAGTCAGCGCTTTGCATTCGACGCGTCAAAAAATGGGATAGGGAAGCGCACCCGGCAGCTCAAATTCGCGTAGTCTGCGTCCGCTCCTCAAGTCGTGTTCGTCTTCATTCACCTCTCGCAGGCGAGAGCAGTATTTCTGATGCTCCTCATCTGCTCTCCAATGTTCTTCCGTACAATGTGTCGGCCATCCACAGTCCGGACACTCAAATGCCACGTTTTTCGGCTCTGCGTGGGGTTTAGGGGCGCACCCAGGACAGGGAGCGAGCGACTGGATAGCCTCCCCTCTAGCGCGTACAGCTGGAAATGGGGATTGGGAGAAGGGGTGGAAAAGATCGTCCTGGGAGAGGACGGGCTTCGGCTCGGGTTTGGTCGGTGATTTCCTCTTGAAAAGGCTGAATATTGTCCTGCGACTCTGCCTATTTCTGCAGGATAACTGAGCGCGGGCGGCTGCGCGGAGGAGGGGGGCGGGCGACTGCCTCGAGAGGCGGAGAGCCGTATGCATTGGCTGACGGTGCTGGTGAGCCGGCTGGCTGTCCCTGTTTATCCATACCGCGTCCGCTTCGATCCGGCTTCCGCGTGCTCGAGCCACAGCCGCTCCAGTCTCTGCCTCGCCGCCTCCACACTCCTCTCCACACACTCCTCTCCACCGCCTCGGCTACACAACCGCCGCGAACGAGGGCGCATCTCTCGACAAACAACCATGGCCGACTACAGGGAGGCAAGGCCCTCCACTGACGAAGGTCTGTTCACCGACTCTCGCACAACTCATCCCCGACGTCATTGACGATATGCTGACCGACGTGATTCGCGCGCAGAGTCGGCCCCTCTTCTCGACGGCGCTCACGGACAGCAGCGAGACCATGACCCCCATCACCCTTCGTTCTCAGAACGCCTTGGGTTCATTGTACACGAGCCTCTTACTCTCCTCAACAAGATCCTGCTCGTCTTACTCCTCGCTCTGCTCATACTGAGTTCTGTCTTCATTGGTCTCTTCGCTGGAGCGCAACACAAACTCCACACGCCGCACGATGAGCCCGGCGGACAGGAGCCTCCCACCACCGTCACAAACACGGTTACCGTTCCGACTACCACAACCGCCGTGACCACCACCACCATCCTTCCCGCACCCGTACCTTCTATTCCTCCGAAAGAAGTGTGTTGCGCTTGTGTTTTTTCTGTGTGGACCATTTGATGCGAAATTGCTTTAATTCTAGCCGGTGTGCATGACCCCCGATTGCGTCGTGCTTTCCGCGGCCATATTGTCTTCCTTGGATACAACTCAAGACCCTTGCGATAATTTCTACGACTATGCCAGTACGTATACTCTATCTGTCCTACCAGCACGGGCTTATTTTCATCAGCTGGGGGATGGCGGAAGTCTCATCCCATTCCATCCGACAAGGGCAGCTTCGCCACATTTACCTCCCTTTTCCAGGAAAATCAGCAAATAGTTCGCGACATCCTTGAGAACGAGCAATCCGCGTTCACCGTCGGGTTCACGTCGTCTTATGACGAACAAGTCCTGACCAAACTTCGTGACTTGTATTCATCATGCCTGGATGAAGATACGCTTGATCAGTTTGGCGAGGGACCGCTGCAGGACTTCGCAAGCACTGTGAAGAAACTATTTCGAGGCGAAACGACGGACATCGATGCAAAAGAGACACATAATGATGTGCAGAAGGGTCGTGATGGTCTGACTGCCGCAATCAGTTACTTGCATTCTCGAGGTAAATTCCCAGGTGGTTGACGCAGACAACAAATCAATACTTGTTCTACTAGGTATTCCCGGACTATTCGATATCTCCGTTGAAGGGGATGCTGCAGTCGACCCTAACTTCATGGTCCTGTGGTTCAGCCAGCCAAGCTTTGGTCTGCCATCGAAGGTATGGCTCATCTCAACCAATGCCCTTCCTCCGGAATCCTGATGCAACCTGTTTATCGAAATAGGAATACTACGATGATGATTCGACACGTAAGGTCTACCAAGAGGTCGTTGAAAATCTTCTTTCAGTGCTCTACGAGGAAGAAGAAGGGTCACAGCGGGAAGCCATGCAGAATCTAGTCCTGAACGAAGAAAGCGTCAAACTGTGGCCCCCTTGGCCCTGGCCACCGTGGGGCGGGGATGATGACAAGCCCGATGGAGACAAGGACCCGAAGGATCACAAAGAGGTAATTCACAAGCTGGCCAAGAGGGTCGTCAAATTCGAACGGCGTCTAGCGAATGCGAGCCTGGACCTGTACGTTATCTTCACAGACCTTCTCATTGGGACAAAATTCAGCTATCTCCTCCAGCGACATTTTACTTCAAGACCCGATAGGGACGTATAACAAAGTCCCTATCACAAACATCACCTCAACGCTGCAGCAAATCAATTTCAATAACTACTTCGCGACCTTCACTCCCCGAAACTATCCGGACGAAATCATCGTAACCTACCCGGCTTACACGCGTTCGCTCGCCCACATCCTGGACACGACCTCTTCGGACGTCGTAGAAGCGTACCTGGTCATCCAGGCCGCTCTTGTGCTCGCACCCCGCCTCGGCGCGTCCACAGAACTTTGGAAAGCTGAACGGAGACTGTACGAAGTTCTCCAAGGCATCAAGCCTGGCGCCGTCGGCGATAGGGCCGAGTTCTGTGTGGACAATGTTGATCAGGCGCTCGGATTCGCGACAGGTCGGTACTTCGTGAACGAAACCTTCGGCGGAGACGCAAAAGAGAAGGGTACGAAGGTTATAACAGGTACGCTCACTCATCTTGTCGTATAGTAACGGTAGAGACTGACGTCCTGCAGACATCGTGACGGCTTTCAAAGCGTCGCTGTCTAACATCGCTTGGATGGACAAGGAGTCCGCGGACGCTGCTGCCGCAAAGGTTGGTTGTATTATTGCTCCCCGATCACTGTCCGCCTGATCTCCCGTTTCGTCGTCTAGGCTGACGCCATTCGCGTCAAAGTCGGATATCCCGAGTCTCCTGACACCCGCAGCGCCGAATCGATTGCCCGATATTATAGCCTCGTCCGAGTCGACAAGCACACGTTCTTCGACAACATGCTGAGCTCATCGTGAGTGGATTCATCTCCGCTGAGGCTCTGATCTTGGATACTGGCTAAATGAGGGATGGCCATGGCAGTGCAAGCGATGTATACAAGGCCTGGCAACAGTTGGGTAAACAGCGCGACCCAGGAGCATGGGAGATGAGCCCGCCGACCGTGAACGCATATTACAATCCTCCTGGAAATGAGGTCGGGAACTCAACCGACTACGAGTCTTTTCCTGCACCTGACTCTTTGTAGATCGTGTTCCCAGCTGGTATTCTCCGGCCACCGTTCTTCTCCAAAGACTGGTTAGTGCATATTTATTCTTATATTCAAGTTGATTTTCTTGCTTACCGAATTCTGCCTTTTCAGGCCTTCGTACCTCAAATACGGCGCTTTTGGTCAAGTGGCCGCCCATGAATTGACTGTATGGTTGTTATTCTGCTGTAAAAAAAAAATCCTGACTAAGTTTCCCCTGTAGCATGCCTTTGACTCGGCCGGAAGGTTGTACAACCAAGAGGGCAAACTTGAAGAATGGTGGACGAATGCCACTAGCGACGGTTTCCAGATTAAGCAAGACTGCATTGTCAACCAGTTCTCTTGTAAGTCTCTTTCTTTGAGCACTTCGCTCAGCTTTATAACTTGATGTTTGTTAGCCTATACCATTGACGACGGGAAGGGCAACTCGGTTCATCTAAATGTAAGCATCTCTCATCATCCATTATAAAGACCACATTTTGAGTGCGATCCTCCTAGGGCAATCTGTATGTTCGATGATACACTATTCTCGAAATCATCTATATATCGTTTGCAGGACATCTGGAGAGAACATTGGCGATTCGGGTATCATTCAAGCGTACCGAGCCTGGCAGGCTCAATTTGAAGAGTCGTACAAGGAAGGGAACGAGTATCTCCTACCCGGATTGAACTTCACTAGGTAAGGAAGGTTGACCGCTTTTTCAACCTTCATGCTCACTCGAAGTTCACGGCAAATTAGGGATCAACTTTTCTTCATCTCTTTTGGTCGGATTTGGGCTCAGAATATCAAGCCAGCTTCCTTGGTGGGTTTCGTAGTTTCTCAAGAGCCTTTGTAGACTGAAAAAAAAAATCGTAGCTCCAACGTGTACGCACTGATCCCCATTCGCCAAACAATTACCGAGTGGATGGGACATTGTACAATGTCCCAGCATTCGCCGAGGCGTTCAATTGTTCAAGCAAGGCCAAGGTATACCGGTATCAGATTATCATCAGTGTATCTCAGCTCATAGATCATTATAGCTCAATCCACCGCCCGAGAAGCAATGTCTGTTTTGGTAGATTTGATGCGTTCAGGGTAGATGCCTTGAGGTGCCAGTTTCTATACTTGGGAAGATTGTGTTCTGTAAAGCCTCGTTATATTTATGAACAATACAAGTTACGAGATAGTCGCAATCCAGAAATCACGAATACTTCCTGTCCACGTCGAAACGTGGTGTCCTATGTTTCGAGGTCTAGACTCCCCGCCGTGAGGCCGCCTGCTAGAGTACTCCCTTTGTGCTTGGCACTTCGTTCCCCCCTGTCCTCTCGATCGCTTGACGAATGGCCAACGCCAGAGCCTTGAATGCCGATTCAGCGCTGCATGTAGATGCATCATGACCAATATATCAGCACGAGGTAAGAAGCACACAAGTGTTGTATTTAAAGCGCGTACGCACCGGTGATGATCATTTTCCCCGCGGAGCACATCAACGTGGAGTGTGCATCCGGAGGCCATGGCGAAAGAGTAGAAGATGTGTGGGAACATTTCTGTGGACAGATCTCCTATTTTTTCGCGCTTGATCCCTAGATCTGTCACGCAGTATGGGCGTGCACAGATGTCGATCACTGCGCGAGACAGGGCCTAGAAAGTTTGATGCATGGGGAAACCGTGGAATCAGAACGCGCGAGGTAGAATACATGTACGAACCTCATCGAGAGGCGCGAATCCTGTCCCGTACCGCCGTATCCCCCTCACCTCTCCAAGAGCCTCCTTGAACGCGGTTCCAAGCGCGATTGCGGTGTCCTGTGTAAGCGTTGCCCCATCAATCTCACCGGTGACACATGCGTCATGTAAAAAGAGGGGAACGGCACTTATCAGCTGTGTGGTGGTCATCTATCCAGAGATCTCCTTTAGCTTTCAGGGTGAGCGACATGCCGCTGTGCTTCGCGAGGGCATGGTACATCTGAGTAGAACGTTAAGAACAATCACGTTCGGAACTTTGGACAGCTTTTGGGGAAGATCTGGTTATTGTGGGGCGTACGTGGTCTAAGAATCCAATCCCTGTAGAAACTTCGATAACCTGCTGCGAAGTCGAGCCAGGCTGACAATCAAGGTTGATAAACACTTCGACCTCTGTCTCATTCGTTTGGCGAGAAATGGTGGCTTTTCGTTCCGCCATCTTGAAGCGATGCCGTGTTCAGGATGTTGGAGTTTTCGAGCTACTGACTCGATCGCAGCGAGAGTGTGGCCAAAACATTTCGGTCCCGCCAATCAGTCGGATCCGATAGCAGTCGAAGTACCAATTTACGGTCGGGGAAATTGAACGAAGATAAATCTGACAATTATGTGATTTTTCGCGGACGAGACCACTGCTTCAAGATGGTATGTCTGGTTTTTGGTTCTCAACAAAAGTAAGCCTGTCGAAAAAGAGCCTACCAAACGCAGCAGTGCTCTTTTCTCGGATTATATCGGATAATTCCCATAGATCATCAAGTCAGAGGTCTTTCGCAAAAGGCCCTCTGCCCTCCATTTTTACGTCCATGACCTTCCAAAAGCCACAACCCTTCCCATCGTTTTGTTCATGAGCTGTGCACATCCACCAGTATTTGAACTCCCCGTAATCCCTTGCCTCTCCGGTATCTTTCCCGTTACCTCGCCCTCTCTGGTGCTTCTTCATGTCCGGCCTAAGTCCCATTGGAACACCGCATTTGCATTTTGGGATGCTGTCTGGGTGGAAGTCAGGTCGATAGAAGCGGAAAGTAATATTGATTCGGCAGTTGGATGGGTCAGATGTAAGGGATGGCAATGTGGGAAGGGGTGGAAAAGCAGGATGGAAGCGATCCAGGGCAGGCTGTGTCGGAATAGAGTGTTTGAAGCGCTCTTGAGTCGATGCGTGCATGATGATGAGCTACATGACGGTTGAATGAGGAGGCTTGGCGTTGTGAACGACGCAGGTTAGAACATACTGAGTTGTGAGGTAACGGGATATTGTATGTTCTCGCGGCCCGTTTGTCTATTTCGTCGAGTGGGATGACCTCACGAAGACGAAATACCCTGGACGTTCCTGAGATGGGGAGTATGCGTTACAATCCCGATTCTCAGGAGCCACCCTCAGAGAAGATTTTGACATACCTAGACTCAAGCTTGCAATGGTCGGATACGGACCTAGAGTTGTAAGGCGATCTGAATGTGGTCCTACGCTCTCCTTGGCGCCTTCATAGCAATTCGATGCTGCGAAATTAGCCTTCCATATGACTTGTTCACCGTTTGTATCTGGAAGAAGACCTCCCCATTCGAGAGGAAAGCGCTTTCGTTTGTGCATCTCGGCATTCACGACACGCTCGATAATGGCGCAAGCTCTTTCCATAGGCGAAGGAAATGCTTTGGGCGGATCCGTTTCCCGTCCATTATACCTAGATATCGGTCATCCATCTTTTTAATTGTATACTGGAGTATCGTCTAAAAATCGGAACCCACCAGAAACGTGCTACTTCAAGACAGGCGCGATCCAGTCCGTTAGCTCCTTCGGCAGTTCTCACGTAAAAGGAGGTGCGGTGAGGACTCTCTACCAATCTTTCGAAGAGCCACCACTGGTTTCTTTTCCAATCCTGCGCTTCGTGCAGCATAGTATAGAATAGTTCACACGCAAGTTCGGGGGGCAGGATAGAAGGGTGAAGTGTACAAGGTGTGTGATCTGCAACCATAGATGCATTGCTGAGCATTAATGGGGCAGGTCGAGGTATGGATGATGTAGCACTGGAAGGAGGACGGAGGACGTCCATCAGATTCACAACAGGTTTCACCGACTTGACGGGAGAGGATGAACGAGAACGGCGAGAGGGGCCTGCGTTGACACTTATTGAACTTGACGACTTCGGCTTCGAAGGAGGGCTTGCATTTGCGACGGAATTCACTGGCTTGACAGGAGATGACGAACGGGAGCGAAGAGACGGGCCTGCAGTCGAACTAGATGACTTCGGTTTTGATGAAGTTATGGTGGTGAAAGCCGGTCGCTTCTTGGAGAAAGTGGGTGTGGATCGGTCCAACCAGACATTTAAGTCTGCTGGTCGCTTGCGTTTCTTGTCTTTGCGTCCTGCATTCGCACCTGATCTTACCAAGTCGGCAGCGACGTTGACATCGCCATTTGCAGCGACAAGAGCGTTGAGCAAATTTTCCTGGGAGTGATTAGGTGATTCAAGGAGACTTGAAAGAATAGCAAGCAATGTTTCAGTGTCTTGAGTGTCCGCCATGATGATTTCGAGCGCGCCTGAGACGACTGTTGACGGCGGTCAGTAAGCAGAGCTGTCACGTGGCAAACGCGATCTGTCACACTAACGTCACAAAGATAAGCCGTCACAGAGATAGTCCCGCGAAAGTCGACCAGTCAGATACGGATATCCGGAGACCACGTCGGAGGTTGCAGGAGGATCGCATACGTTGCTGCCTTTGGGAGACTACAGGTAGCTCAAGTTTTGAGCTTTAAGTTTCATCCATTACTTATCTGACTTGTGTGTGTAAGATTGATCATATGCTATGGAGAAATCCATCCATATCTTAGCTGAACCACCCTTCCCCCGCATTCCAAATCGCCGCTTCGTAGTTGTGGTAAGTGTCACGTTCATAACTTGAGATTACCTCCTGCTGAGCTTCGATAGGCCTGGTTGATCACTGCAATCACCTTCGTCATATATGGTACTATCAGGACTGGCGCTGACTGGAAACTCTTTGAATATCGGGGTTCAGACGTATTGTCCTCACACTGCCGGAGCGTTGTGCCCATCTCGGTTTCTGAATTCCATCAGCGCCAGCAGACCCTCGCAGAGACTTTGCATGATCTGAATGCGTCCGCGTACATCGCGGAGCCAAGCGCAAGCAGCTTGTACTATGCCAACATTTCCAGCAGCTCGTGGCACCTTTCCGAAAGGCCGCTCCTTTTCATTATTTCTCCACGACTCTCAGAGGATGGTACCATACGGGCAGAATCATCTATCCTGACTCCTGCCTTTGAGGCCACTCGCGCCAAACAGCTCCCAGTAGCGGCAACCAATGTATCATATCCAGAATGGCCTGAAGACGTCAGCCCGTACGAAGTTGCTGTCCGTACCTTGTCATCGGGCGGCAAGATCTTCGTCGACGGAAGCGTTCGCCATTTCATTGTAGATGGTCTTCAGAGTGCGGCGCCTCGAGCTCAGGTCCTCATTGCGCCTGTCGAGATCCGTCAGCAGCGCGAACGCAAATCTGCCGCTGAACTCGAGATCATGAAGTGTGCTAATGAGGTGGGTTTCTTTAAATACGTTCAGATCGTTTTCCTCGAGATTCATCTCACTACATGATCCCAAGGTCACTCTGCTTGCCATTCGCGCTGTTCGCGACAAATTGAGAGTCGGTATACGAGAATCCGAGGCGCGTTCGTTGATGGATAACACACTTGCGGCTGCAGGACTCAAAGACACTTTTTCGCTTGTTCTGTTCGGTGGTGAGTTGGGAACGGGTGCCTAAATTTACTGGACCTCTCACAAGACTGGCTTTAGAGAATGCTGCGCTTCCCCATGGCTCAGGCACGGATCGTGAGCTTGGTGAGGGCGATTTCGCTCTTATCGACTGCGGGGGTTCGCTTCATGGCTATCAAAGCGACGTGACTCGAGTGAGTGCTCTTCAAGACTGGATACATCATATACTCTACGAAATATTGTGAACTCGTGCCTGCTGACTAGGATGGTTGATATCAGACGTTCCTCTTGCGAAAATCTGCGCCATCTACAGACAATCTTGCGCTATGGTACATAGTTCGCGCAGCTCAGAGTCGTGCTTTGCGTGCAGCTCATGCTGGCGTCCTTACGGGAGATGTGGACGATGCAGCACGGGAGCTTATAGATGCGGCAGGGTACGCGAAGCACTTCACACATCGCTTGGGGCATGGTGAGTATATCCCTCCTCGAAACAATGAGCCTTCATTTTATTTACCCGTGTCTCCGATAGGGATCGGGCTTGAGACTCACGAGTCCCCTTACTTGCGTGGAGCATCAAATGATATTATCCAAGTCGGACACACATTTTCTGACGAGCCGGGCATTTACATCGAAGGACAGGTGCGCGTCGCTTCTGTCTCCAAGTATCGCCAACGTGTTCGTGCTCATCATGTCACAGGTGGGAATCCGTCTGGAAGACTGTTTCTATATTAATGAGGATGGAAAACCTGTATATCTGACCGAGAGAGTAGGCGGACAGGCAGTGAGTCCATGGGCGCCCTGAGCTGGTTATAGCGTGTGTATGTACTATTTCGGTGTACCCACAAGAGGACGCGATGTCCAAAACGAAGTTCCTTGTTCCCTGAGAAGGGGCAGGCGTTCCTCGGCAACGAGAGGCAGCTCCGAGCAAAGATAAAGTCGAAGCTCTGCATGTCGTATAGTTTTCATGAATGGCCTGACACAGAAGATGATCGTTCTGCATGTCGTACACGATGACATTCGCAAGCGTTGATCGCAGTTTCTGTGTTATAGGTGACTGGTGTCGGATATGGGCCTATATGGGCCTGACTTCATCGTTCTATGCGATATTCTGTTCGCTCCACAAGAACCGACCTCTGTCATACACATAAGGCCTAAGACATGTCGGTCTTGTTTTCTGTCAGTCAACATGATTCGCGTCCTCTTCGGAGCAACCAATGTAGGGACTTGTTTCGTTGGTTGCAGGGGGCGCTCCGTCCAGAGGAACCAAACTGAGGCATTGCGCGTGAAAGCTGGGGAACACAAGGCTCACGACATCGTGCTTCTCTAGGTCGATGTTTCCAAAAGAAATTGGGGCGAGTCCTACGATGGATGCCGGCAAGCAATGGAATATGGCTGAGAGGCGCAAGAACACATACACAACGAGTCTCACGCTTTCCGAGGGAGGCCGTGTGAGCAAACCGTCGTATTTAAAGTGGGGACTCACATGGAAGCTCTAAGACCGCAATGATAATCGAAACAAGTCGCGAACGACTGTCAGAGAGTGTGGATCGAGCAGAACTCTGGAAATTCATCCTTACCACATAATCATTCAACGAGCACTCGAATGACAGTGCCGAAGAGGTCGTAGCGCGGTGAAGACAAGACGTGTCGAAACTCGACGGACATAACTGAAAAGGATGAGATACTTGACCACAAATATCTCAGCCCAACTTGTCTTTCACAGTTCAACTCTGTTTGACAGACGCCGTCGTTTCCTTGATCTAGCCGGGAAAACCTGTCAATTCATTCATGATATTCGCGAGGAACAGCGCCTCCGCGATTTTGAGTCGTCTGACAGAAGCCTGCACAGTGCAAAGATAGAGTTACAACGTCACTTGTAATCGACGTCAATCATACGAGACTTTCCGGCCCCTTTCGATGGACCTCGAGAGTGACGCGCCAAAGATAGAGATGATGGTCATGATGAGTACCCAGAAGTAGCCGCCAAGGATGTTATAATCCAGCGAGAGGGCAAACAACGAACTGTGGAGGTGTCATTATATGCATATGTGGAGTTCGCATGAGGAGACAGACCTGACGAAAGCGGGACTGAATGCCCTGGCGAAACACATCGCAAACTGAACGATGCCATTGGTCCTCCCGAGCGAGGACGGACTGGGAGCAGCTTCTTTAACGAGGATCATGCTCACACTAAGTCCCAACGACCCATCGAAATGTTAGAAAACTGTGCCAAACCTATTACAAAATGAGAAACGCACGAGAATGCCACACACGCGATTCTTGTGATACTCAACAATGCCGCGATACCGCACCATACCATAGCCTGCACCCGGCCATCCGCATCTTCCAAAACAAGGTCCGAACCGCTCTGGTTCGAAAAGCCCGTGCGTGCGATGATATTGAGGAGTGGGAGAAGGATGAACGCATATGGCCAGAGCGCCATGCAGCCGTTGTACACACGAATGTGATCGCAGCGGCTCAGCAGAGTAGGCATAATGAAGATTTGGATGAAAACGGAGATCGTCCCGGATGTGGCGAGGCATAAGCCAATTTGTGAAGCCTATTTATGATATGAAATTGATATGAGGTCAGAAGAGCGATAGACAACGTGAGAGCTTTACTCACGGAGAATGCCAGCCCTCCGGAGTTGATAGGGGAATAGCAGAAGAGGACAAAAACGACATCGAAGGCCGTAGATATGAAACTCAGTGCGCAGCCCGACATGCTCAACGCCTGCACGAGCGGGATTTTGACAATTGCTTTGATGCTAGGGGGTTCGGAGGAGGGTGAATCTGCGTCCAATGTAACACTAGAGAAAGATGAGGAGGAGGATTTCGGCTTTTGATTTTTCTGACGTTTGCTGGGCAACGTCTAGGCAAAACTTCGGTAAGTGAGCAGGGAACGGAACGGCGAAACACACCTCTTCTAGGAAGAAGTACCCAAATAGTACACCGGTGAAGGATATAACAGCCGCAATGAAACCGGGAAGGAAATAAGGATATTCACGGAGGAATGGGTAGTCGAATAAATTAGGGAATCTGACTGCGGGGTGGGAGAATGCGCCTCCAATCAGAGGACTGAGGATCTTTCTGCTTCAGCACATGTACGAGGAGAGACAGAAAAGGAGTTTGCGCACCCGGCGATGGCCCCGAGGGGCCATGTAAGACCGTATATGGGGAACGCGATTGCTTGATTTGTGGAGTCTGTTAGTTCCCCTAGGACAGAATGGATCACGGCGACGTTGCCGGAGAAGAGACCCGCTACAAATGCGATGATCTGAGAAGGTAAACCAAAATACGTCAATCAGGGGGCCTACCTAGGCACCGAACCAAGAGAACAGTAGTGAGAGTACGGGAGAGGCCGAATAGAATGCTAGATACAGCCATTCCCGAGATACCCATAAAAATGACAGGACGACGGCCAATGGCGTCTGCGGGGAGAAGAGATTTAGGAGACAGGTGAGGCGTAGAATACATTTGAACACATACCAGACAAGCGAGCCCACTGGTAGATAGAGAACAACTGGAAGATTGCAAACGAACTTTCCACCAGGCCGCTGTAGAACCCTATACGAGAAGGATCATCCGTGAGGTGCAGATCCGCCATCATTTCATTCACATATGGGAAGATATGAGTGAAAGCGATGGGGTCGACGAGACGAACGATGCATAGGGATGCGAGCTGCGCTTTTGGGAGGGGAGTGATTATCTTAGATTTCTTGGAATCTTGAGAGATGTCCTGAGATTCAAGAGACGGAGCTGAAGAGTTAGATAGAAGTGGGCATGTCTCGTCGTTAAGAAAAGTGCGATCATCAGGCTGCGGAACGGGGTTGGAGGTTGTGTACGAGACTGTAGACGTCGTCATGCTCGTAAGGGTGTGGGGAGGAGGAAGGAAGGAGGAGAGAAGAGGGAAGAGAGAAGAAGAAAAAGAGGATGAGGAAGGGGATTGCGGGGCGAAATAAGATCATTTATGGGAAAGTTTGCGAGGCCCGAGTGAGGATCGGATGGTATCACGCTTGTTGCTCATAGAAGGGCTCAGAAACGGCATCGAAGATCATGGTTTACGTCGATTGCGAGACCGGCGAGAGTCAACCCGCCTCACGCGTTTGGAGATCTTGGGCGCGATACCTGGTTGATCAGTCATAGGACGAGAGGGAATTTGGCGATGATTCGAGAATGCGGACCGGCCACCGTTCGGGGATTGTATGTGTCGTGTAGAGGTTCAAGTATCAAGCGTGTTGCGGGGGTTGATCTGGGCAGACTCCAACGAAATCGAGTAAATCATGACCTGCGCGTCGGCGAGTTTACGTCGATTGCAAGGGGGTGAGCGTCGCATGGCCAGACCGCGTCGGGAGCCAGCAGAGACAACGTACGTAGGACGTGGCCGAGCACGTGCAGGGAGTTCACACAAGCAGGACCAAACACGAGGTCTGGCACACCGCAGGCGGTGGGCTCTCGGACCTCACGGACGCTCTCAATTCTGTGATCAGCCATGCACTCCGCTCACGACAACATCGTCCAGCTCGTCGCTCCTCGCCCCGTCCGAATCTCTCCTTTCTCCCATTTCCATGCCTCTCAGAGCAGGTCACATTCTCTGCGCCTCGCCTCCGCTCCCGCAGACACCGTCGAACGTGCCAAGTTAGCCGAGGACGAAACCGACGACTGCCATCGTGTGTTCGTCGATAAAGAGCCGGCCTCTCCCCGTGCCTCTCCCCGGTAAGCATTTTCCTCGATCCTGTCTCGGGGGCTGAGCGCTTCCCTTCCTTTCTGGGGGGGCAATCTCCCATAAGTAACCCTCGATCGCATCGCTTGACCGCAAGTGCTCTTCTGCCTCGTCAATTAGACATGCCTGACGCTCTCGTTCCCAGCTCCACACTCTCATCCGAAGCTCTTGAGGAGTTCCTGTCTATCCTTCGTCCCACTCTCTTCCGACCACAGTCTCCGACGCTGCTAACTCGCAAGATACCGACCCTCGCCTTCTCACATGAGCGGGCCCACTCTCTATCCTCCCGTCCTCTTGAGCGCCTCGAAAACGTACCTATCATGTCTCCAGCTTTCCGCAACGAAACCCGCACACCATTCAAGCAGACTAGCCCGCGCCTGCGCACACCCCGTCAGGAGGACGAGGAAAACGACAGCATGACCGAGCTAGTGCCAATTAGGCCCGTCGGTTCTGGCCCGCTCGGTGCGCGCCCTTTTTCTGTCTCGCCCTGTCATTCTAAAGCTAATCACTAATGATGTCATCATTGTATAGCGTCGCCTATCTCGCGCATCCACACTCGCAACCCCTTCCAACGTCACGCTTCTTATGAGACATTCAAATCTACAGGTAACCTCTTCCAAGTTGGCATGACCCCTCCACCCCAAACGCCCGTACCCGCTCCGTCGTCCCCCACCATGATCCCGCTCCCGCCTCCTACTCCCAGTGAGGCGGACCCTCTGAGCTGAAACCCTGCAGGAAACAAGAAGACGACGGACGATGCCACTGAAACTACCGTGTACTATCCTATCTCTCCGGCTAACACTAGTATACCCCACTCTCTTTTGTGTCGTGCTTTTATCTACGTCCCGTACGTACCTCGCACTCGTTTTTATTGTACCCGCATCTCTATTCCCTCATCTATTTCCTTGTTCATCATTTATGCCATCATCGTTGGGTATAAAATCTCCGGCCCATTGCATATAGCGGGGTTCCTCATATCTATCTCGGGCTATCTTTGCGGAGGTCCAACTCCGTATCTGACAGTTCAGATTAGTGCGGCAGTGGATCACGCAACGACTATTACTTTATTTTACCATATGATATTGGGATGTTTTTCTTAGTCCTTGACATTTCCTGGCTTTGTTCGTGTACGGATTGCTCTCGTGAAGAAATGATATATCTATTTTCATTGTTCCTCGACGTCGTCTCGTTCAAACGACGAGTAAATACATGGGACTTCAAGCTTTACGATGGCCGTCTGCCAAAGCACCCTCATTTTAGGCCGCGACAAACCAAAAAAAGCACTAAAGGATCATAGTATAAATACAAAATCGAGTTTTAATATCTAAGCCCACGCCAGCGCTGAGTCCAGTGTCAACGATGAATCTTCTACTGAGACCACTCATAGCTTGGATGACTGTGGATCTGGCAGGCTGTACAGTGCAGTGAGCTCTGCCTTGTACTTGTTGAAGGCGTCCTTGCTGAAAAGCATCGGTGATGCGTCAGTCTATGGGTTGACAGTCCTCAAAAGAGACACATACCGGCGAAGCTTCAGCGTGGGCGTCAGCGTGTTGTCCTCGACGGTGAACGGGTCCAAGCTGAGATGGATGCGTTTCACCATTTCAAAGCTAAAAGAGATAGCCCAGACGTCAGCTTCTCAGAAAAACGGGAAATCACATGTCCCTCACCCCTTGAGTGCGTTCTTCCGCGCCTCTTTTGTCAGCTCCTTCAAGACAGCGTCGACGACGCGTTGATCCTGGCACAGCTCCTGCAGAGCTTTGACATCTTCAGGGCCGACGCGCGCGCCGAGTATACGGCTCCCGATGGCGGCGAGCTGTGCGGGATCTGGGACCACGACGGCAAGAAGGTAGGACTGGAGGGAGTCGCCGTGGACGAATATCTGAGTGACGAAAGGCGAAGACGAGTACAAGTTTTCGATCTTCTCCACCGCGACATATTCACCTTGAGCGAGCTTCATGATGTTCTATCAAGGGGACAATGGAAGAAGGTGGGAAATTGAGAACCACGATATGGAGGGTCATTTCGTTACCTTCACGCGATCAACGATCTTGACGCGCCCACAGCCGTCAATCTCGGCGACATCACCGGTATGCAGCCAGCCTTCCTCGTCAATCGTTTCTTTGGTGTTCTTCTCGTCTGCAAGATGCTATATAAGCCGCAGCTCGCTCACCCGTACAAAGACGGCCCTCACCCTTATAATAACCAATGAAGCAGTTGACGCCACGACAGCACAGCTCGCCACGGGGGTATGGCTTGTCCTCCGATGTGTATCCCATGGCAGGAACATCAATAAGCTTGAGCTCGGTCATAGCAGTCGGGGGCCCAACAGTTCCACTGGAGGATGGGTCGTTAGGAAGCGTATGTGTGCACACAGCGGCGTTCTCGGTCATGCCGTATCTTCGTCAAGCCAAAGTCAGCATTTTACGATGAGTGACACGAGCAAGCAGTTCAGTACCCTGAAGAACCTTGTAAGCATGATTGTACCAACGGATGTGATTGTGAATTCACCTTCAGTGACGGTACCGCCGAACGCAATCTTCAAAAAATCCATGACTTCGCTGCTTATAGGCGCAGAACCACAAGACACGAGCTTGACATTGCCACCAAGCACGGCTTGAATCTTGTAACGAGGAACGACACTAGCGATCAGCTTTGTCTCTGTATGGAAAGGTTACAACTGACCTTGCGGAAAACGAGTCTATCCCAAAGCGGATGAGTATTGTCACCCGTCGTATGCAGTCTGTCCAGCTTCGCTTGAACTGCCTTGCGGAAAAGGGCACCCTTAAGGCCAGGGACGTTTCCAGCGGCCATCGCAGATTGATAGACGCGGTTGAGCACACGCGGGACAGAGGGGAAGAAATTGGGGCGGAGGATCTGCGCGTCTTCGAGGAGTCGAAGTGGGTCACCGGAGAAAAACCCGATTGTACCGCCGACAGCCAGGATACACAACTCATTGGCCCGCTGACAGACCAATTTAAACATCCATTTGAGCTTGCTGTTTCAGGGATGCAGCTTACCTCGTAAATATGTGCCAGAGGAAGATAAGACATCATGCATCCACGTTCGGGAAGCGTATACCCATACAAGTTCGCCGAGGGGGCACTCGCCAGTTGTGAGTGGGTCAGAAGAGCACCTGTAGCGTGTGAGAGATCAGAAGATATGATGCATTTCTGAGTTTACCTTTTGGGTTGCTCGTCGTCCCCTGAAACATTGACATTAGAACAGACAGCAGCAATGCCAAAAGATAGGAATTTACGGAAGTGTAACAGATTGAGGCTATCTGGTCTGGCGTAGCTGGTAGTAATTCGAGAAGATGTGCTTTCCCAAATTCCACCACTGGTGTGATGATTTGATCAGACAGTTCATGGAGCTATCACAGGCGACATACCATCGCTCAACTCTTTGACTTGGACATTGATAGTTTCACCCCAAGAAGTCAAGATCTGTTTGCTCTCTGGTGCCAAACCATCCATAGATACGATCATCTTGAGGTGCGGAGTCCGAGGCGCAATCTTCAAAAGAGACGCGACGTGATTCGATGTCGCGAAAATGACGGTAAGGTGCGCGTGGTTAATACTGGTTGAAGGTATTAGACACTGCTGGAAAATACTGTAATCACGAAACTCACATGTACTCTAGGTGTAGACATCAGAGTCAATGGATGTTTCATCGTGATATACACAAAGGCTTACCGACAGAATCCTTTCCGAGCGTGTCATATAAGCTAACACCGACTTTACCGTATGCATTCAGTGCCCACTCGACGAGCTGCCATTCTAATGCGTAGAATACGCGCCAGTCAATGTGCTATACGGAACAGAGACGATGCCAAATCTCACCAGGTCGATTCGGACTCCAGATACCGACTGTCTCCATCTCTCCTCCACCCAAGACGCCCTGACGGAACCATGTATGCAACGCACTCCCAATCTCGCGTCTCTTCACATCGACCTCCCTGTAAGTTAACCAGACATAGTGGTCGGCGAATTTCAGCGGATTAGTTGACACCAAGGGGCGGTGTCCGAGACAAGACAGGTCTGCAGAGAGGGCGAGACCGGTCTCGAACACCTCCGGTAGAGTTTTATGCACGTTGTCCGCTTTGATGTCGACAAGGCCGAAGATGGCTGGGAACCACCAATTAATACCTGCAGGATAAGCGAAAACGGATGAATGCCTACCATTCTGGTAATGACCTGTATGTGCAAATGAGCGCGCGGCCTTAACACCATGATAGCGAACGAGTCAATTCACCAGTCTGCCCTGGCTTCTTGGTACCAGGCACTTCAAAAGACTGCTTCTTGTAGTCGATGTTAGGGGGGAGCGGCACGGTCTTGTCGAGCGAGTTTGCCATTGTCAAGAGTGTGGGGTCGTGGCGTCAGGGAGGTGATGGTAATGGCAAGAGGAGAGATGGGATGGCGACGTACAGCTGCTGCTGAAAGTCAACGGCGGTAGAAATAAAGCCGGGGATATGAGGACCGGACGGCCCTGAACCTCTGGCGCTCCCGTTCGAGACGACATTTATCACGTGCGTTTGATCCCCACACTCGAGCGCGGGGCAGTTTGTGGGGCAAGGGCCAAGTTGCAGCCAAGTCCGACGAAAACACCCGACCGTTGGCGTCCACCTGACGCCTTCGTGCCAGAGGGAGATCGCGCAGTGATGGGCGAGATGAACGTGAGCCTCAAGGCCTCAAGGCTGCTCCCAGACCTTTACTTATCTCCTTCGATCGGTCTTTGCCACTGTAACAGCCGTATCCGACCGAAAGTCGGGTAAACTGTATTACATAGGTATTGTTACTACGACAAGCAACGACATCAAAGACAAGAAACAAGAAAGAAGCCATCCATGGAGTATTGAATCGAGGGCGCGCAGACAAAGTTTGGAGAAAGTTTCGGATACAGAGCATTGTACACATTGTGTTATCAAATAAGGATAACAAGAGACCATCACGGCGCGTTGAGAACAATCTGGAAACAAGGTTTAATACCTTCGCTCGAAGCAGTCAATCCGGTGTCCTCACCTTCATAAAATCCTCATAGTTTATTGTCACCCAGCCATCACGGTCGGTGTCGACTCTACGAGTATTGCATGAGAAAATAAACGATCGAAATAGCATCCGTGACGTACCGTTGGAAAGATTCTGTCAAGCTCTTGACCGCAACACATGCCCTGACAAATCGGTCGAAGGTGATTCCCGGCGGGGGACCATACCCAGTCGAGGGACCGGTCGCTACGCGTAACGGATCTGAGCCGCGAGCTCATCTCCCGGAAGGGTTCATTGAAGCTCACCATATTTCTGTTCAATCAGCGTCAAGATGCTCGGTGCAAGGTTATATCCGAAGCTGCGCAGGGCTTCTGCGAGTTCATATCCGTCTATGGTTCCCGAGCGATCCTTGTCGAAATGCTTGAATACGTTCTGCCAATCGCTGATGTATTTCCAGAGGCCGGAGAACTCTGCGGGAGAAGCCCCATCGGCATCTGAGCTGTTGTCATCAGTCTAGCAAAGCATACCGTTAAATCCGATGGTTCCGCTACGATCGGTGTCCTGCACAGGTCAATCAGAAACATCAGTTAAGCTCAGAGGTCCAAAGCAACTGACGAATATGTTCATGAGCATCTTCACAGTGTCCAAATCGAACCCTGAGAGCTAAGTGGTCAACACATGGGTTTCAAGGATGTGATGATTGATTAAGATGCTCTGGCATTTGGGGCACACTCAAAGGCTCCAGATGATCAAGACAAGAAGGACCAGCCAGCTCAACATGTGCCCCCAATTTCGAGATCTATGACGCAAGACGGCTCGTACTGACGGATGTCACTCACTTGACCAGTTCCCTGCAACAAGAGATCACATCAGATCCAGGGCGAATCGGGGTGGGTAGATGGACGTACCATTCACAAGGGCAGACTGGAGTTCATTGGCGCTGATCGCACCAGACCGATCCGCATCGACTGCAGAAAACCACTGCCATAGCTGAGGATCAGCTCCAAGAGGTGGTTGCTGATAGCCATAACCTCCTCCCGAGTATCCTGGGGGTGCTGGACTGTGACTGTGACTATGGTGATGGTGTCCAGAGCTCACAGAGTGGCGATGGCCGCTGTTATAGTTAGGATTGCTGTAGTAGGCCATGGTGAGAACGAGAGAGGCGCACTGGCGAGGCTGAGTCAATTATGTTTGCCGAAACGGAACAAGGAAGCTTTCCGATTGGCTCCGGATCGTTCTTAATTGGTGGCTGTGCCTCGGCAGCCTATCTTTTGCCACAGTCGCCCCGTGAGGTCTGCAAGGAGATTCTCATACGTAGCCTCAACAAACCTCAACAACCAGAGAATCATTGGGAAACGCCCTCAAATCACACCGTCACAGTATAAGCGATGTTATTTTTTGAGCGATGTTGACCGGTGTCATTCTTAGCTGCCAATAATAAGGCTGCTGTGACTCGTTGAAATTCGCACTGGCTCATGACCGGAACCTTATTACCCTCTATCTCTGCATTTAACCATTCTGATCCAGGGAACATACCTTCCGTCGGAATAATCGTGCGGCTAGGCTGCAGGTGGTCTTAGTCTACCTCTATACGACCTTCCTTTCGATGGGTTTTGATCCCAATCTACGCATGAATATCTTCTCTCGGTATAGTTACATATCATGCCCTACTGTTCACAACCAATGCACCATGTCGAGCGCGGTCGATTCAACCCTCGAGGATGCCCACATCCAAAAAAGGCAAGTAAGAAAGGCGGGGTAGTGCGGGGTCGGCAATCACGAAGCCGGTCGGTTTGTAACTGCAATCTCAAACGCTGAAATCAGGCTTTCTCGGCGACTCACCGTCGCCACGAATTCTCAGTTTCTCCGGCATCCCTCTTCGCAGACGATTCTCATGGCCAGCGAATTCAAGGCGGTTATTTTCGATGTTCGTACCCAAAACACACATCTCCGGTACCATTCCGAGATCCCTATAATTATCCTGCTGACTACCTCTTGGTCGTTCCATTCATTGACATCTGGTCGCAACCTTTTGCGAACGATTAGATTGGTGGGGTTGTGCTCAGAAGCCCCCTGATCGCTATTGCGGAGTATGAGCGGGAGCATGGAATTCCCAATAACTACATTAACTGCTCGATGTGAGTCACTATCAGCTTCTTGCATCGAAACCTTGTGGGTAGTGTGGAATACTTGACATTATCTTGCGGACGGGCTGTGAGTTAGCACCTATCGTGGCTCCGAGGGGGCCTGGCAACGCTTTGAACGTGGAGAAATGTCTCTTTTTCCGTTTTATGAGGCATTTGGCCGGGAGTTGTCTGACACCGGAAACGGCAATAAATGGTATAATGAATACTGTAGGCGCAAGGGCATCGGTGAGACGTGCTGTCAATCATGAACAGGCGATTTGAGTTATCATTTTTGACTTGTTCGGCGTGGAACAGAATGCCCAGAGCTTCCCCGAGGCTTGAACATCGACGGGCGCGATGTAGGTGCTCAGTGCCTGCTGTCGGTGTAGGTGGCGGCCATTTGACTTGTTCTATCTCAACAGCTCTTTGGTCGCATGATGCGAGAAAGCGCAACGTTCGACGGACGCGTAGTGGAAGCCATCCACAGGATCAGAGGTTCGGACGCCTTCTTTCTCCTATCGTTTGGGCGCCGAATCATGTTTAGATTGACGTCCGTCCGTTCATCATTTTCACGCCCGTCTTCGATTCAACGTCTCAGCGGCAAAGCGATGGCGACTTATCGCACTCACTAACAACTTTTCCAAGACCGATGCCTCACTCATCGGGCACGACGTCACCGTGTTCGAGAAGTATCCGGGCGGCACCTTGGAATCCGAGCTCAAGTTCTTGGGATGGGAAAATGGCGCAGTCCCTCCGGGGCTACGAGAGCTGTTCGATGACTTTATTGACTCCAGCCAAGTCGGAATGAGGTGCGCGCACGTGAAACGCGAGTAATGCCGGTGCTTGACGTGACATTGCGGGCGTTGCAGAAAACCGGAGCCTGAGTTCTATCTTTTCGCATGCCGTCGAAACAATATCCGTCCAAGCGATGCCATTTTCCTTGACGACCTTGGGCAGTGAGTCTCCGTTTAAGCCTCGAGGATCTCGGAAGGCAGTGATTGATTCACTCGTGCTGTAACAGCAATCTGAGGGCCGCGAAGCGACTCGGGATGGAAACGATCCGTGAGTTCATTACACGTTGACTAGATGAAATTACCGTACGAAGTCGCATTCCTAACCTAGATGTGCCAATCGGAGGATCGCTGGGAGCAGTAAAAAGGCTCGAAGAGAAGTTGGGCATCGATCTCACAAGTGGGGTTGAACCTAGCCAACGGACACCTTCCAGGCTGTGACCGCGCGTCAGAACCTCAACTAACAACACGAGCTATCGGGATGCTGGAAGAGGAAGGGAACCTGTGTATTGAAGGATATCTTATTACTCGATCCGTTCTATGTGTCCAGCTACTCTAAGCAATGGAAACGGACGTCAGAACGGTTTATCCGACGCAGGGGTCTTATCTACGTAGTAGTCGCCAATCTGTGGACGACAAGGCAGTGCACGTTGGAATGTCAGGATTTAAAACTCAAAGTCGTGGAATGACTCACGACAGGCAACTTAATCAACAACGCGTTCTTGACTTTCGGGGTTACAGAAAGTAGCTGTTATTTCCAGAGTCTGTCAGCCGAACATTCCTCTGCTCACTGCTATCCGGGACGCACCAGGAGGGCGGCAGTGCCAGCACCAACACCCCAAAAGCCGAGGCTACCAGCCCACCGTTTGGCGGACTAAGGGCGCAAGTCAATGTGAGGCAATTGAGTCGAAACAGCGGAACCGAAAGCCTACGCTCAGGGTGAACGTTCCAAGGCGCTGCGTGGCAGGCGTAGGGTGGAAGGCAAGGCGGGCCATTGAATGCGAAGATGAAGCAGGAGGATGTGACGGCGCTCGAACGTGGATGAACACGGAAGGGAAAACGGGCTGCGGACTTTGAAAATATTTCCTTCGATTCGGCCGGGCCTGGCACGCACGCACGGTTCGGTGCTTTACGCCCTACGCGACTCGACCTCGAACCTGCGCTCGAAAGCTGTCAATTCCTCGTCTGTGCTCGGCACCTGCATTCTACGTGCACTCTTTCATCCGCTAGCTCCTGTCTCCGGCTATCTGCGTTGCTACAGGATGGCCAACCCCCGACAGCGTCGTAAAACCCGCTCCTCTTCATACAAGCCTGTCCACCACTCCCGGCAAGCGAAAAAGCTCCTGAAAAAACAGCCAGGTGCCTTTCATCTTCCCAGAAATTCTGTACACTGCTCGCGATAAGTCCGTTGACACTCTTCCCCAGTGATCCGCGGCCCAAAAGCTCTCCAAGAGGCCTGGGACAAACGTAAAACTGTCCGGCAAAAGTAGGTCGAGCTATTTTGAAAACTTATGGACGTCTGTTGAAGCAGCTCGGCTTGTTCTCGTCTATGCATGATTAGTTATGCGGCCTTGGGTCTCGCAACTTCTCTGAACCCCAGAGTCGCTGGTGGTGTCGAACGTGTCACGGCAGACACAGAAGACAATGGCGATATCATCGAGGTCGACATGACAAGCTCGGAACCGTCTTTGTCAACCCACAAGGCCGACGCGAACAGCGGTAGTCTACCCAAGGGACATGGCAGGATTGTCCGAGATGATCAAGGGAATGTCGTAGAGGTAGAGATGGAAGACGAGGGCGACGACGAGGTGCCGGAAGAGGAGCCTCTGATCGAAGAGAGAGCCTCAGGTGTCACCCCCTCAACAAAAGATTGGGTGACGATGGGACGGGAGCCTGCACGGAAACAAGCGACGGAGGTTGTTCAAGGTAAGTACACTATTGGCGTCTCTCGCGGTCGCTCGTCGGGTGTGCTCATCGCTTTGCTGTCACGCTGTCTCGAATCGCGGTCTACGTATCCTTGCATTCAATCAAGCTCTCGAAAAAGCATCGTCATTGGCCAAGCCGGTGCGGCGGTTCTCGTCGACGGGCGAGGGGCAATATCTCCAACGGCTGGTTGAAAAATACGGCGACGACGTAGAAAAAATGGCACGAGACAGGAAGCTGAACGTCGAGCAGCGGACTGCTGGACAGCTCAGCCGGGCGATTCGCAAAGCGGGCGGGATCGGCAAGTTGAAGAAGACACCGCGATAGCAAGACGGGGTTGTCGCGCGGTGGAGGGATATCGACGAGCCGTCGTCGGATAGTCTAAATTTGATGACCGTCAGTGTGGCGAGGGGCGATTCCAGGCTTGAGTGTACATAACTGACGTTACTTGCTTAGCAGTGACAGACGACCAAATAAGAGAGCGGTGTCATCTGATTCGTCGAGGGACCGGATCGGTACCTCGGGTAGGGCTGGAGCAGGGCGCCGGAGTGTATTGGAAGGGAATGTAGAGGGAAAGGGCGAATTGAGTTCCGAGGAAGGAGGGATTAGGGTATCGGGCCAGAAGACGGAGGACGAGCACAGGCTATGCTGCCAGAAGTCGAGAGGTCCTTGGAAGGTGTCGTGTAACATGCGGATTCTTTGTGTGTGGGGGTTATTGATCAGAAGAACTGTTTCCGTGACTGGCATCCACGCGATCGAGGCGTCGAGTGGCACCGGGACTCCGAAAGGGGAATAAGTGCGACAATTTCGCAGGAATTTGAATCTGCGGGGGGGGGAAGCGCTGAGCAGCCGGAGGGACCGGGGCGAGGGCGAGGTCTGGCCAAGTGGGCTGATGGTGAAAGACCGGGGAGAGGACGGGCTGGAGCGGGGGGGTGTGGCGGAGGGGGGGGGGGAGGAACGTGGGCTCAGGCTGGCGAGGGCCTGAGTGCGAGGGACCAGGATCTGGGGGCGTAAGATCCCGTTGTCGGATCTGGAAACGGAAGCAAAAGAAGAGGAGAGGAAGAGAAGGAGGGGTTACGCGTTACGGGCTGGGGTTACTGATGTTGTTACATGGAATTATATTCTCTCGTAAAAGCGTCATATCAGCTAGGCATGTTCTTTCATCTGACATGCTGCATTGCTCTCCACTCTCTATTTATCCATCCCCCTCCCTCCCCAGAACACTTCCCTCATCCCCTCACACATGCCTCCCAGGTCCTCCTCCCCGTCCTCCAGACGCTCCTCCGCGACGTCCCCCTACCCCGCAGCCGCTGCCCGCGTCCCCTCCGGTCAGCCAAAGTCTTCCAGGCAGCAGTTCTCCGCCTGCGGTGCATGTCGCATGCGAAGGTGTGCACCCCCTTCTCATGCCCCTCTGCTATCCTCGTGCCCATACCCTCTCTCCAGGGTGAGATGCGATCTCAAGGACCTCCCCCTCACCACCACCGGTCAACAGACCCATTGCTCAAACTGCAAGGAGCGTGGCCTCAAGTGTGTGTGAGTGACCCACCACCTCTCGCCTTATCGTTATCCTCACTCCCTATCATCCTTCGACAGGGATGAGTTCGCCGAAGTCAAAGCTGTCAAGCTCCTCCGGCGCGGCCGCCGGCTGCAGCAGGTCGAGTAAGTCGCGTGCTTCACTTGCCAAGTCTTCCTCTTTTATTTGGGTCGACCTCAACTCCCCATCTTAGGGCCGTGTACGGCAAGACACTCGACGAGGATAGCGACCTTTACCACCCCCCCGCCCTCACGCCCAACCTCATCCCACGACTCAGGCCGGAGTTCTTTTCTTCTCCCTTCTACAGTAGGTTCCACGTACAATGTTTGTTTTTATTTCCCGCAGCGTCTCCGTGTCCTCCCCGTCTCATCAATAAATTATCTTTGTATGTCTCACAGATCCGATCATCGACCCCTCCGAGTTTTGCTCTCGGTTCTTCGAGTTTGCGAAAGGGAATTGCAATGCTTTGGACATCTCAGGCCAGCTTATCGCCATGATACTCGCCATCTGGGCCACCAGCTTCGGCGTCAACGAGTACGGCATCGAGGAGGTCGATAACAGTCCGCACGCCATCCGCAGCCGTCAAGAGCGCACGAATGAGATGGTGAGAGAAGTATTGCAGCTCATCGATATGCACGGCGTGGTACGCAAGCCCACCTGGGACGGTGTACGCGCCCTGCTATTGTTGTCGCCCTTGACACAAGGTTTGCAGATCCGTTTCATGTATGATGCATCACGCTTATCAGATCTTCCAGAGGTTCAAACCCCTATGGAGAGACTTGTAAGTTATAGCGCGCGAGATCGTGTGCGCAGTCCTCTCATCTTCTAGGCACAGGTCATGCATGAGGCTACGATCAGCCAAGTATTCACCCTTTGCAGCATGGCTTCCGTGTCATCAGTGGGTACCGGCCAGGGGAAGGGGGTTGACTTGTTGGTCAGGTCCCGTATCTTCTGGCACGCACACGTTGTGGAGGGCATCACGAGTGGGCTCCGCGGAGGAAAACTCCTTCTGTAAGTAGTCGTCCATTTTTGGAAAACATGGTTCGCTAATGATTTCGCAGCTCCGACGAGGATCTCAACGCCTTTCAGAAAACAGTCCCTCCGCTCGGTACCACCGCCGTCACAAGGTCCGAGGCTTACGAATTCACGTACCGTTACGCGCAGGTCCCCCTCCAGCTTGCGTCCGCGTGCCGCAAGGTTCACGCGGCCCTCACAGGCCCCAGTGCTCGACAGAATGACGAGATCGACGAAAATCTGCTTCACGAAGCTTGGGGAATTCTGGATCAGTCATGGAAGGCTTTCGAGGGTTTAAAAGAGCTAGGAACCTTGGGCATCATTCGAGCGGAGGAAGTAGAGCGTTACATCTATGGCTGGCAGGTAGGCCGTGACCCCTACTCCTTGCAAGCTTCATGCTGAACAGCGTCACTGCATTCAGATCTTTATCTTCGAGTGTTGTAAGTCTCCCCATCTTTAATTCATCAAACCGACTCACAGGTGTATGTCAAACAGTCAACGTCATTCGCGAGGCACTCAAGCAGCGTGTCGTCGTTCACTCTAGTCGAAGAAAGACCCCCGAGTGTTCGCCAATCGTAAGGAGTCCAGCCACCACGGATGCAGCAACGCGTTTGCTCAAGGTTGCGACTACCCGATGTCACACCACAGTGAAACGCGTCGTCTCCATCATCCGTCGGTTTTCGGGAACAGCTTTTTTCGAGTACGACGCGTCTCTTGTGCGAGATGGAGTTTTCTTCGCAGGGTTTATGGTTGCGGGCGAATCCGGGACGGAAGATGACGTTCACGTTTGTCTCCAAGCCTTGCATCAAATGCGATGGGCGTTCTCGAAAAACGAAGAGAGGGCGAGGACCGTACGGATGGCATGGGAGGCAAGGAAGGCGTCTAGTGGACGAAAGGCACAGCTGTCCCCGTCCGTAAGCTCCAGCGATTACGACGCGTATGCCAACGCGCTGCCGTCACAGGACCCTCGTCAACTTCCGCCCTCTTCGTCCTTGTCGACCTCTTCTTCCCGCTCTTCTCTCCGTGGCGAATTTTCCGCACTCAACACGGGTGGTGCGGAGGACGGCAGCTGGACATCACCCTCGTCGTCTTCGGTTTCGTCTGGCGCACGTTCACGTCAAGGATCGCTCCAAGAAGACTTCTTGGGCCCGGGGTCGCACAGAGGCTCCCCGGTCTCCAACCATGCACCCACTACCCCACCCTTCATGTCAGGCCCCACACCAACACAGCTGCAAACTGGGACATTCAACTCCGTTTCATCCAGTGAGGGCTCAGATAATGTCGCAGTTCACTCCTTGGTTCCCCAACGCATCTCGCCCACCTTGCAGTACTTTCCAGATCTCGAACATTTTTCCTTCAGCCCTCCATCGGCGCCGGTTGGTCATCCGCCGATGGGAGGTAATGCCCACCAATCGCAGGCAGCTCCCTTCGCGTTTGACAATGTTCCTTCGTTGTCGCCCTTGAGCATGCGCGGCCATGATTCTCAACCAAGTCCGAACTCGATGGGGACCCCATTTTCGGGGCTTTACGACCCTCGCTCGAGCATGCTCTTTGCGGGCTCGGCGCACGCTGCCCCTCTGTCAACCGGTGACCAAAATTTCGGGGGCTCAAGTTCTTATTACCATTGATGGTTCCTCTGTGTCTCAGCTCCGTTGTGGTGCCGTTTGTATGTTAGCAAAACGTGCTTCTTGTGCACAAAGGTAGATCAAATGTTTGTTTTTCGGTGTTTTTTTATCCTTCATTCGGCGGTCCGTGCGATACCTTGTTCATCTTCGTCTTTCTTTGTTCTTTTGTTCTCTTTTTGGTCTACACCTTGTTTCATCCCCGTGTAACGTTTCACTCTTGGACATTGAGACCATTGTCTGCCAGCTGTGGCTGCGCTGCTGCCGAGCAAGCACAGTTGTATAATGTTTCATCATAACCATCGCTTTTTACACTACCCGCTGTATTTCTTCTTTCTTCACTTGCCGACACCTCTTTGACCTTTCGGCTCCATCACTCGCAATAACCACATAGATATTGTGACCGGGCCTTCCGTAAATCATGATCCGGGCAGGGACGCTGATCCCCGACCGCGGTTGTCAACGTACGCGACGATATATTGAGGGTGGAGGAGATCGTGGGTCACCGAAGGCACCTTCTTTTGGCACTTGGCTGATCCTGGAGCCTTGAGGCCTTGAGGCCAGAGGGCGCCTGGTCAAGCGACACAGCTGCAGGAAAGACGCTCGGGGAATATGAAATGGCTCGAGTAATAGCGACAAGCCAGGACAGATGTGCGGGCCAAATCGGGCGTTTCGAGCTGTTGCCGTGCTGCGCTGGTCAATGAATCGGGACACCCTGGGAGATGTGATGGGGAAGGTTCAGCCATCGGGGAGCGGGGCGCAGCGGTGCCGGGACAAAGTTTGTATTGGTTGTGTGTTGTGCGAACCACGTACGGACACTTGGAAAGTCGCCATGCGCCGATGACGGCAGAGAGGCCCATTAAGGTCACTGTTCGAGTCGGTATCCCCAATGGGATTGGCAAGTCGCCGACTCGCCCCAAGGAGGAGAGCCCAGACTGTGCTAGTTGCGCCTTCTTCAACTAGGGACCGATATATTGGGCCAAGGAGCCTTCTCTCTCGTATGTTGGCCGGTGACGAGTGGATGTTCCATTGTGCTGGAGTCTCGATGATCATTCACCGCGGGCTCAAGCAACAAGCGATATGCAGAGAGGATGGGGATGCAGCACGGACCGTCACTGCGCGGTTGAGTCCAGTAAAAATAGATATTCGAGATGGAGTCATTTGTAGTCAAGATGCAGTCACAAACTGGCGTTCTGTCTAGTTGGGTCAACAAAGTCGGGGAGTCGCTGAAAACGGAGATTACTTTCACACGACCTCCGTGTCGACAAAAACCCAGTTTTGCGACGGCATTTTGATTTAAATCACCGTATTTATTGAGGTTAAGCGGTGCCGCGGCAGCAAGTCGAGTCTGAAGAGTCGAAAAAGCGACCGCGAAGTCGGCGGCGGCCCCTGGATGAGTGGAATCTGGATCGACGGTCCCCTGGACGAGGCGATGTCTACACCGAGACTCGAGAGAGACCCGGCCGCAATCTCACTCCTATGAAGGGCATTCGGATCTTATGTTATTGTTGGTGGCGGCGGACAACACGATAACAATTGTATGTACTGTTACCCAACGTTGGATGGTGAGATCTCGTCGGCTTGCCATGCGGAAGCAAAATGAGTGTTTGTCATCGGGAAATCGCGGATGCGGCACATGAGAGATCTTGATCTGTTGTGTCCGAGTGGTTGGCGTCGTGGTCATTGTGTGGCGCGGCGCAGCGTCAAAGGCTGTGCGCCCCAGCTCACTCATCCTGTCGAGAACCGTGACCATCTGCGTACCTTCATGGACTTTTTCTGTACGTTCTCCATCGAAAGCGATTCCCAGTGCAACTCAGACTGACGTTATCGCTCCACATAGTCTGCCTTCCCATCTTCTGTAAGTATGGTCCTCTGAGGCTTCTGTAATACCACTGCAACGCAACAGGACTGCTGATCACCGCTCATCAACGCACATTCGCTCTAGTCGGCTGTCCCACTAAGATCAAGCCCGAGGGCGATCAGACGCCTCGGATTTGTCCTCGTTGCCATAATGGTACGCTGTGTTTAAGGCCCGGTTCGCCTTCTCGCGCTCTGACCAGGCTTTCCCATTCGCCAATCATCGCCCTCAGCCTCCGTTCTTTCGGCGAAGTCTCGCACATGGTTCGAGGTGTGCTTCGTCCCACTCATCCCTATGCGTGCCTCGCATGTTTGGATCTGCGGTATCTGTCAATGGACCGTTCCTTTGCAACAGGGGTGCGTGCGCTCGACCCCACCACGTTTTTGCCGCACCATCTCATGTATCTGCATCTCTTGATCTTCTAGCTGGGAACCGCAGGTCGCGGCCGTCAACTATCAGCACCCATCCGCCGGCCCAAGCCATGGGATCCCAGGGCCGTCAAGCCCTTGGGCACAGGCCCAGGGTCCCTTCCAACCAGGCTATCAGCCTGCTTACTTCCCTCACCAGCAGAAGTAGGCTGCTCGACACCATTTTCGACGATTTTCAACTGTACAGTCTCCATCTATGATTCTACGAACTACGGACATGCGTGTATCATAGTCATGATGTCGTTTCTTTCCCTTCTCTCCTTCTGTACGATTTGTATATCTGGAATAACAGTGTTCCAGATCCGCCAACCAGAAATGCGCCGGTGGCAATAATCCCACAAATAGCCCCAGAGCTCAATTTTGAATGCTTCTCGTGGTGAGCGTCAATCGAATGGCCTTCGATGGGGGCCTCGGAGTCGCTTCCTCGTTCCTGCTGGAAGCGCTTGAGAGCGGATGTGGGTTCCGTCATAGTGAGTAGACCGATAAGAGGCGGACGCTGGGCCGTTGAGCCGTGATGAACAACGTAAACATTCTAGGCGGTTGTGCGCATGAGTGAGCAAAGTTCAGAGACAAGAATACGCTGTCACGCACTCGCAGGAAGGCATCTCCAAGAATCCAGTCTCCGGAATTGATCTGAAGTTTGTGATGAGCTCATAGATACCCCTCAAAAGGTAAAGAACACACTTTATCGCTGGGTTGGATACCCGCGATACACCAACCCTCCGGGTCCACCCCTTGCAAGTTGATGTCCGCAGGGTCGACAGGATACTCCTTCATGCTTTCATGGTCTCCAAGGACGAAGCCGATGGTTACAGCTCTATTGCATCTCACCTGCCACTGGCCAGCATCCGTTTTCCTTGTGGCGCCAACGGCGTTCCACAAAGCATCCACATCACTGGATGGGCCCAGAATGAATGATGTGCCAGTGTCAAGAACAGCAATGGGAGTGGTCGAATCATGCACTCGAGAAGGCGCCAGAGAAGTGAAAAAGGTAGTCGAGTTGAGCGTTATAGACCGCAGGGGCAGTTTCCAATAGTCAGGCACCGAATTTCGACCGGGATAGACAGCCGTATATGTGAAATCCTCGGTCGAGTTCCCAATGGCCGGATCGAGCTGTCCGAGGGTGAATGACGAATCGTCCAGCTCTCTTCCCAGTTTGAAGGCAAAAAATCGGTGAGAATCGTCAAAGTATGAGAACAGGTTTTCCAATAGAGTCTTCCCAGTATTCGACGCGATGGATGCAGCAAGCGGGAACGACAGGCCTAGAATGCCGCTGTATTCTGAGCTAGACAGATCGAGGTTGTGGGTCTGATTCGCTAGTGCTGGATGTGTGTGGCCAGTCAGTGAAGAGATCACCATAGAGGAAGCCATTATTACCCACCGAATACTTGAGAGGTGACTTGATAAGAGCCGAATGTCACACTCTCAAACCCTATGGTTCCAGAGACTGAGCCGACCAGGTAATTGAGCTCGAACTCAGCCGAGGACGTCTGAAAGGACGACGTTTTACTGTACTTGGACAACCCAGTGCAGTCAGGCTCAGTGCAGTCCTCGGACAAAACCCACTTGAATCGAATGAGATATGGTCAGCAGTCGTTCATTTCGTGGCGTAGTAGGAAATTGTGACTGACTAGATCAGACGAGCCGGTGTCGAGGATGACCTGCAAGTCTTGCCCGCCGATGCTGGTAAACAGTATTAGCAGAGATCAAAAGAATGCAATAGAAGTGGCAAGGTAACCTGATGCGTGCCACATAAGTGCTAGAGTATAGTTTTGGTAGTCAGTTAGGCGTATTCATTTATCATAGAGGTCACATCACAATTGGTGCATATTGAGGAGAGGCACGCCGCCTGCAGGCTGTAGAAAGGACTCGTTGGCCAAGATTGTCTGATTATGGAAAACGCGTTGCAGTGTAATTGAGCGGCCCGAGTGCCTGGGGATCTTGGAGGGAGATGGAACGGCATTGATCGCTGGTACGAGAAAATAGCAGCAAAGGAAGATAAAAAGGAAACTTAAGAGCCCGCGCTGCTGGGGCATCTTGTCTCATGTAACAAACGAGGGACGGCGATGTAGGCACTGCCGTATATCAGAATGCGTACGTATGTCTCGTTTCAGGCCATTGGACTACTGCACAAGTCTCGATAGCTGCCAGAAAATGCGGTCTGCACGTTCCAAGATTGTGATCCAGACTGGACGCCGGACGGTTGACCTCCTGCTATATTTACCGCTTGAAGTTTACGTTAGGAATAAAGAGAAAATGCTGACTCGCCCGCTACACTTCCGATAATGTCATATAACGTCTCTCATGCCAGTATCGGTGCACCGAGAAATGGTAGTACAGCGCAGGAGGCCAAAGAAGACGGAGACTGGCGGTGTGCGGCAACTCCGGAGCCATGCCTCGTGGCCGTGACAGTACTAAGGACGCGCGTCACATCACTGCCTCACCACTACGTTAGCTCAACTGTTGTTCTCTAACCACCCTCGACCTCGACAACATGCATACCAGCGAGTACGATTTCCTCTTCAAGCTCCTCCTCATTGGCGACTCTGGGGTTGGCAAGGTACGTCACTCGCACAGACTTGCAGGCTCTATGCTCACCGTACATCAGTCTTGCCTCCTTTTGCGATTCGCTGACGACACCTACACGGAGAGCTACATCAGTACTATTGGCGTTGACTTCAAGATTCGGACCATCGAGCTCGAGGGAAAGACGGTGAAGCTCCAAATTGTGAGTGCCTCTGTCTCAACGAGTCATGGCGCGTGGCACTGCGCAAGCCGCGAGGTTTCCGGAATATCCCCAATTCCACGTTCATTCGGAAAGAATCAGTGTCCATGGCTCTAGATCCCTATGTCATTGGCATCAAATCGGTCGTTTCTGTGTTGGCCTCGGATGTACTAACATAATCTTCGCAATTCAGTGGGACACAGCAGGTGGGTATTGGTCTTGATTGCACCTCTCAGACGCCCTCATCTCCTATTTTTGTTATCCTCAGGCCAAGAACGTTTCCGCACCATCACCTCATCCTATTATCGTGGTGCACACGGCATCATTGTTGTTTACGATGTTACTGATAACGGCAAGTCACTACGCCTCTCCCTGCCTCGCTGTCCTGACAACGTCTTTTCAGATACTTTCACGAACGTAAAGCAATGGCTTCAAGAGATCGACCGCTACGCATCGGAGGGTGTCAATAAGCTGCTTGTTGGCAACAAGTCCGACCTCACAAGCAAGAAGGTCGTAGAGTACAGCGTCGCGAAAGTAAGTGCATACTCTACATTGGTAACTATTCTCTCACACATTGTTCCCTGAAGGAATTTGCGGACCAATTGACCATTCCATTCCTGGAGACATCGGCCAAGAACGCTACCAATGTCGAGCAGGCTTTCTTGACAATGGCCAAGCAGATCAAGGACCGGTATGTACCAAGCTTGATTGGGCGGACCGTCGCTGAGACGTAATGTCTAGTATGGGTTCTACGTCAACACCCTCAGGGACTGGCAAGTCCTCGACCATTACGCCTGGTCAGACAGTGCAGCAACAGCAGTCTGGTGGCTGCTGCTGATTGTTTCGGGGCCGTTTCCCTTTACCTTACCATCCTCGTGCCTGGTATACGCATGAGTCGGAAACGTGTTTAATAGGTCGTTTACGTTCACTCTGTTGTCTACCTGCACTTTCATTATCTGCTGGACCTTTCACGTATAACTCAAGTCTTCACGTTTTTTTGTCCGCACCTTGAGTAGTCAGCTGCCGGCAATGTTCTAGTCGTTCTTTCACGTTTCCGCGGGATGTTGCCCGCAGTATACTCCTATGTCAATATATTGGTTTCTTCAGATTGGTTATTGGATGAATATTCGCACGTGCTCATGAAATTCGAATTGACTGCGCCTGCGCATCGTGGACCAGCTCTCTCTTCCTTGCTACGCCCAAGTTCATCTGGCTTGTGCAGTCGATAATGCAACAAGATACACATCATCAGATGGAAAATCGCAGGGGCGGGCGTGTACTAAGTCGCGGTGGAGGACGTGCAGAACGCGGGTCGGCCCGCGTTCTCGGTCCTGCGCAAGAGTTTCAAAAACAACGTGAAAAATCCCGACATGTCCCCCCCCCCAAGGATCGTGCTCCTGTCATCCCAATCACTGGCGACGTTTCCGTTCGCACCAACGCCTTCGAGGTAGTCCAATACCCAACACGGACATTCGTTCAGTATGATAGTAAGTCGGCGATCACACGACGCGACTCGCATCTGCTCATCGACATGGCTTGAACAGTAAGTGAGTGTCGCTCATCCAGAGAGCGCCCACACGCTCCCTTGACTAGCTGTTTGCAGCAATAACACCACAAGTCAACAATGTTCGGAGAGCGAGGGAAATCGTGGATAAGATGCAGATAACATACGCGAGTGTGTTTCAACCCCGCGCGGCGTTCGACGGGAAGAAAAACTTGTATTCTTCCAAAGAAATTGCTCCGGGTGGATCCATCTCGGTAGGTTACCCGCCCTGTTGCCTGATGGCTCTTCCAATCAGTTTCAGTTTGAGGTCCAAATGTCGCCTCAAAATACGCCCCGACATGTATACAACATCAAGATCGTCCGGACGTCTATGGCATTTGACCCCAAGTTGAGCGCTTCTCTTTCTGGACATGAGTTGGCTCTGACTAGATACTATAGAACGTTCCGAAATTTGACCACCTCACAACGAGGAGGGATGCCTGCAGAATTTGCTTCGGCTCTCAACCTGGTTCAGATGCTGGTCATGCAGGCGCCGATGCTGTATGTACTCAGTAAGATATATAAATGGGATAGCAAAGTCATGAATATGCTCTGCTACCAGACATTCAAAGACCTACAATGCCAGGGCTGTGTTTACATCTGTTGGGGCCAGGCCTCTCGGGGGTGGACTGGAGATTTGGCCTGGGTTTTTTCAGTTGGGTGCATTCTCTTGAGATCACGGAGAGATTCTCATCGTTCATCTGCAGGAGTGTAAGACCTGCGGTTGGGAGGCTCATAGTCAATATCGACACTACAAGTACAATAACGTACGGTCCCACCATGATTCTATAACCAATTATCACTGAGCTTCGTATGCAGTTATGCCCCAGGGCCTCTCATTTCATTTGTTCTAGATTTTCTCAAAATGTCCGTTCAAGACCTCGCTAATTTAGATCCTTTGAGTTCTCGGTGGAAGCTTCTGCGAGCGACGTTGCACAAAGTGAGGATCACTGTTGACGTGCCTGTCGGGCGACGATCGCGTCCAATCAAAGACCTCGTTCCGCGAGGTGGACTCTATACATTCAAAAAGGGCGACAGGACCATGACAGTCAAGGTGGGTCTTCCGGGATCATGCGCTTCGGCTCCGGTCAAATGCGATTGACGTCCGTGTGTAAGGACCACTATCTGGAGGAACATAATAAAACCCTTAGCTATCCGCAAATATTTGGTGTCCGCATGCCAGGCAAATATGACGTGGTACTGCCTGCGGAGATTTGCAGCATTGAACCTGGTCAGATGTTCAAAAGGAAAGTCCCTAGCAGCATCATGCCCAAGGTTCTCGATTTTGCTAGCAAGCGGCCTCTCGACCGCCTCCGCGCAATCGAAGACGCGGCATCTGGCTCGGTAATCTTCGAACCATCGTCGAGTCGCAATACATTGAGGCTTTGTCTGTGCAACAGGTGCTAAACTATGCGCAGTCAGATTTCGTTGGTCTCGCCGGGATGAAGATCTCGACTACTCCTTTGAAGGTTGCTGGTCACATCATGACACCTCCAATGATTGGATTTGGGAATGAGGTCGACATCGAACAGATCGTGCGTTCGTGCCCTATCCTGAACACCGTGTGTTTCTAACATCTATCATTGCATTCAAAGTTGGGTTCCTGGAACGCAGTCAAACGAAAATTCTATAAACCAGGACGTGCTACGGGTTTGGCTGTCGTTGACTTCTCCCTTGGGCCCTCCGACGTCTTGAGGAGATTTATAGATGATCTTATCGGCTGCTGTAATAGACTGGGTAAGAGCGTATTTAATCGTGATCGCTTGCCCGGTCTAATGGCGCCATTCATCTAGGCCTCAGTCAGTCTCACTTTGTGTGCAATCCAAGTCCCTTCCCTAACATTTACTAGATACGCAAAGTGCGTCACCAGACCCAACACAGCTCCCTCTTGTCCAAGGCTCCATTGCAGGGAATATCCATCAAGTAACTAAGCAACTTCGGAGCGTCATTCATCTAAAACTAAATCGATTATCAGGTACTGGTTCGAGCGATGGCCACATACCGTCCTAATCTGCTTGTTGTCATCTTACCGGACGTAGCTGCTGAAGCTAGAGAGGCGGTCAAGTTGTGGAGTGACACAGTGGCCGGTGTTCCAACGCAATGCATGGTAATAATCATGACTACTTTGTCGACCGCTCGACTAATTTTCTCGTATCAGAAACTCTCAAAAATTCGATCTGCAAATGATCAATACTGTACCAATATAGCCCTCAAGTAGGCAAGCGTCGTATGGTACATGGCAAAAGCTAATGATATCTTCTGTTCTAGGATTAATGCTAGAATGGGAGGAGTCAATTTTATTCCAAGAATGCCAATCTCGACTATGATTCGGAATACTCCTGGGCTCACAATCGTTGGTGAGCTGTTAGTGAAAATGCAGAAGGGCTGCGTGATCTGACTTGGGAGTAGGTGCCGATGTGGGTCATCCTGGTCCCGGGATAGACAGGCCATCCATTACTAGCCTTGTGGCCTCATACGATGCAGATCTTAGCCGGTATACAGCATTCACCAACGTGCAAAACCCGAGACAAGAGATCATTGCAGATTTGAAGGACATGATGCTGGTGAAATGATTTCTCCGATTCTCACGCGACGTCTTCGTGTATTGACTTGCATGCAAAGGGTGCCTTCTGGCGCGTCTGGAATTGCAGGGGCCGAGCTCAAACGATGTTCCCTCGATGTGTCGTCTTCTTCCGAGATGGCGTTTCAGAGGGCGAATTCGCGCAGGTAGTGACGTTTGAGACGGTAGCCATCCAAGGTAAAGATATCTATCATGCTATGTACCCGCACTGTTTTTTGACGCTCGACCCCTTGTACGTAGAGGCATATGAGCAGTTCCGCGAGGAAGCGGGAGCGCCCAAGAACTGGACTCTCAAGCTCCAATTCGTCGTGGTCGGTAAAAGGTTCGAACAACCAGGACTCTAGATTCTGCGACCCCAGTGCTCACACATTCGGTGCGCACAGACATCACTTCAGGTTCTTCCCTGATGATCAAGCGTGACTTACCCTCACTGCCTCGGCGCTCACGTTGTGTTCCTTCGCTGATTCCCTCCCCTCACAGCCCCGGCCATGGTACCGATAAGAGTGGAAACTTGCAGCCAGGTCTGGTGGTCGACTCAGGGATCACAAATCCGTTTATCACCGACTTCTATCTACAGTCTCAGGGCGGCTTGAAAGGCAGTACGTTCCGGCTCATTTTCTTTGGTCAGGCCGTGTTCCCATATACTACATTCACAGCAAGCCGCCCTGCTCACTACATCGTACTTAAAAATGGCTTCAAGATGGTACCTGCTCAGTGCGTCTCGTGTGATGATTGTACGCGAAATCAGTGTTGAACTCATCGATATAGGATGTACGAACTATCCTATTTTCTTTGCCACGTCTATGCCAGAGCCACACGATCTGTATCCATACCTGCCCCTGTCTATTGTACGTTTCTGTCTTTGTCGAGGCAGCACCGGTGCTAATGCATTGCTATGTACAGATGCTGATGTGCGGGACGTGTTTTTTGTCTACTTGTGTTCACTGACTAAACACCTTTTCGATCTGAATCTGCCGTATAGCTTGTCTGCACGCGGGCGCGGATGTACTTCGAAGGGCCCGTCTTAGAACTCGCGTCGGAGGCCGGTGCCAGCGTCGATGGCGCGCCGTTCGACCTGGACGAATGGAAGCGAGGCTTTAGGGGCATCCATGACAATATCAGAGACCAAATGTTCTTCCTGTGAAAATCTTTTCCTTCTCACAAGCGCTGCCATTTCAATTATGTTTGATTATCCTCGTGTTTCCTAACGGGTTCATTGATTCATCTCCTAGATCTTTTGTAGCGGTCGAAAATTTGCTTGTAGTAGACTCTCAGCTATATTTTTACCCCGACTCCTGTCTTTGGCTCAGAAACAATCGTGTAATGTACTGCTTAGCATCACGTCTGTCGCATCTGACAATTGATATTGATTGGGCCCTGCCGTTGACAGAAGAAACGATGTGACAATAAGCGAGGTCCGGTAAAGATGAGACACCAGCATGACAAAAGCTGGAACTCCCATGCTGGTGCTCGTGTAAAAATACAAAGGGGCTGCAGAGCAGCAGGTTTCAAAAATAAGCTGACCACACGGCCTGGGAACGCGACTGAATACTAAGTTTACCCACCGGCAGTCTAGCGCTTGTTGCGAGATGCAACGTTCATTTTATAGACGACTGACCGACGTGGAACATGATTTGACGTCTAATGTACAGATTCCTTTTCCAGCACTCAAAGTGTAAGTGAAACGACAAGGAAGTCGTTATGTGCCACGCGGTAGAATCATGGCGGAGTACCAATGCAATCATGACACACAAAGCTAGTAGGTGGGAGTGTATTGGCATCGACAGATATCCGATGGAGAATGCGAGGCAACAAGAGGTTTCGAAACCCTCAGGGGTGTCATATGCTCATGCCTATGACACAAGAAGTGGAGTACTGGACTGAAGGCTCGAATTCTCGGGAAATCGATCGGCGCCGGTATTCCGTGACATATCCCCCGCTGTGTACACTGCCGCGCAGGACCTGATAATATTAATAAGTGCGCACGACTGCGCAGGAGCTAGGTGGTACTGTATCCGCACAGACTTTAACAAGAGGCCCTGCGGCTGTGCTTGTCGCAGCGCATATACCTGCGCGCTGTATGTGGTGCGGTTCACGAAGTCCGCCGGAATACACCTCCGTTCGGCCGTCGACTGGAAGCCCGCCGATGAGAAAGTCAAACGACTCGATTGTATGGGGTTGCGGAATTGCAGATGCGATCGCGGCGTTAACAAGGGATAACAATGGCGAGACATTCCAGCTGTACATTCCAACATCGGCCGATGGCGGGTTCCACTGGAATTCGGTCAACACGCGAAAACCGCTGCGCTGATCTCTGATCTGTCATACCGGAATAAAGTGGCCTGACATGGGTGTAGGAGGCTAGGAGCCTGAAGGCCCCAAAGGTCCAAGACGATCAATCGCGAACGCAGGAGTGTGGAAAAAAAGGGGCGAAAGGAGCTAGAGGCTGTGGAAAAAAGCCTGCGCAGCTACATATCAGAATGACTGAGTAGCTGGAGGGTGGAGGCCGATGCGGCGATGCGGCGGCGGCTTGCCTCGCCAGGGAGAGAGGCGGGTACATGTCACGCAGGACGGATGTAGTCGATCGACGCCAGTATGGAGACGGGCCTGATCGCGTGCCTCCGTGTTCCTAGACATACACCATGGTCAGAGCGCATCAATTTACTTATGCGTCCGGGAAGGGTTCCATGGGATAAAATAAATGAAGCCGACGAGCTGAAATACAAAGTCAGAACGTGATGGTGGAACGATGGCGCAACGTACGGAGGAGAGGCGGCTTTGACGAGCAGGAGGGATCCACCTGAATCTACCTGTTGGACAAGGTTCGTCCTTGGCCGTTCTTGCTCGGCCTGAAGCAGCGGTTGTTCGGGCTGGAGTCGAGAGCTACAATGCAAGTCGGTATCTTGGATGTGAAATGCTACCCGGCACCCGAAACATGCAGGGGCGGGCGAGTCTGTGAGAAGGGAAGAGATGTTTATGTACTCATGTACCACAGGGGCACAGTGTCAGTCCAGCGCGGGTAGTTATCGTGTATGAAACGTCACGCCTTCGCGAATAAATGCCAGCGACTCCAGAACTGGTCCTGGACGTGACTAGAAGCTGAATGAGTACGAGACTTGCCGGATCGGGGAAGTTTGAGTTCATGAGTGCCATCGAAGCCCGAGCGCGAAGGCGACTCTGGGGAGAAGGAAGGGCTCTCGATTGGAAGGACTTTGGAAGGCCGGGAAAGGAGGATCCGGCCGTTCCACACGGGCGTTCTAACCGATTGCATGCATCCTATATCAAGGCGGCCCTGCAGAATGGACGTGTGTGTATGCGCCTCTATGCGGATACTCTTGCGCCGCATCACAGCGGAGGCGCCGAGCAGGCGCGACAAGAACACGAGCAAGGTCCAAGACATTCCCCCGATCATCGCTGATGCGCTGCTGCTGCTACGCTCCTGGCAGCCATACATACCCGAGCCCCAACCGATGCATGATCAACGATCAAAAGGCACCCGGGTGCTGTCAGGAGGGAACCACACAGCCAGGCGTCCCCTCACAGCTCCTGGCATTGCAATGGGCAACTTGCCTGCTCCCATCATATCCAAGAACAAATGCGAAATGCGAAGATGCGAAACAGGCAATCGAAAATCGAGACTCGATACGTGACAGTCGCACTGCGACCCACAGACAACTGAGCTAAAACGCAACCGTCGACATAGGACGCTTACAGATGCACACGGATGGACAGGTGACGCTCCGCAGAGCCAAAAATGTATTATGCAAACCGAGCTATTTCATGCGATAGGGTGATCTACATTAAAGAAACACGGATGCCATTCGTCAGCGTTTCAGGGTTCAAGGTAGAAGGTGTGCCGTCACGGGAAGCACCGAGGGAGATAGCGTGTACTTACGGGTAATGTACAAATGGGCAGGCGAACAAGGACTCTGAGTAACGAATGTTGGACGTGGTATCGGAGTTGCATGAGGTGGAGTGCGAGCCTATTGGGGAAAATGGCCAAGGAATGAAAGGAATGGCCCTCTCACGCCATCTTCTGAGCGCGACGGGCGGGACCGCCAAGTGCGCACTCATCCGCTTGTGGAAAAGCGGCGCGAGCTGCGCGGATTAATTTCGCGTAAGGCGGACTCGGTCGCGCGGCGCTTTGTGCTTGTGCGGCCGGGCTTCTCGTCCTCAGGCTCGTCCCGCGAGCGTTTCCGCTTGCGGGTGTATGGAGGATGGGAAAGGTCCTCATCGGGATCGGGAAGTTCGAGCTGAAATTGGAGGACGGCGGGTGGGCGGTAGAGGACTGGCTTTGGTGCGACGAGGGGTGCATTGCACACGACGTGCACGAATTCGGGAGAGGGTGTGGGTGGTGCGTCTGTGGATGTAGGGGAATTGGGTGCCGATGGGGAAGAGACTGGAGAGCGCAGGATGAGGTGAGCAGGGGGTGATGGAAGGAACAGACTAGGCACTTACGGACGAGCCCTGGTATGGACATATGATCTGGGATCTGAAGCGTAGGACGCAGGGGCGGCTGGGGAAGCGATAGGAGTGTGGAAGGCCCCGCCACTGCGTTGCAGTATTGAGCTTGCTTCATCGAGGATGGGCCCTGTGCGGGGTGGTATGGATGCCTCCAGTGCATCGGCCACGCGTATTGTGTGGAAGGGTGGTGGTGGTAATAGGGGTAGGAGGAAGCGGGGTGGTGTGTGTAGGCGGGAGGGAGGTTGGCGGCATGGTACCAGGCATCGAGGGGATCAGGGAGGCTGAGGGAGAGGGTGGAGAGATCCATGGGAGAGAAATGGAAAGAACGGAGTGAGAGGGGGGGTATAAAAAGGCGACATATTTGCGGTGAGAAAGGTGACGGTAAGGAGGCGCAGGGGAGCGGCGACGCAGATGTGTGACATGACACACTACGCTCGACTGCGTCCCTCGCACCTTACTCGATCCGCGCTTCCTTCCGCCCATTCAGTCTGTCCTCTCAGATCTCAGGTAACAGCCCTCTCCGTTTCCTCTCCTAGCCCCAGCCTCATTGTCCCAAATCCATATCAGATCCTCTAGGGTTTCACATCATGCTTTCCCACTCCCTCCTCAAGTCCGCGTCCCGGCCCCTCTCGGCCTCCAGGGCCTATTCTGCTGCTCCCCTAGCCACACCACCACCGCAAAACAGCGTCCAGTATCCATACTACGTCCCCCGCAATTCTCGTGGATCTCTCCCCGTATACACCGATATTCGTAACGGCGGCTCTCGCTTTTTGATCTCTGTCCGAAACGTACAAGGCAATGTCGATGTTCGTCATCTATCTTTATACCTGTCATCGCCCCGTCCTCTGTCCATCTGACCGTCCCCTCGCCAAGGCCCTTGTCAATGACCTCACCCAGTCCCTCTTCCCTCAAGGCTCGCCTGAGGCAGAGCGCATCAAGGTCTACGCCCTCCGATCAAAGCACGTCGTCCTCTCGGGCGGCCGTTGGAAACACGACATCGTAGAATGGCTCAAGGGAAAGGGCTTCTGAGCGAGAAGCTTCCCTATCAGGCGCCCCTTCCCTTCTCTAATTTAACATTCCTCTGTCATCCCACTCGCGTTCGCCATCCCTTCCGTCTGAATTCGTCAATTCTAAGTCACTTGTCAGCCAGGGTGAGTCTTTCGGCGTTCGGTAATCATTCGTCCCCATCCAGTCCAACTCCCCTTGGACGACCCGTTCCATCCATCAATGCTGCGGCTCCCACTGGCATCTCTCCAATTGATTCTCGCGACATGATGAGACACAACTGCATGATAGATCCATCAAACGATGCTCTATTTTCAAATCGCCCAAAACATGCCAACGTGGGCGGCCTGCCCGTGCTTGAACCTCCACGGCACACAATGGCTTCATATCGCGTACATCTCATATTCTCGACTTCCTTTCGGCTTCCTTGGTGCACGGTATTTCCGCTTGCCCCTAGTGAGACGCTATCGGGACGTTTTCCATGCGACCACTCCGGGCGGTCCACCCTGTCTTTGACGCAGCGCCCGAGGTTCCCTCGCGAGGGGCTATTCTTGTGAGACCGGCTTAGTGTAGCTGTGAGATATAGAACTCGTGATGGCAAAACGTACAGCTGCATGTGTCTCATCCTGTCTGATCGTGCACACCGGTGGAACCATACCGACCGCTGTAGGTGTTCGGGCCATCTCGCCAAGGCCACAGGCGGTAACCGACCTTCCGTGGCGCCTTTTTCATGCTGTATATGTCCCGAGTCAAATTGATCTGTCTGCATACCCGTCACTCCAGGTCACTCCATGTTATCGCTCCTACGAGGCGACGCATCTTCCCACTGGGAGATGTCACGGGCAGTCGAGGTCCCAAAGCCAGTGTGCAGGGTGGATGATTCCCTACAGTTCCCGAAACTACAACAGCTCCACAGTAGAGCGCAACAGTTGTTGACAATCATGATATCATTTATGACCGGCTGCCTACATACATTTACAAGTGCCTTGGTTGTCGTATCATGATCTATTAAGTCGTCCCATCTAGTAGCATCTAGTCCCATCCGGTCAGCATCCGGAAATGGATGTGTCAGAACGTGGAGAGCCTCGACGATCGCATGCGGTGCGAAGTGGGGCAGATGCCCTCGAACTTCGTCCAGCAAGGATTCGAAATGCAACACGTTGGACACGAATGCAGGGCATACGCCCCGCGCGTGGCCGTCTGCGCAGCTGCGTAGGGCCCGCACTGTGCGTGGGTGCGTGTAGCAATGCACATTGCAGCGCATCGCGACATCGCGGATGTATGCGGCGCACGGGAGAGCATCTGCCCTTTTGAGGCGCGGCGCGCGCCTGTGGTCAATTTGCGGCTGCGGTTGTTCCAAGAAAAAATGCGTCGCGCGAGGCTGAGGCACCTCGGACGTTCTTTTTTTCTCATAGAAGAACAGATAATATGGGCATATGACAACGTACGGACCTCTCAATCAGTCGTATCGATACCAACGCTCTGACCTCCGGGCGAGGGCGAGCTTCGAAGCCCTTGCCGCCAGGAACGCCAAATGGAGCATACAGCTGTACATCTTTGTACATATGTATGCATGGGCAATGTGCACCAGGCAGAGCACTGTCACGGACCTTCAGATAAATATAGGCTTTTGTCTGCTCACCGCCAGGCTGATACGAATGAGGGATGTCGCACTACTGCAGCACCTAGAGAGGATCGAGCCTTCGCAAGCAATTGGATTATGTACGCCCTCCGCACGGGAAGCCGCTGCCGGAAGGCGGAAGCACAACTTGTTGACTTCAATTTCGAGTCACGCAGCGACGTATAACAGGATCGTCCTCCAAAATTTATAAACGTCATTTTCACTATCTCGGAACACAATGAGCGCGCCTTCCAACACTCCTCCCATCGGCGTCGGGGGCGCAGGCTCCGCAGTGGGCGCGCCGATACGGTCTCAGACGAAAGAGGGGACTAATAGCAACCTGGGCACGTTCGGTGTGAGGTTTTCGCTCCATTCTTTCCTCCATTTCCGCTTTCTGAAACGTGCATGTTATATATGCGCTTCGTTCTTATGCATACAGGTCAAATCGGGTCTGGCGCAGATGTTGAAGGTAAGTCGACGTGTGGCCCCTTCATTTGCAGCTTCTAAGCCGCCGAACACAGGGGGGCGTAATTATGGACGTCGTGAACCCGGATCAGGTGCGCGGATAGTTGTGTCTCTATGTTATGATTGGCACTAAATGTCACCTTATTGGTTGTAATTTACGCGTTTATAGGCACGGATAGCCGAGGAGGCAGGAGCATGCGCCGTCATGGCGCTCGAGCGCGTTCCCGCGGACATTCGCCGCGAGGGAGGAGTCGCAAGGATGGTACGCAGCTAGCCATTCTGTTGTGTGCCCTGTTGTTCCCTCAGAGTGCCAACCTCGACGCATATATGCAGAGTGACCCCCACATGATCAAGCAAATTGTCGATGCCGTGACCATCCCCGTCATGGCGAAAGTGCGGATCGGCCATTTCGTCGAAGCCCAGGTAGGTCTCCTGATTAAACATGGCTTCTTCCTTCTTCCTCTTCCCCGCAGTCTTGGGTGGAGGTCTAGAAACTCGACACAGGAGGAAACTCATCTATCCTTTTGGTCCATGCGTGGAACAGATTCTACAAAGCATTGGGATTGATTACATTGATGAATCCGAGGTGCTGACTCCTGCGGACGAGGAGCACCACATAAACAAACACTCGTTCAAGGTTCCGTTCGTCTGTGGGGCGCGTGACCTCGGAGAAGCACTTAGGCGCATCTCTGAGGGCGCTGCGTTCATCCGTTCAAAGGGCGAAGCTGGCACGGGCAATGTCGTTGAAGCCGTGCGGCACCAGCGCGCCATTGCCAGTGCAATCCGCCAGGTGAGCGTAATGAGCGAGGAGGAACTGTACGTGTTCGCAAAGGAGATCCAGGCGCCATTCCATCTGCTCAAGGAGACCGCGAGGCTCAAGCGCCTACCGGTAGTCAACTTCGCTGCGGGCGGTATTGCCACACCTGGTGCGTGCTCGCATCTTGAAAGTTGATACTCAATGAATGTGCTCGTGATCGCTGATGCCATATCAGCGGACGCTGCGTTAATGATGCAACTCGGCTGCGACGGAGGTATGCTAGATCAATGCTTCGGAAAAAACTTGAGTGATCCGTCCTGATGATATTCTTCAGTTTTTGTTGGCTCGGGAATCTTTCATGTTGGGATTTCTCATCGATCAAGCAAAAACACTTGATGCTGATCGTGCAACTTTTACCAGTCTGGCGACCCCGCCAAGCGCGCGCGCGCGATCGTACAAGCGGTACATCTGTTTCTTGTACAATTGTTTGACGCCGCACTCTGATACCGCCTCGAACAGGTGACACATTACAACAATCCAAAAATTCTCGCCGAGGTACGATCGTTGCGTGTCCCCATCAATCTGTCCATCTCACCCTGCAACCCGGGAACAGATATCCGAAAACATTGGTGCCCCCATGGTGGGCCTTTCCATGTGCGTTCGAAATCTCACATCATCGCTATTCTTGCTCGAAGGCACCTGTTGTTCCTGACCTTGTCTCTGGTTTTGACTTGGACAGTGATGCCGACCTTCAGGGTGGTCGTATGGCCAAACGTGGCTGGTGAATTATTATGGTTATTAGAGAATCAAAGACGAAATGAGAAAGCCTTAAAATGGATTATAATTCTCGTATTACCTTCTAGAACTGTCAGTCTGACCGAGTATATGTATGAAGGGCTTTATTGTACGAAATTTGTTGAACATCTTGTCAATATTTTACCCAAATTGGTCGGGTTATCAAGGCCACATCCGCATAGTTGTAACAGTCGGATGACCCTGATTGAATGCCAAAAGCTCCGTGAGCAACGTCCTGATGGGTGGTGCGAAACTTAGTGGGAAGCAGGGAACCTCATTGGGACAGTGGAAGTGTGGTCATCCATGATGTTTTTGACGTGAACGCCCGTGGAGGGTGTTAAGTATGAGGCCTGTGAGATTTCAAATTCCACGTATTCGCAGTCGCTTACGTAGTCAGGCGACGGCGACGTCATGCCTCCTCACAAGCTGCTCTGCCGGGTCTACTCAAGTTCCAATAACTCTACCTCTAAGAGCATGCCTTCCCAAAGCCCAGAGAAAGCTCTCGATGAGTTCATCGCCGTACGTGGAATCTCCCATAATTTTTCCCCGGACCGTGTTAATGTTTCATGCAGCAAGACCCTGCCTCGCAGTACACTTTTGACAGTGAGCGCGATGCCCCTTGTTCTAATATTTGTCGAGAGAGCAAGGTGAAAGGCAGGGAGTGTATTGTCGTGAGCTCGCTGCTTTTTCCCAGTGCTGTCATGGTTTCTGACGCGTGTCGAAGTTGCAAATGCATTCTAAGAAAATGTTCGAAGCTATGCAGGTATGTACCGTTCGGGCTAGGTCGAGGAGATTTTTCGCTTAGCCTGACGAATATCGCCTATACCATTTAGTCGAAGGGATTCTTTTGTATTCTTCCTATGGACCCCTCGCGGACACACATGGAATGTACGCCGATACCAAAGTCATGACTTCGCAATTGTACTCGTCTATGAAGACACTATGATGGACATTTGACTATATGCGACCTAGGCTTGTACCTTCTACCAGCAATTACAAGAGCACTCTACCTTGATCAGGAACGCGGCGAAAATCGGACAGGATAAAGCACTCGCAAGTCAATCAGACAACGACCCTGTCGGCGCAATGGATAGTTTGGAAAAATCGACACTTGATAGATGCCACTTTTTAGGCGCGCTCAAGCCGAAGCAGGGACTGGGGAGGAGATCCGCTCAGACCGCGCATCGATACCTAGCGTCCCAAAGCGAGCTTGCTCTACTTGGGCATCTGCAATCTCGCGCCGCAGTTCAGCTGCCCGAAAGTCAATGGTAGCCATCTCTAACTCGTGCCGGGCACGTCGAGCTTCGTGTCCGCTCTGTGCGTAGTCTGCCATAGTAGCCTGGCACAGACTTTCCAATCGTGCGATCTGCATCAAGGCGTCAGTGATGGACAGTCTGATGGATATGCATAGGATGCACACCTCGGGCTCAAACTGCTTGGCCGGGTAAGGCTTCGGTTCATACGCTACCTTGGGCGGGTGCGTAACTTGAGATTGAGAAGCCTCGGCCTTTGGTGAAGGGTCGACATCCATGCGGGTTTGCGTCCATGTAGACGGACTGTTCAGTTGAGGAGATTGAACCGACTCATTCGTGTTGACAGGCGATGCGTGTTGCGCAAAAGCCGGTCCAGTGGGTATATTCAGATAGTGGCGTGGGCCTGTGGGCGGTGAGCGAGACCGCCCGCGGGAAACTTGCTCCAGTTCTCTCGGATTCGATGCAGGCGAGTGTGAAATTTCCGCTCTCATTTCAATGTCCTCAATTGCCTCGGGCTCTTCTTTACTTTTGCCCTTATCCCGCGAAGTGTGAAGGGATGAAGCGAGTTCCTCCTCTTGTTGTTCCACAGTAATTTGTTGTTCTACAGGCACCTCTTCTTCCACGATTTTTGGGCTGGAAGGGCGGGCATGAAGTGGCGACTTGCTTGAGGCAGCTCCAGGAGGACTGGGACTGCGTGAAGGAGGCAGCGGATTTGGTTGCTTCTCAAGTGGGCTATGAGGAGGGTGAGAGATGGAGCGAGTGTTATCACGGATTTCGTCTTCTGCCTTCATGGAGCCTTGGCTGCGGCTCCGCTCCCGGCGAGAGTGAGAAGGGCTGGAAGTTCGGGAAGGCGTCCCGTGATCGCTCCTACCATGGTGCTCCTTGCCTCGGAAAACAGAGCGATGAGAGCTTGTCGTGCGAGGACTGTCTGATTCATTTTTATTGTGCACAGGTGAAGGCGAATGGTTGCGGGACATGGGGTGGGTGCTTGGTCCTGGTGAATTGCCTCGCTGAAGATGACGAGGTGGCGGTGAGTCGGAACGACGTGGGGCTGCCATGAAGCAACATATACTCATAAGACATAAGCGTGTATAAGGAGAGGCGTGAATACTTGCCTGGGTATCGGGGAGGTGAACGCGAATCCCTTCGCCTGGAGTGGTCACGATCATAATCGTATCGTTCAGGGTTTCGACGAAAATCTGGGCGAGGGCGGAACGTCCTGCTCTCATCTCGTGTTCTCCAATCGTCGTCTCTAGGCGGAGGACGGCGTCTGGGCGGAGCTGGACGATACTCTCGCGCTTGCCTTGCTGGTCCCGGGAAACGATCATTGTATCCGTCTCTGTCGTCTCTCTGCCGTTCCCTATATCGATTGTTCGGAGTCCACGCATCTCGGGGTGGCAATGCATACGTGTCTCTGGTTGGAGAGGGGATATACCTGTCGGCAGGTGGGACATATGTGTCTCTGGATGGCCTAGAGACGGGTGGTGACCGTGGAGGGTATCGATTGTCTCTGATATAGCGTTCTGATGGGCTCACCCGGGGAAGGTAGCGTTTTTCACTCGTGGCATGTTTTGGCAAATCTGGGTCGAAGTTGGGTCGTGGAGGAAGGCTGGACATCCTGAGTGCCTGAACCTGTGTAACTCAAGAGGTCTTTCACATGAAGGTGTTTTGTCGTGTTTGGCAAGAGCCTCTTTGACTCAACGCCAGCTCTTCTGGCTAGTGGTTCACTGAATGGCGACCCGACTTTACCCTCTTGCCTCCATCTCTCAGTTCGAGAGAAGTCCCTCTCTGGAGGATGGCATTCCCGCCGACTTGGAAGAGGATCTTAGGAGCTACGGCTGTAAGCTGATCCACCAAGCTGGCATCCTGTTGAAACAGTAAGCATGTCAATTTCTCCAGCAAGTTCGAAGATTTTATTATAACAGAAAACAAGTTGCTATTGCAACCGCGCAGATACTCTTTCAGAGGTTCTACTACGTCAGCTCCATGAAACAGTTTGGTATTGGTGTGAGTCCGTAAATGAGTATCCCACGCTAACACAGGTCGACATGAGGGCATGGTTTCCTAGGATATCGGTATGGGTGCACTATACCTTGCATCCAAATTAGAGGAATGTCCGTTACGGATGCGCGACCTCATCAACGTCTACGACCTTCTTCTGCAGCGAGCGGCGCATACGGTGGCCTCCACGTCGTCTTCCCACCCTCTTCCCGATTTTAAATATGCTCCCATGTCTTACTTTGGCAACACATTCTACGACCTTAAAGACGCGCTTGTCGTCTCTGAGATGCAGATTCTCAAGCGCCTAGGCTTCAATGTGCACGTCGTGCTGCCGTACGGGACTCTCGTCAACTACATGAGACTTCTCGGGCTCACAGGTCGCGAGGACGCGGTATCCAAAGCATGGGGATATCTCAACGATGCGTATGTTTCTCATCGTTCTCGAAAAGATAATCATGTTCACGTTGTACCGTCGCACAGGCTGCAAACGCCTGTGTATGCTTTGTTTGCGGTCCCAACAATCGTGAGCGCGGCAATCTTGCTCACTGTCCGACATCTTGGTATTTCCCTTCCTTCCACGCCTGAAAACAGTTGGTGGGAACTGTTTGATGCCGAATGGGACGATGTGTGGAATGTTTGCGGTTACATCATGCGATTATATCGCGATCGCAGTCTGGAGGATAGAGTGCGAGTCATTGGTTTGATTGGGAAGAAGGAGGTACGTAGATGGTTGGATGAACGTGCAATAGCAGGGTCTATGTAATGGCACAGGCCATGTAGTTCCGTCACTGCGATCTTTACCTATTGGTAGGCTGTACGAGCACAATTTAAAGAGCTAAATTTGCATCGCCTCTCACTGTTGAGTACGTCAATTGTCAAGTAGACATCACCAGCCCGCCTAGCTCAATCGGATAGAGCGTCAGACTCTTACTGACAGGCGGGTTCACCACCTCTGCGGTGATCTGAAGGCTGCGAGTTCGACCCTCGCGGTGGGCTAGTCATTTTTTCTCACCCAAAGGAAGTGTTCCCACGCGTAGCCCGAGAACTGGGAAAGGCAAGTTAGCTTGTCCCGGACCCGACTTCACAACCTCCGCAACCATGCTCGACCACTGTTCAATTTCTCACAAAGGTACGTCAGCCAGCATCATACCGAACATACATCTCACAGTCGTCCAGGCGGTGTTGTGCTGTGGTCTCGCTCCTTCACTCCAGCTACTTCTCAGCTGGCCTCGTCCTCCGCGTCCCCCGTTAACTCACTCATCCGCGAGGCCCTCATCGAGGGGCGCACAGCGGGAGAGAAGTACGAGAAGGACGGATATGCAGTGAAGTGGACCTTCGTCAACGACCTCGAGCTTATTTTCGTGGTGCGCATGGGCTCCGACGTCTTCGGACCGTCGTGCTGAATCTCCCATCTCCGCAGGTCGCGTACCAGCGCATCCTACAGCTCACCTACGTAGACGATCTTCTCGCCGCTCTCAAGACTCTCTTCGTTAAGCTGTTCGAGCCCTTTCTCACATCATTCGTCGCTTCACTCCATGCTGCGAATAATCGGGCGACCGCCGCCGTGAGCGCCGCTTCCGAAGCCACTGCATGGGACTTTGGAAAGGCTTTTGAGGGTTGGGACACGATGTTTGACAAGTTACTCAGAGGGTTAGAAGAGAAGGCAGCGGAGGTAATTATTGCAAAATCATGTTTCCTGTCACATTCCTTAACACCCAGTGCAGGACAGAAAATCCCGTCTTCGTCCTGTGACGCATCCTGCGGCCGAACCTCCCAGTCCTCCATCTGATGGCACGGATACAGCTCCTACCCAGTCCTCTGTGGAAACTCTCGATGAACAGCAGATTGCTCGGAACGTACAAGCTCTAAAGAACAGGCTGCGCGGCAGAGGCGGGAGACGGGGAGGCAGGGGGGTGACGCGGGTGGACTCCGGTAGTGGGAGGGACAGTTATCCAGGCTCTGAGTGCGTTCGACCAAATTTTGACTCAATTTGCATGCATTGAAATGACATCAACTGGCAGGTCTGATACTGCCGGTAAGCGGAAGCCAAAGGGCAAAGTTCAAAGAAAGTGGGGGACCGAGGCACCCACTGAGTCAGATATGGCGTCGTTGGATTTCAGCTCTGACAAACCGACTGAAGCAGAGTCGCATGCTGGTTCGCTGGATCTGCAGGCGCTCGTTGATCAAGGGTCCTTGGGTACGCGCACGAATGGTCTGTACGAAGTCAAGGACTGGGAGTTCGACAAGAAGGCTAGCGATGCGCAAGACGCCGTATCTCAGGTACTGAATACGAACAAATCGCCGTCCAAGCCTCAGCCCCCTAGCTCCCTTGGGGCTCTAGGTTCTATATTTGCCAGGCTTACAGGAGCGAAGACTCTTACAGAAGAGGATCTTAAGCCTGTCTTAGAGGGCATGAAACAGCATCTGATGAAGAAGAATGTCGCGAAAGAGATCGCGGACAAGGTTTGTGAAGGCGTGGGCGAGAGTCTGGTCGGTAAGAAGGTTGGAGGCTTCCAAAGTATGTTCCTTGTGCTGTTTCCCTGCTTTACTGAATTGTAACTGAATCGCCTCTTCCCATGAATAGCAACCAACACCGCTGTTCGTCAGGCACTGTCCAACTCGATAACTCGCATCTTGACGCCGAAAACTTCTACGGACCTTTTGCTTTCTATCCGGAGCAAGCTTTCATCGCCGTTGCCATCGACGCAACAGCGGCTGCCATATAGCATTACATTTGTCGGTGTCAACGGCGTAGGCAAGAGCACCAACCTGTCCAAAGTCTGCTTTTGGCTCATCCAAAATGGGCTGAGAGTCTTGATCGCCGCGTGCGATACTTTCCGGTGCGTTTCCGAACCATAGACGTTGGGGCTAGCTCGTGCTCGTGCTCTCTGTGAGATTGTGCAGAGTTCGATTGCGGCTGTTTCTCGTTCTATGCTGATGTGAGGTTGTAGGAGCGGTGCCGTGGAGCAGCTGCGGGTTCACGTCAGAAATTTGAGCATGCTGGGAATTAACGGAGCCACAGATAGTAAGGGGAGGGTCGAGTTGTATGAGAGGGGATATGGCAAAGACGCTGCTGGAATTGCCAAGGAGGCCATCACGTATGGTAAGCGCTCTTGTTATCTGCTTCTTCACCCTTCTGAGCATCTTGTTCGTCCGACTCATCAGCGAGAGACAATGATTTTGATGTGGTGCTCATTGACACCGCTGGGAGAATGCAGGACAATGAGGTATGCGGCTTGCGCTCTTGCCCAGTTCTGTCCTGATACTCTTCCATAATAGCCCTTGATGCGTGCACTAGCCAAAGTAAGCCAGATCCTACTCCAAATCTGAAACAATGGGATCAACTCATGATGATCTATTTTTTCAAGCTCGTCGCAGTAAACAACCCTGACAAGATCATTTTCGTGGGCGAAGCACTCGTGGGTAACGAGGCCGTCGACCAGTTATCAAAGTTCGATCGTGCGCTGCGTGATTTCTCGTCGGCATCTGGCGGTGCGGGGAAGGGACGTGGGATCGACGGGATGGTGGTGACTAAATGGGACACCGTCGATGATAAGGTCGGCTGTGTTTCGAGTTCTACAACAATGATGGGAGATGCTGATAAACCTTGTCTCATGTGCAGGTCGGCGCTGCTTTGTCGATGACCTATGTCACAGGTCAACCGATCATATTCGTGGGCACTGGTCAGGCATGTATTCCTGCGATTTTCTGATCTGTAACGTGACATCTGACCGTCTTGATATGCTAGACGTACACTGATCTTCGCCAGCTGCGCGTAGGGAACGTAGTACAGGCTATTCTGAGCGATTGAGCTATGATTATGAGTCTTTGTACATTGTTTTCCAAATGCATGTACCCCCGGATGTATTCCTGACTAGCTCTGTATGTATTTAGCAACCGTACTTTTTTGTGACCCACACACAACGCCGGCATGCTTCGCAGAGAATTTGCATGTACTCGCGATAAACATCACATCGTAGCATGAGCGTAGTGTGTTAATGATTGACTGATTATTTTGATTACAGCTCGTCCTCAGAGTGATCCTCGCCCTTAATCGTAATGTTGGCTGATGAGAACCCTCGACCCATTTTCTTCTTCGAAGGCGTCTCAGAGACCAGTATCATAGGCTCATGCCTGGGCTTACTCCGTACTTTGACAGGCGTTGCCGTCACAAGCACCGTATCTTCTCTCTTTAATCCATTCTTTCCCTGTCCGTCAACGTGCCCTGATCTTGCTCCGCCCAATTTCTCGCTTGATTTATCCTTGTCGATCTTTGTCTTGTCCTTGAACACCCTCGACATGCTCACTTCTCGCTGCAACGTGAGAGTGCGCGAACTCCCTGCCCGCCGCGCTTCGGCTTCCTGCACGAGCGAGACGGATAGGGACCGAGAGCGTGAACGTGACAGCAGCCTTGAAGAAGAAGATCGAAGGGGGCCGGTGGCGAACGAGGTATCGGGTGTGAAGAGGGAAGAGGTCGGACGAGACGTATTGGGATGCGCGGTCTCTTCAATGTCGTCCTCTTCGTCTTCGGACCACTGAGGGATCCGAAACAGTTTCATGCGAAGCAGGCGATACAGCTCCGGAAGCTTTGAACCGAATCTATAAAATGTTGGTGATCATCGCATCGGCAAGGTTCGAATATATAAGGATTTGGAGGTGCCTACGATGGACCCACGACGTCGTCACAGAAATTTTGAGTCCAGTCTCGCAGATCCTTCGGTTCCTTGTTAGAAGTCGCGTTTTCACCGTCAGCGCGATCCTCAGTCGGTGCTGTCGGAAGTGCCATCTGCCAGAGAACGAGTCTGTCCATGAGGCTTTCTAGCCGATCTTCCATAATTTGCATCGGCGTGCTGACTTCAGATTCTGATGAGGAGGGCCGGTGATGCATTTTGCGACGCTTGCGCGGAGGTTCCGGTAGCGGTTTCATCGGTGGACTCGGGCAGGGTCCAGGGAGACAAAGCTTGATGAAGTGGAGTATTATTTGAATCTGAACTCTATACTCTCTTCATGAAACTTCGATCGTCAAGGACAGGCAGAGATATCCGGCTTACTCTCGTTTCTCCATATTCTCGAGCCATTTATCGGGAGAGGTCTCACTCTCCTCTCCGGACTGGAACGCCTCGGCAGGTGATGGCTCGTGACCCTCCGCTCTGGAGTATTGTTGAGCAAAGGACATCATTTGATGCTCGATGTCATCTTTCGGGTCATCCTCCAAAAATTTTGGCAAGTATTCATGGTACTTGTACGAGCACCATCTATCTGTCAGGATCACTGAGTCCAGGGCGGCGTGAAGCGGATGAACCGTGGTCGACTGGAAGCCCTTGGAGAGGCTCAACAAGGAGACCACCATCTGAGTTAGTGGCATAAGTGCCTAAAGACACAAACAAAACGGTCGATTTCGAGTTGGTTAAGGGATACACTGGACGCTCACGTCTGGTAACCAAAGACATTGAAGATATAACCTGCGAGTTTGCTCTTCGAGAGACAAATCGCCATCCCTGGACAAGCAAAGTGGGGTGTCATGTTGTGTGATGTGTTTTTCTTGATTGGCATTCCACTTTATGGGCCCAGAGCAAGGAAGACTATAGAGGATTGCGCTCGACATAGACGAGACATGCAACTCTACGCGACCAACGACTTCGCCGCAAGAGGAACACGATGACGTAGTGATTTGGCAGGATCACGGGGGTCGCGAGGCCTTACTCATGGGCGTGCCTAGCTATGGTATCTCCTGTATGTTGCGGGTTCCCCGGTTGCTGCTGAAAGCCTCTCAGCATCCGGCCCAAGCAAGACTTTTCTCGTCGTCCTTGGTTCGCACAATGAGAGTGCTCCCCATTCCTGTGCGCGAGGACAACTACGCCTACCTCCTCATCGACAATACCACCAAAAAGGCTGCCGCTGTCGATCCCTATTCGTTTGATAAGGTCAAGGCGGCTGCAGATCAGTACGGCGTGCAAATCGTAGCTGTCATCACTACACACCATCATTTTGACCATAGCGGTGGGAACGAGGTGCGTTTGAACAGTCTTTGGCTACCGCCAGGGGATATTGAATCTATCTGGGCATCGATCATAGCAATTCGTGAGTTTGGTCACTGCTATGAGATTGCTTCCGTGTGGGGTATTGTTGTGACAATTGATATCAGGCCAAAGCCTTCCCGGACGTACCAATCTATGGTGGCAGCGACCAAGTCAAAGCTGTAACCAAGCTGGTCAAAGACAAAGATGAGTTCACAATTGGGGACTCCATATCCGTCAAGTGGGTCTCTGCATTCTTATGCTCTTTGAGATCATTATGAACTTTGCCATCCAGGTGCCTCGCGACCCCCTGCCATACTCAAGACTCGATCTGCTACTACGTGACAGACGCGAAAGACTCGGCGCAGCGCGGTGTATTCACGGGCGACACCCTGTTTATCGCAGGCTGCGGTCGGTTCTTTGAGGGCACGGGCGCAGAGATGCATGCCGCGCTCTCGTACCTCGGCACTTTGCCAGACGACACGCTCGTGTATAATGGCCACGAGTACACCGCGAGCAACGTCAAGTTCGCGCGTTCCGTCGATCCCGCTAACAGCGCGCTTTCGGGTCTGTTCGGGCTGTTGACCGAGACCAAGGTGACCACTGGTTTGACCACTATCAAGGATGAGAAACTGTGGAACCCGTTCATGAGACTCTCGAGTGAGCCAATACGGTGGGCTTCATCCATCAAGTCATCTGTCCTGTTGCTCACATTCCACGACTATCATAGGAAGGCGACAAAGGCCACTGAGGATGCGTCATTGGGTGCGATAATGGATGAGCTCAGAAATCTGAAGAACAATTTTAAGGGGTGAGTCTGAAGGTGCGTCGAAGTGGTGTGACAATTTCGAGCAGGCTGACAATCATTTCTACCTATATAGGCGAATTGGTCGAACACAGAAGGATGACAATGTATTTGACCATGATTTATAGGAGTGTATCAACATATGTATTGATATTTCTTTATGATTGATGATTCGCTGTGTGACTTACGCCATCCGCATAAAGGAGCCAAGGAAGAAGTAGATTTCCGAGCAATCGTAAGAGAAAGTGCAACAAATCAGTCGTACCAAATACATGTCCGCCGTAATTTATTCATTCCCAAGTCTTCGATGCACATACATGTCACGGCATGGACATGGTCCTGAGTTACTTGTCAACCGTTTTGGGCAAGTTTCCGCGACTCCTATGCTCATGACATTCCAAACACTTTGAGCACAGCGCTGCGTGCATATGGAATGTACGACAGCGTATACCACAGGAAGGCGAGGTACTCGATAATGACGAAGACTGATACGACAGAAAACGTCAGTTGTTTGATATCAAGATAAGCACCGTGAGTGACTCACTGATGCATAGGATCTTTAAACCAAGGCGAGACGTTATTAGAATGTGGGAAGGAGGACACGACTATAGCATACGCACTCCACTATTAAGAACAAAGGCTCCCACGAATATGAGACCTATCGAGGCTAGGAATAGAATAGTCGCGACCACCCGGACAGGCTTGAACATCTTGACATGCCCCACGTATATCAGCACTCTGCAGTGTTCAGTACAACGAATGACAACTCACCATCTTGACCTGTTTGAAGAACTGATCCACAACATTCAATACACGTTTGATGAGCTCCCAGAAAAGCAAAGTCACACGTACCCCAATCAAGAAACCTGTCCCAATGAGCGAAACGACCGTTCCGATGGCATAAAGAACTGCAAGACAGCGGCCCCTTTCGTCATCACAACACCTCCAATGATCTACGATGAAACACGCACATGCGAAAGTCGTCAAAGCTCCGAGAAACAGAAACACCGTGCCGAGGATGCTCAGCAGAAACCCTACACCGAAACTGTGCTGCTGTGAGCTGGCGCCCGCCACATCTCGCAGATACGACCGCTCAACCACAAGGACGAAAACACGTACCACCCCGCAAACCCATACAACCTCTGCGTGCGCGTAAGCCCGAGCTTCGAAAATGCCGAATCGCCCTCGAAGAATTGCGTCTCGGGGACACCGGCTCCTGCTGACTCGAGATTGAACCAACCCTTAGACCCTGCCATGATGTCTCGCTGATGCTAAGGTTACTCGTTCGGTTGATGACAAAGTGAAAGAAACTGAGAGGTCGAGTGAAACTGCGTTGGATGTATTACGAGGGTCGGGAGGTAGAGGAGTATGAGGAGATGCTGGACCTGCAGCTGACGATTAGTGGGAGGTAAGACGCTCAAGTCGATGCGCGGGAACGTGCGGAAACATCACGCGGAACCTGTTCACAGCCTAACTAGCCTTGGCACACTCGGAGTCTCGGACGTGGCAAGGAGGCAACTTCATTGGATTTTGTCACGAGTGGTAAGTAGTAGGTATTCAAGCAATACAACAGTCCATTGGTAGTATGGGTACGGTTTATGTGAGTCAACAACAAAGCTTCATGGATCGAAAACACAAAGACGAGCACCTAACATAGGTAAAACAGCACAGTCTGCAGAAGAACGTAACAGTTTCATGAGATATTTTCGTGGAACCATTTCAAAGAGTGGGGATGAAGACGAGACCGGCTTTGTCTACATGTCGAAACGGGATGAAGAAGAGAAACATGATAACTGATAAACAAGACAATAGCACGGTCACAGCGGCTTGTTGCCCAGGACATCTTGAATTTCCGTGATTGAACGGACGGTCTCGTGCGTCTGAGGCCCTCCGGGGGGAATTATAAGGATGCGCTGCTTGATGGTATTCAACATTTGCCTGACAGTGGGCAAGACACGAGCTGCATAAGGAGAAATAAGAGGATCCTAAACAAGAATCGACAGTGATCAATTTAATTGCATCGTGACGACATGAGAGATAAACGTACGCCAGTGTTCAAAACAGCTGCGGCACGCTGAAGCCACCATAGAGAGGATTTGAATGCCTCATCAACAGGCGCGCTCTCGCCAATCGCCGCAGAGAGCTGATGTTACGAGTCAGAATATGTTCAGATGCAAAAATAAATAAACCCACTCTATGCACGAGCGTCAGAACAACAGCTTGAGACAACGGACCCGGGCCATTGAGGGGCATGATTGCTTCTGGGTTGGACCTTGCCAGCAACTCACGAAGCTGGCGTGGGTCCTGCGTGCCTAGCACGGCAAGGTAGGTGTCATCCCATTCCTCATGCTGCGTGGGAGGCGTGCGGTGAACTGTGGGCGCAGCAGCGGGCGGTGGAAGGGCTGGATGAGACGCCTGCGGTGCAGGAATACCGGACGGGAACCAAGGACCGTGCATTTGTTGAGGTGGAGGGGGGCCATACTGGATCGGAATCTGAACAGGATGCTGACGATGCTGGCCATACGATACAACAGCACCCGGACCTTGCTGAGACGCGGGAGAATGTCTCGAACCTTGCGAGGCGATGCCAGAGTTGACACTCAAGTATTTGACTTGGTCCGACAGCGATCGCACCGACTGCTCTAGCTCCCTGATGACAGCCTATAAGAAGATATGAGTTGAATTACTAAAGCAGCAAAAGAATCATGCGCACTTCCTGGCCCCGAAGAGTGTCGCTCTGCCAAGCTATAACTTCTTTTTTGAGGTTCAACATCTCGCCATGCATCTCGCGAGACAATTCCTGGTGCATAGCCGACGACTCTTGCTTGTACGCAGGGATGAGAGTTTTGCTAATCGCATCCTTGACATGTTTCTCGATGACGGGAGCGATGGAGGATGACAACGTCCGCGCAATGAGGTTGAAGACATCAGGGCGAAGAAGTAACTTTTCGATCTCGTTTGGAAGGGCCTAAAAGTCAAGTGAGCATGTTCCTATGCATTGATACACGAATCAAGAAAGGCCTACATTATTCATGGAATCGCCAAGGCCCTTCGCGATCTGACCATTCAAGGCAGCTTTCACCTCGTTCTTCGTGATGTTCTCCAGCGACGGCAACACAGAGTTCTGAACCTCAGCCCTGACAGCCATTTCAACGACTCTGGTGGTGTTTTTGGTCAGCTCATTGGAAATAAGCTTCAAGATTTTCTCTTGACGAGCGAAGTCGGCTGCCTGCTCATTGGCCCGAACTTCTTCAAGACGTTGATCTGAGGAACAGTTAGACAAAACCAATAGTACGATGAACGTCGTGACTCACGTTGTTTGTCGAGCTCTTTTCCGACCAATCGTCCTATGCGACTATACAACGTCTCCTCCATCTTCTTGATCTCTTTGGCCATAGCGTTTCCGATAGAGCTCTCGTTGCTACTCTCAGATCCCTTGCCAGACTTCTCTTTACTGCCGTTCTCGTCCTTGTCTTTCCACCCAACATTCCTACCCTTCCCTCTACCACGCCCTTCGACAGGACGTCCTTCCTCGCGCACTTGCTCTGTCTCTACCTCATCGGAAGGAGGTGATCTGGTCCTGCTGGGCCCCAAAGGAAGGGTTGACTGAATAGGTGGCGCCATGGCAATAGGGGGAGTATGTTGAGCGGCGAGCTGCGTCGCCTTGGGCTCCGTAGTGTTTTGATAGGCATACGGCGCCGACCCTGTTGGCAACTTCGACAACGCAGTCGCCAGCGCCCCGTCGAACCACTCCCGGCGAATTAGGACTTGATCTACGCCAGTAGAGTGAACAGAGAAGGCAACGAGCGCCAGATCACCAACCGGCACTTTCGCTGCGATGCATGCGGCATGAGCCTCTTCCCCGTTAGGATCAGCGACCGCTGTCAGGATCGCAAAGTGGATGGTGGGCCTCGGCCCGACGAACTCTAAAACCTGCTGGATGTAACCGCGAGGCTCGTCACCGTTGTTGGTCGTCTCGAAGCCCAATTTGAACGCGATCATGCTGTCGCGACGACTATTCGCAACCCACAGTGTCTGGATTCGGGCATCGTAATTTGCATGGCCGAACATATCAGAATCTTCGCTTTCTCCGTTCACAAACTTGACAGTCGCCAGGACGTTCCTACTAAGATGGGGCAAAAGTTGGAAGATGGTACCGTGCTTTCGACCAATGATGAGGCCGTTGTCAACAAATGTAATGGAGGAGGGCATGTCGTCGCCTCGGATCCTTTGAGCCCAGAAAGGCTGATTGTCTTGGGTATTCCAAAAAGTTAATATCGAATCTTCCGAAATCGTCGCAATAGCGGAGTGTGCAAGGTCGAATTCCATCGCGACCAGTGGCTAAATTGGATGTCAGTATCGATTCTCGAGTCGCCGAAAGAGCAAATACCGAAGACATGGAGAAAGGCTGCACAAGACGAAGTAAGTCCGATTGCACAATGGGGTCACCCCGGTACATCGCAGCCGCGTCCAGAACATTGAGGAGGTATATGTTAGCCTGCGATGCAACGGCCAAGACATCCTGCTGCCTAGAATGCCATTTCACGGAATGTAACGCATCCGCACCGCCGGCTGGACGGATGCACAGCAACAATTTGCCGCTATGATATATATATATCAATGGCCAATTAGCCAGTAAGAACAGCAAACTCACGGAACGTCGTCTGTGATGTGCTCAGGCAGTTCCCAGACTACAAAACCTCCATCAGAAGTTACACCCGCTAGTCTATTTCCGTAGACTGCCATGTCAGTAAGGGCAGTGGCAGGAGGAAATAGTTGGGGCAGCTGAAGCAAAGTACGATCACCGCTTGATCGCGAGATCACACGGACGCGACCTGATAGATGTTAGCACAAATCGTAGCGACGACACACACGACCGACCTTTGGTCATTGCATATGCAACCCAGTGCGTTGCCCCAATAGTGGTGCCAGGGAGAAAAGTAGAATCGACCTTAACAAGAGCGATAGCGGTGGACTTGACGGCCTCGGCAGGCGCCTGAATCTCGCCCAGTTGTTGCGATACATCAAAAACGACTATCTGCGGCTGAGACCTACATAGGCTTGTCAAGAAACCTCATAGCGCGCGATCGGAGGAAGGGTTACTGACTGAGGACCCGATTGAGATCTGCCTTTCTGACCAGAACCCCGAGCTCGGCCTTCATGTCCTTTCCAGCTCCCGCGCGGACTGGGAGAATGATCTTTATCCCTAGTAACCTGACTCACGGGAGATCCAGCCAGCGGTCCCGCCACGATATCAGAGGAATGCGCATCCCTGCGCGGCTGAGCGGGGACCTTCGGAGGAGAATTTCGAGGAGAAGACGACTGAGTGGGTTTTGGAGGTAGAGGACGTGGTTGCGTTCTGGTTTGAGAGGGCTGCTCCACAGGAGTCACCTCACCGCTCGAAGGCAAGACATCGTATGGGACGGAGTGGCCGGAAGGTGGTTGCGTCCTGGTCAACTGGTCAATGAGGTTGTCCACGGACTTCCGTTTAGGGTCAGAAGTAAGAGATGGCGGCGACCAGTGTTCTTCTTGACCACTCAACCCACCTTGCGAGAGCATGGCAGGGGGCGCAGGCTTCCTTGCCGTATTCAGAGTCGACGCTAAAGCATCAAATGGTGAGACGAATTCGAAGAAGGGTTTTTGAGACGGAGACGGAGGCTGCGGCTCTGTCTGACCAGCAGGCGAACCGTTAAAATTCTCGCGCGGCTCTCCGTGAGGGGTGGAAATTTCCGGTTCGTAATAAGAGCCAGTCTCATGTTGAGATACGTCATCAGGAGGAGAGACATAGGGAGGGGATGGTCCAAGGTGTGGCAGCAACGAAGCTTGGGTATCGCCGTAATTTGGTTGTGGAGCACTAGGTAGATAAGATCATTTAGTATATCGCTTCAGTCGCAAGACGATTAACAACGGGCATTGTGGCGAGTGGGCATTCACTGTACATTCTCAGAGACGGCTGCAATAATCTTGCCCATGAATCCACGATAAATTATTGCATTCATGAATGGTCGATCAATGAGATCGAACAGGCCTTCAACTTTACGTCTCGAAGCTGATCTCGCGGACATAGCAGGAAGCTCTCTGGCGAGAGATAAAGATAGAGAAGACAAATTCTCACCCTAGTATCAGTTTTTCAAGCAATAGCCTGCCCTGTGACTCGTTGTCGTTCGAATATCCAGATCGCTGAGATGAACCTGGGGGGGTTGGAATCTGCTGAAGCGCTGGTAGAGGGGCCGAACCTGACGGGACATCGGAGGGCACCGAGCTAAGGAGAGATAGTAAAGCACTCTGCCTACTCTCAGGGATGGAGATCGGAGCAGACGCTGATGGAGACGCTGACTGCGCGATAGAGGAGACTGGCGTAGCTGGCGCAGAGTTATGCTGAGATCCAGAGAAAGGGCCCCCTCCGCCCCGGTGCCCCGCTGATGCGTTCAAGTTACTGAATAGAGATTCTACATGGCTGGGAGATGACGATTGAACGTGTCCTCGAAGAGACCCGGTAGGGGAAATGTGTTGATGCTGCTTTGCCTGCTGCGGCTGGAAAGTTTGGTCTCCGTAAGGATGCTGAGGCCCAGGTGGACTGGAACCTCTAGAGAAAAGATTGCGAATCTCGCCTGAGCGGTCCATGAGAAGAGATCAACGGATGGTGTGAGTGTGTTGGGGAGAGGAGGGTGAAGGGTGCAGAGATCAAGTTCTCGACACCCAAGTCTTCAGAAAGGCACGAGGCGGGAACGTTGTAGCCACGCGGCTCGGCCACTGCCGTACGGCCCACACTCCGTTGCACTATCATGGACAACCCTTGTCGCTGCGCCCAACGGCGTCCAGCCCTACGTGCAAGGTGGCCTGTTTATAGATTCGGCAGACCTAACACCTCAAATGCTCACAGCATACCTGTCAGGGTCGTTCGCATTCGTCCAGCACGTAAACTAACCACCACACATCCCACGACGACGATGAACACCTTCAAGCTTCACATCAAGACAGATCCAGACCTGTCTGAGAATGTTCAGATGCTGACCAAAACGAAGTGTCCAACTTAAGATGATTGATTGTCCTGGATGTTCCGTCTCAAGCGCATGCAACGAATGCATTCAGATTAAGTCCATTAATTGTACTATCGAATCCACCAGTGTCTAGAACAGCTTATCGAACTACACATGCATGTGCCCGCAACAATGTGGTTCTTTTGAAGTGAAGACACAAAGTCCTTCTCGGGCGAAGACCGGCTGATGTCGAGTCCCCGCGATCGCCGAGGAGCGAGGTCTGCGAACAGAGGATGTCCGCGAAACATCACGAATGGGTGAATAGACGTATACCAGCGTTATTGACATCGTCCAATCTTGGAAACAGCGAGTAGTCTCGATCAAGCTGGAACGATCAATCATGAATGCATGAATAGTCATGAACTTCCCCAGGATAAATGTGAACCAGAACCAAGTGAGGCAAAGTAGAATGTCATGTTTGAGCGAAAACCCGCAATGCAGGAGCCACGACTGTCAGATGTTCGTTCGGATCCAGAGACATGTGCTTCCGCGTGTCCGATGGTCGACACGGATAAGAAATCAAAGATCGATCGAAAGGGGGCCATTCTCAGGGACGCTTCCACTGCCGTACGTGCAGTGATGCAGAGTGGGACAATCTCTAGAAGACTAGCCTGTGTATAGAGTCCTGAGGTCGGATGGTAGAGCACAAGGCACTAGATCAGGCATAGACAACGCGCTCTGTCAAAAGATGGCCTCCAGTGTCTAGATCAGTGCGGAGACCGCAAACGTTCCGGCCAATTATGGTAGTTAGGAGGGTTGCTGACATTGCGCTTATTGAAAAGAGATGCTTCGCGCGCTGCGCTCTTCAAGTTGGAGATATCTGGCAGAGAGTTGACTTACTTGGATGCAAGGAGGGTCCGAGGCCGAAAATCCAATTGAGACCCGATCATCTGAGAACAAACAAGTGCATACAAATGCGATAGCATAAAAGGCCTGCGTTTCCACTTTGAATGATCATAACCGAAACACACCTGGTTTCTCCCACTATCAACCCCACACCTCGCTCAACCTTTGAATCCATCATGCAGGCCGTGAGCGTTGCTTAACCATATATGCCCTCCAACATTGACATTGTTTCTCTAGACTGTCATCGTGAACACCCAGCACTGCGGCTCGAGCTCCTGCGGCTGCGGCGCATCGTTCGTGCATCTCTCTCTCTTCCATCCGTGAAATGCTCATCTGTAGGGTTCCCTGCATCAGCTGCCAATGCAAGCCCAACGAGTGCAAGTGCTGAATACTCACTACGATATCACCACAACGTGTTGTAGGAAGTAGTCATCTGGAGGGTTGAAGGAGTCGAGGACCAATGTCACCAATGTGTTGTATGTTTGAATAAGATGTTTATCGATTGTATCTTGCGATATGAGGACGATCCAGAGAATTCAACATTCGACGTTCGGACCAGAGCCGATGCACACTTGCGATCCCTGCCATACAAACGAGTAAACTAACGGGAGGTATGGTTCCTCAACGGCTTAGCTCGGCGGCTGGAAGTTGTTCGTTAGTGCTGGATTGGAAGTAGATAGAGACAAAGAAAACTGACCAAGCGCCCGATACCTTTGGCGTCGAGGAGGGTCGACAGATTCCAATTGCTGCAGAAGATCGATGCATTGTTGAACAAGGGCCTTTGTCTCTAATGGCCCGACGTGGGCAGGATGCTTGCGCAATAGAAGTTGCTTGTAATAGACGAGCGTATCCATGCACCCTAGAGAGGTCATTGTATAATGATGGCGCAGGAACCCAACGCAGGAACTCACATTTACTATCAGGTTGTTCGTCCAGAAGTTCCTGTATGACGACAATCTCGCGCTCAAGGAGCTTGTAATCGTCCCCTGTACCGATAAGAGTATCAAATGACGCCCTCGTATGATGCGAGGGACAACAGGGGACAAGTCTACCTGAGCCGATAAGCCAGCGGTGATAGAGCCAGACGCTCTGATCATTCGGGTCTGTATACATGGCGTTTTGGACCAAATCAAATTCTGAGAACGTATTGTTCAGCAACGCATCGGTGATAGCACAGCAGCTGACTACCTTGCTGGAGGGACGAATGTTTATCAAGCTTGCCACTATCCCATAGAGACGTGAGGACTTTGGTTCTCTGGTGCCATGCGCTGAAGTTTGAGAAATTGGCTTCGATCTTGCGAGTGGTTGATGCAAGCTCGACGATCTCTGGTCTTCGAACGGGCATGCTCGCAAGAACGTAGCGTCGGTAGCCCCATGCAAGAACTGCGGAGATGTTCGTATCAGTTCGGGCTGAACGAGGTGCCGATACATACAGTTCCGAGCATCCGCATCCAACATCTTCTCCACGATGAACAATTCTCTCTCCCAGCTTGCCTTCCTCCACCCATGCTCATCGTTATTGTCACCGCCATCTGGAACGTTCTCGAGGCACCATCGTCTGTGATTCCAAATCCAATAGACCTTGGGGTGTGCCTTGAGAGCCGCCGTCGTCATGTCCAGGTCATTTGACAGAATTCTATTGATTTCCGCAGGCGAACTAAAAATATCGCGTGAGTAGCTGACTCTCGAAGGGATCATGCAGAGGCGACCTGGAAGGAAATATGCCGCGAGTTAGAATGTTTCGGCGGTAGTTCCAGATAGTGTAAAACTCGGGATTGATGTTCAGAAGACGCGAAGTGAGTTCGAAAGCCTCTCCACTCCAGTCGTCACTCTTTTTCTGTGTATGCTTGAGGTCAGTCTCACGTCTATAATTATATGGGAAACGTACTTTGGAAAGAACTTCATCGGTCAGGGCTAGATAAGCCGTCAGCTTTGCCTTTTCCTTCTGCTTCTTCTCCTCTTGAACCTTGAGGCTTTCTCGAGCGCGTCGCACGCCGTGCTTCGAGACAAGATTCAGATGATATCAATACAAGCGATAGATAGAGTACAGACCATGGCGTCTGGTGAATAGTGTTCGAAGGGTGAGGTGGTGGTAGTGGTCAAGATCAAGGTTCTCGACTTGATAGCGAAAGGTGCAATATCAATGTCTGCCTCGACATCGAGGGCGTGGTTGACGCGATTCCCAGACGCGTAGTGACCGTGGGAACGGAACACCTGTCTGGGTGTCGGATTGTTGGCCTTTGCCATCGACCACGACGTCGAGGATCACTGTCCTCTCGTCTTCTCAAAATGCCTTCCGTTGTACTGGAAACACCGACGCTTGAGTCCATGCAGGCTCCGTTCCCTTTGGCATTCCCTGTACCCACCCCGGTCACTCATCCTGACCTCGTGTCTCCAAAAGACATCCACCGTGAGGAGGATCTTCTCCGCAATCCTTCTTCCTTCCGTCACTGGTGGACTGCAATTCATAGCACGAGAGATGCTCAGAACGCTCTGCAAAAGCTCGAAAAGCCATCCGGCCTCGAGCCTGAAGTGGCAGCTCTTCTAGGACCTCTTGCCTCTCCCATCGCTCGGAAGTCACTACAACGTCTCACGTATCTATACGAGGCCGCCCTCGTTCACTTTTCGGCTTCTTTCAAACTATGGAAGTCGTATCTCCATATGCGCATGTCTTACGTGCTCGGCAAGCAGATCGTCAGGAAGAGGGCGGGTGGGCGGAAGAAGTTTCCTGAGATGAAGGATGCGCTGGAGGAGGAGCAGGAGGATCTGGAGGAATGGGAAGGTGGATTGGACTGTGTCGTCGGCTGGGAAGAATGGAAGGCTCTCGTCGCTACTTTCGAGCGCGCTCTCATGTGGCTACCAAAGGTACGCGTGGAAACCATTTTCGATGAGTTTAGAATCACCGAAACGTTCTTATAGCTGCCTAGGTTATGGCTCATGTATGTCTCAATCTTCAATCACCCCCGATGTCCCTCTGTACTCTCGCACTCTCATGCTCGCCGAACATTTGACCGTGCTCTTCGAACTCTTCCTCCATCCCTTCACCACCGAATATGGGTGCGTTATCTCCTTTGGGCGGAGAAAAAGGGTGGAACTACCACTGTTGCAGTCTATAGAAGATACCTTGCTGTCGATCCTAGCGTCACTGAGCGTTACACCGCTCTCCTTCTCTCGCCAAGCAATCCCTCCCCACGTCCCTTGGAAGCTGCTAAGCTTTTACTATCACTTGCCCGCAAGGCTGCCCGTGGAGAATACACGAGCCCCGAGGGCAAAAGCCCTTATCAGCTTCTCGGCGAATGGTTAGACGTTGTCGAAGCTCATGCCGAAGAGGTTGGTTTGGATGCCGATGAGACTGCAGAGGCAGTCGAAGCCGAGAAGACGGTAGAAAACGAGAACGAGAACGCCAACGTCACTCAAATTTCTCATCAACCTGCCTCTGTTGACGGACAACTCATTCGCTTTGCCGGTCCTCCCGTCACTGTCACAGCCGCCGGCGAACCAGCGCCTCCCTACGATGAAGACGAAGATCCAACCAGTGCTCGAAAGCTCAATATTGAGAAAATCATCCGTCAGGATGGCCTTGCGAAATACAAAGATCAAGCGGGACGGCTTTGGACTGGGCTTGCAACGTATTGGATCAAGCGCGGCGAGTTTGATAGGGCGAAGGCGACATTTGAGTCCGGTATTGGATCTGTTCTCACCATTCGTGACTTCACGCAGATTTTCGACGCATACACAGAGTTCAGCGAGTCTTTGATCAGTGCATTGATGGACAACTTGGCGAACCTTGACGAGGATGATGATGAGGAAGAAGCACAGGCAGAAACAGATGCAAGGATGAAGGAGTTCGAAGCTTTGATGGACCGGAGACCGTTCTTGGTTAACGATGTGTTGATTCGGCGAAATCCTAACGACGTGCAAGAATGGGAGAAACGGGTCGCTCTTTGGGGCAAAGACGACGAGAAGGTATAGTTCGCCAAGCTTTACTTCTACGAACAGTACTCATGTATTGTTGTCAGGTTGCCGAAACATATACCCAGGCGCTCTCAACCATCAACCCTCGCAAAGCAACTGCCAACTTCCACCGTCTGTATATCAACTTTGCCTACTTCTACGAGGAGGGAGGCGCGACGGGACAGGCCGAAGTCGATCTCCACAATGCACGGAAAATTCTGGAGAAGGCGACCAAAGTCAACTTCAGAACTGTTGAAGACCTCGCAGAGGTTTGGTGTGAGTGGTCTGAGATGGAGATACGGCAGGAGTGAGTTCTCAGTCATCTGGGCGTGAATACTATTGACATCTTATAGACAATATGACGAGGCTATCCGCGTCATGCAACGTGCTGCTGCAATCCCGAAGAACACCAAAATCAATTACCATGACCATGTAAGAGATTTTTCAAGCTCGTTGTATTATCCTTTTGATCTTTGTATCAGTCTCTTCCAGTCCAGGCACGCCTCTTCAAGTCTCTCAAGTTATGGTCCTTCTATGTCGACCTTGAAGAATCTTTGGGGACGGTTGAGTCCACCAAAGCAGTCTACGACAAAATCTTGGAGCTACGCATCGCGAATGCCCAGGTTCTCGTAAATTACGCTGCTTTCCTTGAAGAAAATAAATATTTTGAAGAGAGCTATAAGGCCAGTGGAATGCCTTGCCTAGTTGATAGATGTCTCATATTGTCCTCCAGGTCTACGAACGAGGCGTCGAACTGTTCACTTTCCCTGTTTCGTTCGAAATCTGGAATATATACCTTTCAAAGTTCATCAAACGCTATGTAAGTTCTACACTGTCATCATCTTGAATTCTTACTTAGCTATTCAACTTGTAGGGCGGCACCAAACTGGAACGTGCTCGCGATCTCTTTGAACAAGCGCTTGAGAAGTGCCCACCCAAGTCATGCAAACCAATCTTCTTGATGTATGCTCAACTAGAAGAGGACCATGGCTTGGCAAAGCGTGCAATGACGATATATGATCGCGCCACCCAAGCTGTTGCGGACGAAGACAAATTCTCAGTGAGTACATCAATACTTTCTTCGCAAGCAGCGCTCCGACATTGACAACTTTACATCTAGATGTTCACGATTTACATTGCAAAAGCCGCCGCGAACTACGGCCTTCCTGCTACCCGACCTATCTATGAACGTGCGTTGGAAGTCCTTCCAGACCGGCAAACCGCACAATTGTGCCTGCGCTTCGCCTCACTCGAACGCAAACTCGGGGAAATCGATCGTGCAAGAGCAATCTACGCACATGCCTCTCAATTTTGCGACCCTCGCGTCAATCCCGACTTCTGGGCAGAGTGGCATGCCTTCGAGATCGATACGGGCTCGGAAGACACCTTTAGGGAGATGCTTAGGATCAAGAGAAGTGTGCAGGCGCAATTCAACACGGAGGCGAGTTATTTGGCTGCGCAGACTATGGCGGCAAGATCGGGTGCACCTTCAAAGGCAGTCAGCAACGACGTGGCGGCGGCGGCAGATCCGATGGCGGCAGCAGAAAAACAGGCGGGCGGTGGAAAGAGTGGTCCGGCGTTCGTCGCTGCGAAGCGGAGTGCAGTGCAGAATGAGGATGTGGAATCGTCGAAACCTGTAGAGTCCGTCGCCGGTGCTGGGAACGACGACGAGATTCATATTTCGGACGATGAAGATATTTGAGCTGTTTGTCCCATTGGCTTGTTGTATCCATAGTGCTTTTTTAGTGTTTTACTTTATATTCATCGCACCCTCCTCCTAAGGCATTTCAAGAGCTAGCGGCTGTCCCAGCGGTCAATTTCGGCCAGACATAAGTCCTCCCATCTAGCATCCCAGCCGTCTTCTTCAAGCCATGGCTGCTCCACCCACTTGTTCATCGCATCACGAGAAGCCTCAAAGGTCACGGAGTGGTGCCGTAGTAGATTCACAACCTCGATGTGTAGGTCAAGGGACCGGCGATATGGCCGAAGAATTTCTGATACTGATGTGACTTCAAAAGACATGAGCAGGGATCGCCCTCAGCGCGAGAGTCGTACACACCGAACTTTTCCAAGGGCCAGGTGGTCCAGAGAGGCTCCTCGCACACCCAATTCCAGCCCTTTATTTTGTGAGCTTCTGACAAGACTGCTTCGAGGTTTTCTATCGACGAAATCATTTTTTGGAACTGTTTTCGCTGCGGCCTTCATCATCAATGTCAGGCGTTTTGGGGACAATTTGGACAAGAACTCTTACAAGTTTTAAAATCACTAGATCCATGTCTGCTATGCGGTCTTCCATGATCGACAGCTTTGGGCCTACAATCCGCGTTCGAGGTTGATTGCCCTCTCCTAAGGCCGACAGCTGATTGCTGCAGTTTCCATGAATTCTTCACTCTGAAGCACAAGAGAGAGAAATTCACTCAAGATCTGTCCGCGCATCAACCAGACTTCTGATGACTTTTACACCATCCATAAGAACGAGGTCATCCCACGTCCGACAAGCCGCTCGCAGCTCCTGCAAATATGTTCGAACTTTACGGTGATATGTTGATTCAGTGGATCGGGCCGGCGATGATGGAGACTTTGGCTGGTGCTTGATCTGTACAGGAGAGGAAGTGGGCGTCGATGGGCCGTGAAAGGATGCCAGTCGTCCGCTCATGGTTGGGGCAGATTGCCGAAGAGGATGTTCTTCGCGGTCGGACGGATGTCATGAATAACGTGAATTTCGGAGTCTTTGAGAAATCTTAACTGATGGGTATCCGGGTTCAAAGATCAACGACGTCTATCTGGTGCGTCCGTACAACCTTGCAGACCCAATCTTGACCGAAATGATTGAACGCGTACGAGAAGAGGAGCTCATGTGATGTCTTCCGAAAGGCACGTGAACCGAACGTAGCTCACGCAGCCGCGTCGGTTTCAGTCGGTTTCCGCTCCTGCCTTGCTTCTTCGTTCCAAACCCCACAACATACAGCAAGAATGGACCCGGATGCGCCGATCAAGATTAACAACAACTTAAAGCCAGCAGAGTTCTTGAGGGCAGAGGCGGAGCTCGTCCTAGACGAGGTGCCATCCGATCAGTCTCTCTTCTTCTCAGAATTGGCTGACTTCAATACACAGGCAAGGAGGCAAAAGGCTGAGAAGAACAAGGACCTCGGCGAGCCCATAAAACTCCAGGGCGTCCCCATAGACATCAAGATTCGTGGGAGACATATCTGGATCGCAGAGAATACCGCCATTGCTCGGAAGATGGATTTGGAAGTATGTCATTTGAAATGGGGGCCGGGACAATCCTTGTGGAGTTGTTGATCTTTGGTAGACAGGGAGGACGCTGCAGATCTATCGAGGCCATTTTGGTCCTGTTACATGCATCGCGCTCTGTGACAGAGTTGCGGGCTCTGGGGACGGGAAGATATTGATAACTGGTTCATGGGACCAGGTACGAGCGTGTTTCTCTGTGTTATATTTCCGTATAACTGACCAGGTTGGAATAAAGACTATCAAGCTGTGGGATACAGACGTGAGTTCCTTTTGTGTCCATCCGTTATAATCCAGCGGCTCACGGTTTGAAGACGAAAGCCCTGATCTCGTCAACGCCAGCCCACGAGGACTTCGTCAAGGTACTTCTAGTGATACCCTCGCTCAACCTTCTGGTCTCAGGAAGCTCTGACAAAGTAGTTCGCTTTTGGCACGTCTACACCCGTTGCCCTCTAACAGTGCAATGTCTAACATAGAAATCATCAGGGATCTATCGTCTCCCTCTTCATCGGAGCCGCTGCCCTCGCTAGGCTCGATATCCGCCCACACACGACCAGTCGAGGCCCTCGATATCCATATTTCTCCTGACGGCGACGCGAAATCTTCGGTAGTACTGTTTACGGCTGACACGATGGGCATGATCAAGGCATGGGATCTGAGCAGGCAAGGCGGCGACCGACCGATATGGCGAAGCACTCTGCGCGATGACCTAGGATACCACCGGACGAGGGTTAACGAATTGATGTACGGAGATGGGCACCTATGGACAGGTACGCATCCCCGTCTTCAGAAAGAACCCGCGCTGAACCCTGATCGGTGCCCTCGCAGCCTCGTCTGACGAGACGATCCAAATCTATCAATATCCTCCGCCCCCGTCTGGCCAGAAGCAGCCGAAGCCAGTGCCCCCAATCACCCACCCCACCGGGTTCAGGGCCGTCCTCCCGCTCCCGCTCCACCCCCAGCTGGACGCAGACGCGTTTCCGTATCTGCTCGGGGGGAGCGGCGATCTCATCCGCGTGTACGACATCTCGTCGCTCGAGGAGCCCGAGTTCATCCGCGAGGTCGAGGGCCACTGGCACGACGTGACGCATCTACGCGTGTGGTTGAGGGATCGGAAAGAAGGCAAGGGGAAGGAGGTGTGGATCGTGAGCGCGAGTCTCGATGGGACGATCAGGAAATGGAGGTTGGCCGGTAAGTTCCTGCACTTCCTCAGAGATGTTTGCCCTGAGCTTGACCTGGCACTTGCAGACATAGTTGTTCCGCCCAAGCCCATCCTAGAAGCGAAAAAAGAAGCTACGGTCGCGGTACCACCTCCAAAGGCCGGAAGTGCGTTTGAGATGACGGAAGAAGAGGAACGGGAGCTTGCAGAATTGATGGAGGACGATTGAACAATTCCTGACAGATGGCGATAGCCACACCGCACCATTGACATACAATATCGCCCTGGAAGTTATTATACACAAAACCAAGCTGTATGTATAAATCCCTAAATCGTCTTGTAGTCCTCGTGCTCAACACCAATGCACATCATAGCTTCGCCTTCTGTAACTGGATTATGAAGCTGTTCGCCGACGCAAGGCTCTTGGCAGCCGTGGTGACGAGTTCGTCGACGCTTGATTCATAAATTAACTTTGCACAGAGTCGTCAAAGGCAGGTCCTTACATGTCCTTCGCTGGCTTGATATCCTGTGCATGAATGAGAACCATAATAGCTCCACAGCGAATGATAGGCAAGAACTCACATTGATAGAGCCAGCTACCCGGCCCATTAGCCCTGCAAGTCGACGCTCTGGCATGAGTAACACGCCAAACAATTCAAGAACCACACTCACACATTCTGCCTTGGGGTGATTTTTCAGGATGTTTCTCGAGTTCGACCTCGTGCGGTATCTTGCCCTGCGATGTCAGCTTGCGAATTTCCTCATGACGGTTCTCCTCCCTTCCTCTCGCGTGTCAACGAAGCGTCTGGGACTTGACATTGATCCCACTCACCAGTCGCGCACGTAGTCCGTCTTGCGGACGCTCATCGGCCGCCCCGAGTAGAGCAGCGTCCTCACGGTGTCGTCGTACCCGGCAGACACGACGAGCTGCTTGTGTATCGGCGGCGCGCCCGCCTCCTCGCTCGCGACGAAGCGCGTGCCGACCCAGACGCCCGACGCGCCGTAGGAGAGCGCGGCCGCGAGGCCCCGGCCGTCGGCGATGCCGCCCGCTGCGACGACCGCGACGGGCTGGCCCGTGAGCGGGCTGATGGCGCCCTTGCAGAGGTCGACGACGGCGGGGATGAGGATGGAGAACGGCGTGTCGCCCGTGTGGCCTCCGCCTTCGCCGCCTTGGGCACCGATGATGTCAACACCTGTGTTTTGTGAGATCAGGTAAGAATGCGGACGCGAAGGTATTTCGGGAGATGGGCCGTTCCTTGGGCGAGCGCCTTCTTGACGTGCTGGATGATGTGCGCATAGGTGAGACATGCGTCGTCTCGGTCATCAAGGGCTCACCTTGGGGTGTCCTATCATGCTGATTTATCGAAGGTCAGCTCGTCGACTCGGTGAGTATAGAGATGGGCGGCTGTACTTCATCACAGCGATCCCGGCGGCGTGCAGTTTGTCGACCACGTCCCTCGGAGGGACGCCTACGGCGCAAACAAAGAGGGTGGCCTTGCTTCTGATGATGACGTCTATGAGCTCCGAGAGCTGGCCCTTGGTGTAATCGTGCTTCGGGATAGATCGTGGGTCGTCTGCGTCCATTCACATCCAGCCAAGCAACCAAACGGACGCACGTTGGTCTTCCGCGCTCCTCCCCCGATTTTGGGGATGAGCAGGTCGACGCCAAATGGCGCGTCCTTGTCCTCTAGATGGCTTTTGAGCTCGTTGATGGATTCCTGCAGGAATTTGGGGCTCTGGCGAACGCCTCCGATGACGCCGATGCCGCCTGGCAAGCGGTTCGGAAACTGCTTTGCTCGCTTGGATCTCAGGAGCGTGGCTTACCTGCGTTGGTGACTGCCGCAGCCAGTTTGGGTCCGGCGGCGATGTTCATGCCTACGTATTAGTATAATGAGAGGATTGACCTTGAAGGGATCGAGTGTAGTAGAAGTACCGGCAAGCATGACGGGGTGGTTGATGTTGAATAGCCTGGTGAGAGGCATGGAGATCACAGGCTGTGAAGAGGGCATGATGGTAGGATGGTGCTGCAGCACTGCAAGAGAGAGGGACGTTCCCCAGGTTTCTGACCTTGTGCCCGAGCGTTCATGGACCTTCCCCACACTCGGCAAGCTTCGGCGAATCGCTAGCCGGTTCCCTTCGGGCCGCGGGCGACGGTGCGGTCAGTGGTCACGCCCTGAATCCATTTTCTGCGAGCGCAAACATGTCCGACAAGTGCCCCGTCGACCACCCCGCCGCCGCCGCCGCCCCTCCTCCGCCCGCCGCGGGCGCAGACGCGTGCCCCGTCGACCACACCGCCCGCTCGACGTGGTCCACCGTCCTCTCCCACTCCCCCGGCACCCCCGCCGCCCCCTCACCACCCGCGGGCGCCCCGCCCGCCGCCCTCTCGACCGCGCGCGAGACGTCCTCGATCCCGCGCGGCGACGGCGAGCGGTGGGTGTACCCGTCCGAGTCGCAGTTCTTCGCCGCAATGGCGCGCAAGCACCACAACCCGCGGGCGCCCGACATGAAGGTCATCGTCCCCATCCACAACGCCGTCAACGAGCGCGCGTGGGGCCACATCCTCGCCTGGGAGCGCGGCCGCGGCGGCGCGGCGTGCGGCGGCGTGCGCCTCGTCAGCTTCAAGGGCCGCCCGCGCGACCTGACGCCCAAGGCGCGGCTCCTGACGCTCGTGGGGTGTGTCGCTCGTCTCGTCTCGCCTTCATTTTTTTTTCGAGCGTGCGACGGCGGCTGAGTCCCCTTGCGCGCAGGTACGCGCCTCCGTTCGACAGGCACGACTGGGTCGTCGACCGCTGCGGCACCCGCATCCGCTATGTCATCGACTTTTATTCCGGGCGCAGCCCCGCCCCGGGCTCGGCCGCCCCGTCCTTCTTCCTCGACGTCCGCCCCGCCCTCGACAGCTGGGAGGGCATCAAAATGCGCGTGGGCTCGCTCATGAGCTCCTTCACGTCCCCTGCGCCCGCTCCCCCGCAGCCTCCGCCAAAAAACCAGTCGTGATACCGTACCTTACACCCGCGCGCATATTTAGTACTTACTAATCCAGCTCAGTGTTCGATGTGTGCTGCTCGACGATAAGAAAACGAAAGTGGTACAGTGATACAACGGGGTACGTGTACGTGTGGGCGGCTACCGCTTGTTCCTCGTTTTCGCTTTTTTGGCCAGGGGGCGCTCGGGCTCTTCCTCGCTCTCCTCTTCGTCCGACGCCCCGTCCGCCTCTTCCTCGCTGACCTCCCCGTCGCTGATCTCTTCGTCCTCGTCCCAATCGTCGTCGCCGCCGCCCTCCTCTTCTGCCCCCCTGTCCTCGTCCTCGTCTTCGTCCATATCGTCCCCATCGGCCTCGTCGCCTTTTGCACCCTCCTTCTTTTTACGCTGCACGTTGCGCTCCTGCTCTTCCCTCCGCTCCTTGCGCAGCTTTTCCTTGGCGGCGTGCGCCGCCTTTTGTGCCGCCGCCTCGGCCTTTGTTTTCTTGACTGCACGAAAAAAAGAAAGCGAATCAGTCGAGTCCGATGAGAATCGCGCCCGCGCAGAAGCGAATGAACACGAGCCGCGCACCGAATTCGTGATAGATCACGCCCCCCTCCTTGCCGGGCACGCCCTCCGCGATCTTGACGAGCCTGAGCTCCATCCGCGGCCCGATCTCGTCGAGGCGCACGGCCTTCTTCTGGCCCTTCCTGTTGTTCCGCCCGACGTAGTCGTCCGCGAGCGACACCGCGTCCGCGTCGTCGCCCGCGGCCGAGCTCGCCGTCGACGCCGCGCTCTCGTACCCGTCTGCGCCGACGCCGGCGCGGCGGAGGACGAAGTCCGCGACGTCGCGCTCGCGGCCGAGGTCGACGACGGCGTCGCGGTCGCCCTCGAGCACGCGGCGCACGCGGCGCGAGACGCCGTGCGGCTTGACGGCGATGCGGAAGTGGCGGAAGTCGACGGTGCCGCGCGCGGGGTTGTACGCGACGAGGACGATGCGGCGCGCGGAGGAGAGGGCGAGGGTGTGCGGGGACAGCGGGGGGAAGAGCGTCTGGAAGGCTTTCATGACGAGCGGGAGGTGCGGGGGCGTCGTTGGGGAGGGGGGGGGAAGGAGGCGAGGACGAGCTGTGGGGGCGAGAGGAAAGGGGGGCGTGGGGGTGAATGAGCGTGAGTGGGCGGAGATGGGGGCGTGTGCGACGGACCAGGGGCGGGCTGAGGTACTCGACCATGCCGAGGCTCTTGGTGTGCTTGGTGGCGCGCTGCACGTCCTTGATGAGGCTGTAGCGCTCGATGCGGAAGCTGAGCGTCGGGCCGTTCGAGAGGCGCACGATGCGCAGCGACGGCGCGACGTCCGTGAGCGTGAACGCGAGCAGGTGGGTCACCTGCAGCGCGGGCGCCATCGTCAAATAGTCCTTCAGCTTGTTGCGCGCGCGCTCCTGCACCCGCGGCGCGGCATCAGCGAGGGCCCAGGACACGCGGGGAGACGAAGGAGGGGGGGACTGACCCGGAGGCGGCTGGCGGTGTTGGGCTCCATGACCTTGCGGACGTCGCGGGTGAGCTGGGTGAGGGAGTGGCCGACCTGGCCGTGCTTGATGACGAAGGACTTGGGCACATTGCTCGCTGCGGCGGTCGCGGGCTGTGCGCCCTTGAGGTGCGTCCGGTTCTTGCGTTTGCGGGCCATCGAGTCGAGTCTCCAATCAGGAGAAAATACTCCAAAGTCCTTCAACGGCCTCGCAGCCTCATTTGGGACTTCGCGCCACACCGCCGGTCCGTGACTAGCCGAGCAACAATATACTATGTACTACACAGAAAGAAGAGAGCGAGGGTGTAGAGTACCGACTACCACGAGCAACAAGATCCACAACCGCGACACGGCACAATGCACAAAACAAGCAAAATAATCAAAAAAACAAGACGAACAACACACTCGAACCAATCGCGTGATCAATACAGGGGGTCGACGACAGATATATATATAACAGTAAACAAAACAAAACGAACGGACGGACGGACGAGCACCGGCGCTGCGCTAGCGCGGCGTACCTGTACTTATACCTATAGCGAGGCGAGACGAGTGAGGAGTTACAATAACCGCCCGCGGAGGGAGGGCGCACGGCAGAACGAAGATAGTACACGGCCGAAATCGTGTCGGCGCGGGGTAAACGAGGCAAGGGGGTGGTCGTCGAAAGAAATACAGCTCCTAATTCACAGTGATGCATTAGCCGAGTTACTCGGAGGGACGGGGGTGGATCGGCGCGCGCGCACGCGCACGCGCTCGCGTATTAAGAGGTGCCACGCTGGCGGATATAGGCTCCGGATTAGACGTGTATGTTGGGCGAGGGTTTGGTTGTTGGGGGGGCGGCGCGGATATACGGTGGGGAGAGGAGGGGTGCGCAATAAAAAAAATAACAAAAGACGAGGCGGGGGAATGCAGGCGAGGGGATCAGAACTCGGTGAACTGGAAGCCGACGACGTCGAAGCCCTGGTGGGCGTGCGGAGGGGTCTCCGTGCTGAGCAGGCCGGGCACCTCGTGTGCGGGCGGGAGAGGGAGGCGGGTGAAGTAGCGCGTGTCGTCGACGGCGGTCATGTGCGGGACGATGGGGGCCTGGGGGAGGAAAAAAAAAGAAATGAATGAACACGGACGGAGGATACACACAGAGAGAGGGGGGGGGGGACCGTGGGACGCCCCCGGATCTCGCGGCGCTCGAGCGCGTCCCAGTCGACGCCCCGGAACCAGGCGTGGCGCAGCACGTCCTGTGGGCCGTTGATGAGGTTTCCGAGGCGCTTGGTCCTGTCGGGGTGCAGGAAACCCCTGACGAGGTCGCGCGAGAGGGCGTCCATGTCGCGCGGCCAGTGGACCTTGCCGCGCAGGATCTTCTCGTAGATGCCGTACGCGTTCTCGTCGAAGAAGGGCGGGTAGCCGACCATCATCTCGTAGGCGAGGATGCCGCACGCCCACCAGTCCGCGGGCTTGCCGTGGCCGTCGGACTGGATGATCTCCGGGGCAAGGTACTCGGGGGTGCCGCAGAGGGTCCAGGTGCGATCGTCGACGATCTTGGCGAAGCCAAAGTCGGTGAGGCGGAGGTAGCCGCGGGCGTCGAGGAGGAGGTTCTCGGGCTTGAGGTCGCGGTAGATGATGTTGAAGGAGTGGAGGTAGCGGAGGGCGAGGACGATGGTGGCGAGGTAGAAGCGGGTGACGTCCGGGGTGAAGCGGCCGGTGCGGCGGAGGTGGGTGAAGAGCTCGCCGCCGGGGACGAAGGAGAGCAGCATGTAGATGTTGAGGTTGTCCTGGAAGGTGGCGTAGAGGTCGACGATGAAGGGGTGGCGGACGCGGGAAAGGATGTGGCGTTCGGCCTTGACGTGCTCGACCTGGCGCAGGCGGATGACCTCCGTCTTGCGCAGGACCTTCATGGCGAAGAAGTTGGAGCGGCGAGCGTTGGTCGCGCGGGAGCGGACGAGGAGGACGCGTCCAAAGGTGCCGGTGCCTAGACGGAAGCTAATAAGGGGGAAGGAGAATAAAGCGGGGGAGAGGATGGGAGGGCGGACCTAGGGTGCCCTTGAGCTCAAAGTCTGAGAGCTTGAGCTCGGAGTGGATGTGCTCTTGCTCGTTTTCGAGGCGGCGGAGAGGATAGATGGGGGGCGTCGGACTGGGCGGGGCGGGGTTGTCCTCGTCCTCGTCCATGTATGCGTCTCGCGCAGCGTTGTGGGAGGCGGGAAGGGCAGGGTGGGAGGGGCGGCGCGAGTGCGAGCTGTCGCGTCGGAGAGATCGGGAGAGGAGATCGTCGTCCATGTCGACGGAGTCTGTGTGTGCGGGGGACAGCGGCGGGGTGATGGGCGCGTCGGGGAGCATGGGGTCGTCGGGGATGCGGGAGGGGTCGCAGAGGACGGGACGGAGCTTTGGGGAGGGATGTGCGGGAGACGGGGGAAAGGAAGGGACGTCCATGATGAGATAACGACGGAACGCGGCCGGTGCCTCGAGGCTACGCGAGGCGGGGCGAGCGGCAGGGTGCAGAGAGAGAGCGCGGGGGGAGGAAACGCTCCGATGTTCTGCGGCGCAGGGGGGGGATGTGACGGGGGGGCACGGGGGCGACCGTCGGGGGACGAGTGCGGTAGGATGTGTGAGGGATGCGGCCTGCGCGTGTGCGTGCACGATCCAGACGACGGAGTGAACAGGCCAACGTCCTTACCACCCACAGACACGTGACTTGACGCGCCCGCGACGCCGCTCATCAGCGCTTCCCATCAGCCTCCGCCGGATTTCACACCGTCCACCCGTCCTGCCAAATGCTCGCCTGCCCATAGGCCCCGTATGGCCCCCACCCCATGGTGAGCGTCTCTTCCCATCCCCTCTCCCCCCCCCTTATACACCTTGCCATGTCCACCCCAGACGACCTCCCGCACGGATACCAAGCTCTCCCCACAGATTCAGACCCATCAGACCCCCTTATGACCGCCATGGGCAACGAAGAACAGATCCCAAAGCCTGAGGGCAGGAAAGGCGATGCCATCGCCCTCTACGCCGCCATCGTCAGTCTCGCTCACCCATCTGCACACTGCGCTCGCTAACGCCCTCACAGACTGCCGCCGCCGTACAACGCGCTCTCTCCCCGAGCGGAAATTAAATGCTAACATGCTTATCTGACACCAGACATTCACCGTCGTCACCTGGGCCATCGTGCTCAACAACAACCCCTCCGCCTTGGGCTGGTTCGCCTTCCACCCGACCCTCCAAAGCCTCGCCATCTTCTTCTTCACCCTCGGTCCGTCCTCCTCCACGCGCCCCTCCCCCCTCTCCCGACTCGCTGACCGATCCCCCGCACAGGCATACTGACCCTGCAGCCGACGTCCCAGCCGTCCACAAAGGCCGCCGGCCTCCAGCGCCACCAGATCGCCATGCTCCTCGGCGTGCCCACCATCATCCTCGGCGCCCTCTCCATCATATGGAACAAGCGCATACACGAGGCGCCCCACTTCACCACCTGGCACGGCGTAAGCAACCCACTCCCACCATTCTCCGAACCGAACATCGCTCATGCACGACCCTGACACCGTGCTCACATCACCGCCGCTCGCCGCGCGCCCGCTGATTCATGCATGCACGCATGCATCGCGCTGACCGCCGATCATGACCTCATCGGCGCGCTTTTGGAAATCCGATCGACACGCGCGCTCGCACTCGACTCTGACGCCCTCTCGCGCCGTCCGTCCGCGCCGCGCAGCTCTTCGGCGTCCTCTCGCTCGCGTGGCTCGCCGCCCAGTTCGCCCTCGGCGCAGCGAGCGTCTGGTTCGGCGGCGCCGCGCTCGGCGGCGGGCTCAAAGCCAAGCGCGTCTGGAAGTACCACAGGCGCGTCTCCCCTCCACAGCGCACTCGCACACACGCTCACGCGCTCCGTGCTCAGGCTGTCCGGCTACGTCCTCCTCCCGCTCGTCCTGCTCACCGCCAACTTCGGCGGCGCGTGGTCCGCGTGGGTCACGAGCAGCAGCGCGCACGGCGTGCGCCTCGTCGCGTACACCGTCGCCCCCGCCGTCATCCTCGTCTCGCTCTACAGCCGCGTCAGGTGCGTTCTTCGCCGCCCTCCTTCGGGGAGACACCCCGCGCCCCCGCGCTGACGCCTGCCGTTCTGCAGGCCCTCGAAGATGAAGCTTTTCTAGGGCGGTGATTATTCTACCATGTCCCTTTTGCTTCTGTACGGATTACCACGCAATGCGTGTGAAACGGCTTTGCCGGGAATCGATATAATTGTCCGTGAAGTATTCGGCGACAAGTAAAGAGAGAAACGTAAACGCGAAAGACGCCCCGATCACTGCACTCCTTCCCTGGGGGTAACAGCCTCCGCCGCCGCCTCCGCCTTTGGCTCCACGAGGACGGGCAACGCTGCTGCCGCCGCCGCCTCTGGCACTGGCACTGGCACAGGCTCCGGTTCTGGCTCCGGCTCCGGCTCGGGGATCACGAACGCGAGGAAGCCCGGGAGGAACAGCTCCATGCGCTCCTTCGTCGCCGCCCACAGCAGGCGCTGCGCCTCGGTGCGCGCGTCCGCGCGCCCCGCGGGCGGCGGCGGCACGAGCATCCCCGCGGCGTTCATGACCAGCACGACGTTCTTGAGCGACTCGGGCACCGCCTCGGTCTGCGCGCGCGCCGCGCACAGTCAGGCAGGGGCAGGGGGCGGGTCGTCAGTGAACACGGATATAAGACGGGACGGTGGTGGCGGCGCACCATCTGGTCGCTCGGGTCCGAGCCCATGAGCGCGTCGAGCGCGTCGAGCACGCGCACCCACGGCGCGCGCACGTCGCGCGCGGCGGGCGTCTCGCGCACCTCGAAGCGCATGAACGCCTTGCAGAGCAGCGCGGCGGCGCGGAGGCGCGCCTCGGTCGCGCCGGGGTCGCGCGCGGGCGCGGCGGCGAGCGCGGCGAGCAGCGGGAAGAGCACGCGCTCGTAGAGCTCGTCGAGCGCCGCGTCGGCGTCGGCGTCGGCATCGCCAACGGAGGGCGGCGCGAGCGGGCCGAGCGGGCCGAGCAGCGCGCGCTGCAGCTGCGCGAGCGCGGCGTGCCGGATTTCGCGCGCGGAGCTGGTGGATTGGCGCGAGAGCGCGGTGAGGATCGGGAGCGGGAGCTGGCGCAGGCCTGCGCGTGCGTGCGTGAGCTGCGAGTGCGTGAGTGCGTGAGGGGGAGGGGGGGACGGCGTACGGGGGTCGGGTTTCTCTCCCGCGTCTTCGGCGACGCGCGGGAGGAGCTTCATCAGATCGGCGAGGAGGTCGATCGCCTTGCGGCCGCGGTCGATCACCGGCGAGCTGTATTAGCGTGCGGCGTCCCTGATCGTGAGATCGATGGCGGGCGACGCGGACGGACGGACGGACGGACGGGCGGGCGGCTGCGCTCACCTGGTCGAGTCTGGCTTGGGGCGGCGCCGCGGCTGCCGCTGCTCCGCCTCGACGACGATGCCCGCGGCGGTCGCAAAGTCGTCGAGCACGGCGACGAGGCCCGGGATGTTGTCGATCGTCACGCACTGCTCGGGTCCGTCGGCGATCGCTCCGTGGATCAGGTCGAAGGACGTGCGCGCGGCCTCGAGGTGCGAGACGGTCGAGCGCACGAGCGCGAGCACGAGGTTCCATTCTGTCTGCGAGCTGTGTGCCCATGTGCGTGGTGTCAGTGGGCACGGTCTGCTTCGTTCGACGAGGATGAGGACGACGGCGGGAAGCCTTACTGGATGATTTCGCGGTGGTTGTGCATGATCAGCATGAGCCCCGACACGATCTGCTCCGCGACGGAGTTGGAGACTGCCGGAGGGAGACCTCCGAGCAAGTCGAAGGATATGTAGATTTGATCCCGCAGGACAGGCTGGACAGAGGGTCAAGAGATGATCATGCATTGATGGGACGACCGTACCTTGGTCGCGAGGATCAGACAGATGCGGAATAGCGATACGACGGCACGCTCGATCAGCAACACACTGTACCTCGTCGATGAAGACAGCAGAGCGCTGAGATGCTCGAACACGATGGGCCTGTCACGACGTCAGTGGGTGCTCGAACTCTGTCTCTCAAGCACGTACCAGAGCTCCTCTATATGTTGAGGTGTCTGGCATACCACGCTGACCATCGTTTCTAACAGAAATACAGACGCGGGATCGTACGGGAGTGAACGCGCCGGGCTCTGATGAGGCGATGCCGACGCGTCGAACGAAGCCGCAAGATCGTCAGACTCTTGCTGCAGTCTGGCCACGGTCCGCTCATGTGCCAGAGCCTCGAGAGAGCGGACCGCCGCAGTCAGCGGCTCCAAGTTGAGCTGCCTGCGAGAAAGTCAGCCAGCGGTCGGAAGCGTGCCATGCCGACCATCCACTCACGTAATTTGCGCATACAGTTCGTCCAGGCGGCATGTCGTGATACAGTCTATGGTACACAGCGTGTTTTCGATCTCCACATCGGTGGCGTCTGGGATGTGGCTCTCTTGCGAGGAGGCGTACGGTGTCATCAGATACGATGACAGTGCGGACAGGAGCCCATCACTCCTCGGCGCTGGTCGCGCTGGGGTATTGCTACTTCCACGTAATGGAATCATGGAGACGCCACCGAGGAAATCTTCCATCTGCAGCATCCTCGTAGGCAGCAGGGAATGGATGAACAAATTCTGGAACATTTCAAAGATCTGTTGATTCATGGTGTCGCCGCCTTGTTCTCAGTCGCTGCCGCATTTAAAAAAAACATGTCACAAACCTGTGTCCATCCCTCGCGAACAGCGTTGCCATTGCCATTGACGATGTTGAACAACACCACCGCAGCCAGCTGACCTTTCAGGTTGGCACCGAAGTTGACGGACAGTGATGACACCGTGATGGACTGTCCTTCTACCTCGACGACAGGATAGATGGGCACTTCGGTGGGAAGGGTCTCTGACAGTAGACTCGTCGCCTGCGACAGCGACACGACAACATAATCGAACACGTCAGGCAGGTGGAAATGACCGGCCAACGTTGCGCATTGACGGAACCCTGCGATCGCACGCTCGATGATGTAGTCGTCGTCGAAAGTCATGAACGCATATGCGATGGCCGAAATGACCGGTTTCCAGACGGACTTGAACATGTCCTTGTCGAACAAGGCCGAGTTGCATATCATGAGGTCACCTGAAAAGCGTCGCGGTCACCAAATTAATTCGGGACACCTGAGCATATCATACCTGACATCCGCGAACGAGCCAGCAGTTCTTTCCACGCATACTCGAAACCGAGTTGACCGACGTGCTCTTCGGGCATCACGATCTCGCGTTTACGGATCGAGTCATATAAGGCTTGCTGTAAAAATTGTGAGGACATCGGTCCAAGCGCTAACACGCTGTCGGTGTCTTACCAGGTACTCGGGTGAAAAGTCAGCGCCGTCATTAACGCCTCTCAGATTGCGTTGGTAGTCTTCAATGGTCATTCGTTTCTGCGCGAAAATGCCTCTTGAGAAAGGGTCGGTGTGATATCAATGAAAAACACCCACCCGAACCACGGGGTTGTGCAGATCTGTATTGAGCATGATCACCGAGTAGGCTAGGACATAAACAGCATCCTGTGATTTGATCTCGGCTGGAAAAAAACTCAATGCTCATGAATCCAGTCCATGGTATATATTGAAGACGTACCTGGTTCGGAAGCAAAATAAATTTCTGCGAACGTTTCTGTTATACGATTGATCTGCTGGGCCTCTCCCGGCAACCGGAAGGACTCCAACAGCTCCCGCATAGCATCCGCGATGGGCTTCTATTGGAGAATGTTGTCAAAACCATGGACATACGAGAATATGGATAGAAACTGACACCTCGGAATTCGAACAGGCCAATGAATGCCTTCAAAACATCGATATTCTCAGGCCTTGAGATAAAATCGCCAAGCAGTTTTTTGTCCAATCGTGTACACGATTTCAAAAACATGGCAAGACTCAAAGGCCGCGATACCTCTGGTGACAAGTCGTGGTAAATGAGGCCGTTTTCCTCCAAGAACGCAAGGCCAGTCTTCGGCTTTGTGTTAAAACGGGCTGCGCCAGTGAGAGTGAGCTTCTTCTTTGATTTGATGTGTGTGAGCTCCTCCGAAGAGATATAATTCTGGCAGTGCGCGTTCAGATGACGCTGAACAGCAGGCATGGCATGAATAAACAGTTACCGAAGGCCATGTCACTGAGGCCTGAAAGCGATTGGATGTCAATAAACAGGCGAACAAGAATAGTGAATTTTACAAACACCCCCGGCGCGTGCCGCCATGTGATTGACAAAAGTGAGAAGCAAGTCCAAGCACAGGTATTGAGAGTTCAGTGGGTTGTTTTGAAGGGCATCGGGATAGTAGTTCGTGTATACGCCCTGATATCAAACCAATGATACATAAGTGAAAGCACCATGCGGACAGGTTCGCCTCCACCTTTGTTAAGAGGTCGATCAGCCGCTCGAATAAATTCTCCGAGTTGATGTCGCAGTCATAATTGGTGAAAAGGTCAACCATGAAGCTCGGATGCCTCGAGATTTGGCTCAGCATCTCTAGTAGCAAGTCGCGAATCTCTCCCTTGGCGGGAAGCGCGTGGGTTTTGTTGGGCGCCGGACTGCCCTTCTCGATCTCATCTTCCGGAGTAGGCTCGAGGAGTGGGGACGCCGTTTGTGGAGTGCCAGGACGTGGTGAGAACGGCGCGCCCTTTGTATTCGGCGTGCCGTACCGTGATCCACCTTTGTTGGGGGTTATTGGGGGCCCTAAACGATCGGTTGTGAATGCCAATAGTAGTTCTTGTTGGAGTTTGAGATGCTTCCGCGTCGTGTTCATCATAGTCGAGATGGTGCGGAGAGCGAGTTGGAGGATAGCAGAGTTCTCGGAACGGGCGAGCTGGAAAAGATATTTGCAGCCGTGATCGACGACAAGTGTGCGCAACGATGGGAAGTCGCCGAGGCGAGGGCCTGAAGTTTCAAAGGCTGTATTGAGAATACCAAGTGCGAGTAGACGAGTAGTGTCTGTGTGTAGCCGGTCGTTGGGATCAAGAATGTTGATTATCACGCGGAGAAGCTCTACAAGCGATGGAAGGCCATCTACAACCTCTGTGCGTTGAGTCAACGCTGCCATGATACTTTGTTGAGAGAGCTTACACTGGTGCCTTTGTGGAGTTTGTGGACTTGCAATGGTCTGAACGGTCAAATGATCGCCCTCGGAATACCCTCCCGAGGGTGGATGAATCGTGGTGGGAGATGCGTCGGTTTCACCCTGCGGTGCTTCCTCAGTATTGAGCAATCTGCTTTCTTCTGTTTCTGGGTCTAGCACATGCAAGCAAGAGAATACAGTTCGCACAAGCGAATGCATTGTTAACTCGGCAGACCGCCGAAGAGCCTCTATATGCATGTATATGAATATTTGGGACATACAAACTGGTGTTACGGATGAGGACTAACCGCTGAGCCTCATCTGCACGCACGTAGTCAGCACAGTCTCAAGCATCTCACATACTTCGATGTCGCCCAAGATACTGCCCACGCTCCCACACATGCAATCCTCGATTACAGTCAAGATTCGGAGCAGGACGACCTCGTCCCCAGAGGAGTCGCTAGCTTCAAACTTACAATGCGAGACTGCTGAGCTGAACTCTTGAAGGCCTATTTCAATAGATGGACGGTCTAGGGATATGATTCCGCAAACAAACAAAGAGTGGAGCGCCGAGAGTGCCGCGGATGTTATTGGTCCGGTTGAGAGTGAAGAACGAATGATGGCAAAGAATGGGCTGAGGATATTGATTATTGGAATACTGTCAATGGCTAAGATACGTCGCCGAGAATGAACAATGTCCAAGTGTATGAGCAGGAAACACATACTTTCGACATTCCTGACTTCCCGCTTGAGCTCTTCGAAACCAGACATGAGCTCATCCTCCGTGCTGCTCCTTCGCGCAGAGCTGGAGCGAGGTGTTCCACTTCGTCTGAGGCCTAGATTACTTGCCAAAGCAGAGTCGCGGGTGTTGAAAGCCTGACTTGTAGATGCCCATCGCGAATTCTTGCGCATGACTGAGGTTACTGACAAGATCTCAGAATACAGGACATGTTTGGGCGCAAGCGTGCCATTAGTCTCGGAGTATCTGATCCCCGTACTACGAAATGAGGCCATTCTTTGAGAGGACCTTGCTAGTCGGGACAATTATATGTGGCCAGTTGAACCGGATGAGCGGGAGTACAGGATATGAACGAAATGGCGAAACGACGCGTGCGACGTGTCTTTCCCATGATGACCTGCAAGCCCTAGTGTAGGGTTGGTCTGAGGATGACTTTCACTGAATCTACTGAGTACAGGTTCTTGCATCAGAGAAACAAAGGATCTTGCAGATGTGCTAACAAAACAATGTGTACAAATATTACTGCCCCGATCATCATGCATCATTCGGATGCTCATTGTGTCATGGCCAGTTGCCCTGCAATTGAGGCAGCCAGTCTAGAGCGTTTCCTCTCCGCCTCTGGAAATGGCTACGTTAGATACAACTAGAACAAGGAGTCAAAAATAACACGAAACGCACCAGCTTCTTTCTCCCGTTCGATATCCTGGACAATGGCTTCTATTTGCTCGAGATCGAGGTTCTGGTACGTGTGTCAGTTTAAAAGCACACAAAACGGAAGACTGATGCGTACGGTTATTTTTCCGTAGCTCTCCATAACGCTGATCTCGATGTTCTTCGCGCCGGTCTGCACGACTTCCAACAGACTCTTGACTGTGAGCTTGATGCTGTCTTCCCGAGTCATGTCGTCTTTGTGGTTTTTTTCCAAAAATTCACGGACAGTCTTCGAAGAACGGCCAATAGCATTTGCCTGCCGTACCAGAGCTCAACAAGCCGTAGATAAATATAAATTTCGAGGAGGACGCACCTTCCATGCACTGTAAATACCGCTGGGCTCGGTCTGGTATAGTCTTGGTTTCGTGTCATGAGGATCAAACCCGACGATGAGAGTCGATATACCGAACGGGCGAACACCTCCGGATTGGGTATAGCGCTGTAAACACATTTAAGTGATGCTGAGAATCGTGATTCTCAATCGAACGCACTTGCTGGATGCCGGCAATGTGTCTGGTAATATATTCGACCGTGACAGGGTCTTCCACAGTCAATCGGTGACTCTGGCATTCTGTTCGCGCTCTGTCAATCAGTACTCGGCCGTCGGCCGTGAGCCCTGTGTCATAGCATAAGATAAACCTAGTCGATGCATATGCAGCAATGGATCTACAAAAACATACCAGCAAATGCTAGACAGATATGATCATCAAGCATGACAACCTTCCGCACTGTTCTCGGGTCTTGAAGCTGCAGCACGGACTTCTTCTCTACTCCAAGGACTACGACGTCTTTGCCCCGCACTCCTACCTGGAGTCAGGTCCGAGATCAGGTCCTGAGGTCTAGGGATAGTCGTCCAGATCACATACCGCGCAAGTACCCTTTCGCACGGCTTCCAATGCATACTCAACCTGTGAAATTGTATGCAGTCAGCGTCCATACTACACTCTATGACGCGGCCGAAGCTGACTTGGAACAGATGCCCATCGGGCGAGAAGACGGTGAGAGCTGTAGAGTGTACTTCAGTCGCGCGTCGCAGAGCTTGAGATTTTCTTAGATCTCTTACCGCGATCGTAGGACCTAGACATGACGAGGCAAAGGAAGAAAGAGTGTAAGGACAAGTATATGCGTTCGCCTCCTGGCGTTGCGTACGCTGATCAGTGGACGCGCGTATCCCATGATTACGTCAGTACGGGCAATCCCGAGACGCGACGTGCGTGACTTGGATCTCAGATCTTGCTTGCTCAGCCAACCGCTTGGTGTCCCACCCACTCCTCTGCTCGCCGCTCAAGCTCACCGCCATGGCCACTGTCATCAACATCGACGACAGCTCAGACATAGAGATTCTGGATTATGCGGAATCGAGATCACACAGCTTGAATAGACGTCCAACAATGGTTTCGTGAGTCTACTGACATGGCGAACCATCTCCCCCGAGATGTAATTAACTGGTGCCAAATCAGAGAACCTATGCGATGTCAATTCTGCAATGAAGACATAGAGATAATGGACGCCCGTCGACGACAGAGTCACTACGATGCACACTTTCATGATGAATCTACTCCCTGTAAGTGCCCCGGCCCTCAAACGCTATACGCCCAGTGTTTTATTCACACCTGGTATCAAAGCCTCTTCTTCGTCCTCTTCGCGTGCTTCTGGTAACACCAACATGAATTCAAGAAATAAAGATAGGCTTATGTCGATGCGGGAACATTGGAGGAGCGCGCAGGACGAATTTTGGCATCCTGCCCGAGACACTGCGCCTCCGCAGAATTACACCCCTGGTCAGTCTCGCTGAGAGGCCTCTTGGTCATGTCTCTCTTCAATCGACCTGACCCACATCCACGTGCCTGATAGATTTGATTCCGGCACTGAAACGTGCTCTCGTTTCCTCTCACGAACGAGGTTTCACGACACGAGCCGTGCTGTGTTACCCACGCACAGTCCACATTTACCGTGAAACATGGGACGCGAGATGGGGTTGCGGGTACGCCATTTCCCCTGCATTGGTTCTCTTCGCCCTATTTGGATTGAGGCCCGTTCAGCTATCGGAACTATGTGATGGCATGTATAGCACTTATGGACCAGTCCTCCCAGCCATCCTACTTTGCGCCACTCAATACGCCCAAGCCACCGGGCGTGCGGAATCTTCAGGCGCTGCTTGAGGATGCATGGAAGCACGGTATGCAACCGTGACCGGCTCCATGCCCGAAGCAGCATGACTTGACGAGTATCTTGACGGCTAGGTTATGACGAAGAAGGTGCAGAACAATTGAAGCATAAGCTTGTTGGTGCCAACAAGTGGATTGGGACGGCGGATCTCTATGTTGCGTTCACGTATCGTGGTATCCCGTAAGCGCTCCCATATTGCTGTTTTAGAGGCTCATCCGAACCGAATGCAAACAAAGCGTTGAACTCGCGGATTTTAATCTCTCCAACAGCGGTACGTCATTGATGCCACCATACCATCATGTCACTCACATCATCGCATGTATCCGTGTTCGATTGCAGACATCAAGCCCCTACTCGACTGGGTGAAAGCATACTTCACACCGCTAGAGCGGCCTAAGGGCACTGGTGCCACGGTGCACGACGCTCTGTACAGGCGTTCCCCAGTCACTGTGACGGACAAAATGCCACTTGTGCTACAGCATGAGGGGCACTCCCGTCTCGTCGTCGGGTACGAGATCATGAAGGATGGTTCGACGAACTTGCTCATGTTCGATCCCTCAAAGTGAGGCACATGCTCTCGAAATTTTTACTTTTTCCTTGAGACAATCTCTGTTCTTGAAGGCTGACATCTTTGCTTCCAGGCGAGTGCCGGATAATCTTCGTGCGGAGGTGCATTCTCGCTCCGAGACCGCAGGAGACATCTCGGGCCACCATCATCGTGGGAAGCGGCTCATGCAGCAGGCACTCCGACCATTTCGGACAGCAGAGGGCAAACGGCGACGTTCGAGCAAGTCCCCGAAGCGCCGAGAACAGAGTCCATTCAAGCGCATGCGGGCTGGGCAGGGGCAGGGGCAGGACGTCATCGTTATCGACGATGACGACGACGACGATGACGATGACGAAGGTAATGATGAGAAGGGCGGACAGAGCGAGAGTGGCAGTAGAGGGAAAGCATCGACAGGTGACACCGTGCGCGACTTCAAGGCAACGCTGAAACATTTCAGGATCGAGGAAAAGATGCTCGCGTAAGTCTCTCAGGACTCCAAGTCTCTTGCGCAGTTTCTAATATTCTGATCGTTTGCTTTTAGAAAGAAAGAGAAGTATCAGATCCTGTGGTTTCCCCTCGGACCCCTACTTGACGAGAAGACCAAGCGCGAGAGGCGCGTGGTAACCAGTGAGAGGGTCTGCTGACCTGAAGGCCTGGTGGACACAAGACAAGGCATGGACATCCACTTCGTTGGCGACGAGGTCTGGCGACATCAAGGACTTCATGGGCCGATAACTAGACTATTCTTTCTCTTCTCGTTATGCAGTTATTAGGCATACCCTACCTAATTCTTTATCCATATTGCAGATGATCTACGTTGTTGCCACAATATGCATTAAGTACTTGAGTTTGACGTGTCTGTGGATGCCGAGATGGACTCGTGGACTAGAAATACAATTGCAGTAGTGAGTAGTAGCAGAAAGCACAACCTAATTAACCTGAAGTCATCACCGCGTCTCTACTCGGCTCACCCAATGGCGCTACATCTAATCCCGCCACCGCGCATCTCAGTGCGCGCTCCCAAGCCTCCTCCACCCTGTATCCACCCGCCCGCATGATGCCTTCCCGATCCCTCCGCACCGCATCACTGAACGGATCGAAGTAGTTGTCGCGCATCACGTACTTGTCCTCGTACGCGTCCCAGTCGTCCTGCAGCGGGACATGCGGGACATCAGGAACCGCCGCGCTCTGCGCTGCGCGCGTACGTAGGAGGAGCGCGGCACTCTGCTGCACCGCTTGCGCCGCCGCGGTGGTGCGCGCCTGCGCACGTTTGAGCGCGTCCGCTCTGGAGCGGGCGACAAGCCGCGCGGCGTCAGCGTCGCTGTTCTCGAGCGAGTCAATGAGCGCGCGCCGCTCTGTCTCGCGCGCTTGGCGCTCGGCCTCGTCGGCCTGGCGCGCCTCGTCCGCGCGGAGCTGGCGCTCGCGCCGCTCAGCGTCTTCTTGTTCGCGGAGGGCCTGCGCGTAGGCCTCTTCGCGATGGACGTTGCGCTCGATGACCGCGGCGTTTTCTTTACGGAATCGCATAATGCGCTGTTCGGTCTCGCGGACGTCGATGTCATTGATGAGATTGAAGGCTGGCGCCGAGGCGATATGAGTAAATATGTGGCGAGCGAGAGGGAAAGGGCGCACTGATGTCCTCAACTTCTTCTAGGTAGTCATTGTAGGAACGGAGGTCGGGGAAGTCTTCCCTGCGTTTGTTGAATCTGCATGTGCCAGGTGTGAATTGTGTGGCACTGACTGAACACGAAAAGACGTACTCTTTGGCTATCTGCCTCCTCACGGCGACCTCTTTCTCGACCGTGAGGTCCTCAAACGTTTGAGGAACAAACGTGATTTTCCGCAAGATCTTTGCGCAGAATGGACATGGACCCGGACCGAGGGTGTACAGGCGATCGATGCAGGACTCGCACCTTTGGGCAGGACGCGCGTAAATGATATGGGCGCATCATCTGAGGAGGGAGAGCAAGGCGAACATTTTATGATAGCAGGCTCCTACGAGGAGGCGAAGCTTCGCATTGAGATAGCGGTCAGACTTGCATACGGGGCATTGGTCATCTGAGGACTGTGGCCGTAAGTGAGCTATTGCGACGAGGGCGGGTCTGGAAAGAGATGTGTAGTCACATAGTACTCTGAGGTCCTGCCTGAGGGGTCCTTGACGCCTCCGCCGAACACCGTCGAGGACGTGCTCTGGACCTGCGGGGTGACGGAGCGGGTTTGGGGGGTCGAGGCGGCGGTGCCCTTGCGGATGGTAGTGCCGCGCAGCCAGCCACCGACATTGGAGCGACTCGCGTTTGCCATTGATGACGGTGGGTGGGGCATGCACTACGGCGGTGATGGCCAAGGTGGGGGAGATGTCAGCCGAGGCTGTGTGAGGTCAGCGCCCAGCTGAAGCGAACTGTGCTCGTCATTCTTCACAGCGCCGAGTCCACTCCGTCTGCATCTCTTCATGAGACTTTTGCCACCTCTTCTACCCAGCTGCTTAGCACGTCGACCAAAACCGGGCATTTCTCGACCGTTCTGCTTTCAGGCGAGACTACGGGCTGCAAGTGTCCGCGAGAACCAACCCCCGCTCGGGACACGTGGCTTCTGGTGCGGGAGTCCGCTGCGAGCACCTACACCGAGTCCGAACGGCGACAGACCAACGCTCGCTCAAGACAAAAGCCCTCATGACGACGATGCTGCTTCACCCAATTCTAACCGCAGCTCGGGCAGAATCGGTCTGACAAACTCGCCAGCGCTGGACGCTGGTCTCACTGCTTTCATGGGCATTGGAATCGGTGAGCTTCGATATAATTTAACCTCTGTGCAGCGCCAGGGCCTAGCATCATAACATCTACGAGGGGATATGATGCTCACCATCCCACTTCAGCGTTTGTCGGGGGCATCATTTATTACGCTTGGTACAAGAAGAATGTGCTGGACAAGGTAGCCTCACAAATATCCCTCTCCTACTACACCGCGGCTGACGCGTACATGTACATCCAGATAGAACATGCTTTTGCGCCCGGGTACGATCCTGCCCTGGAACTTGCCACACATCACAAAAAGACCAACAATTCCACTGTCTCTGCGGCCATCGAGGATCTCGAGCTCGAGGACGGCCCCTGGACAGAGCATCTACGGCGAAAGGAGCAGGACATATTAGACCGCATCATACATGGTGCCGAGACCGGCCACTACTTTATGCTTCTAGGTTGCAAGGTGTGTCGGATCGACGATGTCTCCAACCAATATAGGCTGTTTACGCGTGAAATGTTCGTGAAGGGTGCGGGAAAGACAACGATGATCCTTGACTCTATGCAAGCCAATCAGGCGGAGGGCGTGGCAATGTGCGATGCCCATCCCGACTTGGAGGTGTTCCGTCTACGTCTGGGAAAGGCCTTGAACTACGAGTACAACGAGGACTCTCAGACAGGGCTTTTCCAGCGACGAGATCCTAGAGAAGGTCAACACTCTGCCGAACGTTGTGCTGACGAAATCTCTGACCAACATGACACACTTCAGGTGGCCCGGGACTTGATATCGAGCGAGGTATGCGCTGAGTTTCACGACTGTGCGATGTCTGCCATCTTGACGCGTTTCGCGACCAGTTATGAACAAGCTTGAGAAGGTCGCTCTTCGCTCTGCTAAGCGGACGGGCAGGCCCCTCGTCCTCGTGATAAACAATGTACATTATTTCAAGAATGATGACGGCGGACAAAACATGCTCATGCAACTTCAACAAAGAGCTGAAGCCTGGGCCGCTAGCGGTTCGCATAATTTCTCAAGTTTTGCTCTGGGTCATTCGCCAATATATATCTGCCACAGGCATCATGACCCTCGTTTTCAGCTCGTGAGTCGTGGGTCATACTGTGTGCGACTAGTATTCTGAGTTGCATTCAGTGATGACTTTTGGCCGTTCTTCGTTCTGCGTGAGTGATTTTTTCCCTCCATCTCGTCTCTGACATATCATCCCATATGTTATCTGAACAGGGAGGAACGCCAGTCGGATGCATGTCGGTGATTTCCTCCACACGTCTATCCTTTTAAACGCTTTCCCCCTTGTAGGTATTGACCATCTACGACCTCAACACCGCCGAAGCGCGGAGTGCTTGTGCGAGGATGCGGTACTACACGAAGCTGCCGACACCTTCGCACGAGACACTGAACGAGGCGATCGCAATCGTGGGCGGACGGTTATCGTATCTCAACCGGATCGCGAGAGCGCGCGACATCGTGGAGATGGCGCGGCACATGCTCTTGGTCGAGAAGGGATGGCTGCTCAGCCAGATTGGGCTCATCGAGGACTGCGACGACGACGTGATGGACGAGGTGCGTCATCGTCGCTCATCTCATCTGGGTTAAGGCCGCGTGCTCAGCTCGAGGTGCACCCTGACAGCAAAAATGGAGCTCCTGCTCGTGGTTGCTATTACGGGAGTTCGTGAAGCAGAGGCAGGAAGAAGAAGAGAAACGGAAGGTCGCGATCGCGTCTGGTCAACTGTCACCGGATGATTTATACGATTTACCATTGCCTGCGATCCCTTACGTGAGTGTCCCTTCCCGTTCGGTGCTGCGAGACGCTCTGACCTGTGTTTAACAGTGGAAGTGTCGGCAGATCATGACCCGTGCAGACTTCTTGGAAGGTCTGTAGTCACTTCAGACGATCTGCGTGATATTGTTTTGACGTGCAACAGAGCTAGACAGGAAAAATATCATTTCGATAGATGTAGGTGCTCGTTCCCTTTCTGCAGAGATATCGCGGAACCAAGCTTCTTATAGATCAACCACGATGTCCGCCCCGACTCGATGCTGATCTTACAAGCTGCACGAGAAGTCGTGGAGAGCGACGGGTTCGACGACAGACTCAACAACGTCCGCGACCGTATAGACGAGATCGAAAGTCTGCATCGGACGAGGGAGCTGACGGTACGTGCACGCGTGCTCTATCGCTTTTCTTCTGCGTGCCACTAATGCATCCACACCCGTATGTTCTCATCCGCAGTTCAAGGACTTGGACAAAGGGGATCGCATCCGCCTGATGGTCGACAAGGGTGGTGTTCACTTGATCGAGGACTAGATGTCACTTATTACAGGAATTTATTATATCCAAAAGATATTGTGGCGGTTGTGGACCGCGGGACCAATTGCGCGGCTACCATTCGAAGCCATTGTGCCACCTTGGTGGCCTTGCTTGAGCGGCAGGTCCTACAAGTCTTAGTGTCGTCCCTGGCTACTACGGCAGTCCATTGTGCATTGACGCTGTAAGAACAATAATGTGACAACCCTGACACTGACCCTTAGGTGACCTGCCCCGAGGATGCAATTGAACCGGACGCCCTTTCTGTGGCTGGGTGGCATGGCTGCCCCCTTTGGCTTGGCCGTGGTACCAACAATAGCTTTTCTGGGGGTGGAACATAGCTCGCGCTGTGGACCACGTACTAAAGGCATAGCCTTACAAGGCTTGGACGCAAAAGAGCCACGTCGCGATGGCCGGAGCTTGCTCCACCGTCGTGGCGGTCGCCGCATTGACCACGGCCGTAGCGTATAAAAGGAGTCTCGATACGAGCCCAACTCCCCATCAACTCTTCCCTCCACACACAGCTGTGCCTATCTCCTCAATACCTTGCCCAGCTACATCTACCTCTTACCCGTTGCACACACCTCCATCTCAAAAATGCCTCCGCAGACCGTCTGCGCCATGCCCGGGTCCGACCCGGACTTGGTGGCCGTCGTCCACACCGCTCACGAGTTCATCCCGAATGCCAAGGGCACACACAGACCCTGCATACCGAAGACCCTCTGGACAACCAGAGGAGTCTCCACTCGATCCGCGTCGGCCGGTCCTTCGCTGGAACGGTACGCACCCCTCTCCCTGACAGTCTGCCACGGTGTGCGCTGACGCCGTTCGCCTCGCCCGCTACCAAGGCGTACCCGTTGGCGGTTTCATTGCCAACTCCGGGTGCGGACCACGCACCGAAGGCCATCAAGAAGGTGTAAGTCGGCCCTCCTGGACGGTGCGCCCCGCTCTCCACGACAGCCTGCGACCGTGTGTGCTGACGTCGTCGCGACCCACATCCAGGGGCGCCTGGCCGATGAATATGGTCTCGTGTATAGCGTGAAGCACCGGGGGCGATGTCAGCGATCTCGAATGGATATCCCCGCCTCCCCCCCCCGCCCCCTCTGGCATTACCCTGATTCAATCGCCATCATTCTGTAAGGCATCGTCCTCGCCAGAGAAACAAACATCGAAGCTCCCGCGCAAGCACAGCACCCGCAAGAACTCCAATCACGTCCAGCCTTTCTTCGTACCCCGGCGCTCCTGGAAATGGAGCTCACCAGTAAAACAGACCCTCGTTATTCTGCGTATGATTCTCCCGTGTCTATGGAAGACATGCGTTTTCTCACTCGAGGCATGATATAGCGCGAAGACATCTTTGGGCAATTGGTGTTCCCAACGCGCGTAGTCCTGATACAGCGCCTGTATCAGGCATATCTACACGAGCAATCAGCTACGCCAACGGTCTCAATATCAGGCACTTCACCGCTGTCAGTCGGGTATACCGACGTTGTCAGTATTAGGCACACATCGACGATGCTAGGAATATACCGTTGGTGGTATCAAGCATATCGATGCTGCCAAAAAGATGACCGCACCTTGTCCTCGTGCTGGTCGGGAACGGGGCAGCAGCACAGAGGCCTCGTTCAGGCCATCGTGCATGCTCGGCGATCTGGGCATGGTACACTGGGGTAAGCCTTTCTTTCGGAGATGGATGTGTGGGGACATGGGTGGCACCTGTGTTGCTTTGGCTTTTTTATTATTGATTATTGGGAGGGGATATCCACTGCTTGATTGAAGAATGTTACTGGAATACAGTCTATCTTTCTTCAGTCTCAGTATGAGTGAGCTGTGCACGCGAGAATGATAAGCAACCAACGGAGTCTCAGCGACATACGGATGCGCCAGGCAGACGGCCCCTCTTGCTCGAGGGCCATTCGAACCTCTAGTATGATGCTTGTCATGAACTGTAAGAGGTTGACTGTTGACGGTCAAAGCGGCGTGTGCCCTTACGAGAACGTCGCGCGTAACGAATGAGAGCTGACTGAGACATTGCCAGCTTAGTCTCGGGCGCTGACCCGCTCGACGTCCTCTCTCGTCTACGCCATGTCTGCATTATATATCCTGCCCACTCGCCCGTCTCATCCGCCCTGGCTATCGTCTCATCCGCCCTGGCTATCGTATCATCCGCCCTGGCTATCCCCTCGCGCGTCCATCTCCTCTCGCTCGCAATCCTAGCTCTGGCCGTCTTCTCCTCGCTGGTCCCCATCCCCCGCCTGCTCTCCCAAGCCTCAGCCGTCCTCCGCCACCCCCGCCGCACGCACACCACGATGGCCTCCGACGCCCCCGAGCTCCCGCTCACCCGCGAGCAGTGGACCCGCGCCCTCGACGCCCTCCCCGCCACCCCCGACCGCATCCCCGCCCTCTTCTTCGGCCACGGCTCCCCCGTCCTCGCCTGGCCCGAGGCTGACCTCGCCACCGCCGAATCAGGGCCCATGGGCCCCTACCTCGCCCACGGCGGGCCCCACGGGCCCCTCGCCGCCTTCCTCCGCGACTTTGGTCCCGCCCTCCTCGCGAAGTACAATCCCAAGGCCATCCTCATCTTCAGCGCCCATTGGGACACCGCCGGCGAGACCCTCGGTGAGTCCCCCCCCCCTTTCCGCGCGCAACGCTGACTCTTCCGCATCGCCAGTGTCCGACTACGGTGACCAGAACCCGCTGTTCATGGACTACTACGGCTTCCAGCCCGCCATGTACGACGTCACCTTCAAGTCGCGGGGCAACGCCGCGCTCGCGCACCGCGTCGTCGACCTCCTCAAGCAGGTATGTACGCTCTCCCGCCCTTCCTCCCCGCCTGCTCCTCGCCCATCACCACTCTTCCTCCCCCCCTTGTCAGGCCGGCATCAACGCGCGCACGACGCCCCCGACCGAGCCCCGCGGGCGCGACGGCCGCGGACGCACGGTCGCCGGCCTCGACCACGGCGTCTTCGTCCCCTTCCGCTTCATGTTCGGCGACGACGCGCTCGCCATCCCCGTCGTCGCCGCCTCCATCGACGGCTCGCTCGCCCCCGAGCGCAACTGGGCCCTCGGCCGCGCCGTCGCGAAGCTCAGGTGCGTCCCCCCTCCCGGTCCTCGCCCCACGCGCCCGCGCACGTTGACGAACGGGTCCGCGGCAGGGAGGAAGGCGTGCTCGTGCTCTCCGGCGGCCTCACGGTGCACAACCTCAGCGATCGCGGGAGCCTCGCGCCCGCCAGCGCGCGGCCGCTCCACCACGCCTTCAACGACGCCGTCACCGCCGCCATCACCCTCCAAGACGTGAGCTCTTCCGCCTTCCGCCCCTCCCCTCTTGCCCCTCCCCCTTCCCCGTTGCGCACGCGCGCGCACCCCACTGACGACGCAGCCCGCCCCCACCTAGCCCGCGGAGCGCAAGGCCGCGATGGTCGACCTGGTGCGCCACAAGGGCTTCCGCGCGTCGCACCCGCGCGAGGACCACTTCGTGCCCGTCTACGTCGCCGCGGGCGCCGGCGCGGACGGCGGCGTCCGTCTGCTCGCGGGCACGTACGGCTGCCAGACCGTCGCGTTCGGCCTCTGACGGGGCTAAATGTTGCTGTGGCCTCGACCGGTCCGCTACTACATTAATTGCGACAAAGACGTCACACTTTCGATCTTGGACGTTGTCATCTGTGTGGAAGCAGTGTTTTACCCTTCCGCCGCGCGCGTACGCGCCCGCGGACATTGTTCCCTATGGTATCTCGGTCTTCCGGCTTGCAAATAGGCATGACATTGAGACGCAAACGTTCGGATGGAGGTGGGTGGACTAAGTACGTAAATTGGGAGATTAAATGAGCAGCATATAGTATCCGAAAGAGAAGGTAGGTGAGGTGACGAAGGTCGCAGAAACAGCAGTGCTACTAGTGGAGAACGTGAACGTGAAAAAAAAGGCGTGCCTGGCGTGAAGGATACTCCGAAAGCGACTGAGAATAAAAAGAGGAGAAGCGGAGGTTGTGCTGTTGTGGCGGAAGACACTCAAAGGGATGGGACAGGTGGGTGGATGGTGTGTATGAGGGAATCTCTCGAGGAGACAGACTCAGATGGGAATTGGGGAGGAGGCGGACTCGACGTGTTGCTTGTCAGATGAGACAAAGGTTCAAAAGAGATCACGAAAGCCTGACGAAAGAATTAAAAGATAAAGAAGCGGGGATTAAAAATGAGAACCAGACGCGTGCCGTCCGTACTTGCTTGCACCAGACAAGAACAACGACGATGCCGGCATTTGTGAGCGGGACGTATACCGCTAGGGGCTCTTTAGCCATCGAGCCTGGGCCAGCTTCCCTCATCTATCCACTTGTTCACGATCTCGCGCCCGACGTCTTGCGTCATGTACGGCCTCTTGAGCTTGATCCCGAGGACCTTCTTGATCTTCGCGTTGGAGAAGGCCATGCAGTGCTTGGACAAGGAGAACGTGTCCATGTATGCGCTCAGGTGCGTGTTGGGCACCGGCGGGTTCGAAGTCGTCAACATCGTCGCCCACGCGCTGACGTGCGTGTCGTTGATCTCTTCCACGACTTCCTCGAGACGGAACTGGAACGATTCGCGCCATATATCAGCAACGGAAAGAAGAGAACAGCGGCGAACGCGGCCTACCCTGGCAACGGTATTCGTGACGAAGTTATAGTATTCGAACGTCGTGCCGAACAAGCTCGTCATTGTCTGGCCCGCCTTGTGCAACGTCGTCTCGTTGTCGTCGACCTATAACAGAACGTGAGCGAGGGCTTGCAGATTTAAGGAATAGGCTACTGACGAGGTTGAACAGGGGAGCGATGACCTTGACATCTGCGGGTGGCATGCCCTGAACCTCGGATACCTTGCTCTTCTCGTTGTGAAAGTAGATTTCCTCGCCGGCGACCTTATCTGCCTCGGCGCGACCGAGCTTTCCTATCCATTCCGCGCATGTCCAGAGCGCGACCGAGACGTCATCCACGTGAACGGTGTTCATAGAGTTGCTTCCGGGACTCCAGCTGCATAGATGAGAAGATAAGACGCGGGCCTCACTTGTGAATAAGAAGGCTGCGTACAGTGATTTCATCGGCTTCTTCATAAAGCCGTAAACGGAGGCGACGGTGAGGACATTGGTCACTGGACAGATCACGGGTCAGCGAGTGGATCCCGCGAAGAAAGCGAGATGGAGTCACTGAGGCCAAAGTCGACGTAAGGTCCATAGACGAGACCGATTCTCAGGATGACGAGATTTAGGCTGCGTGTCACAGACAGCTGTCAACAACGCCTGGGTCCGTGACAGAGAGTAAGGTACTTGCCCGTCGATCGCGCCCAAGATTCGCAACGTCTCGTGCCACCAGGTGCCTAACACCCCGAGCGGCTTGGGATCCTCCTTCTCGTCGTGCGTGCCCTTTTCGGAGCACTCGTACCACGGCATCTGCAGACGCACGTACGACTTGACCTTGCGCTTGGCGGCCTCGAGGCCAACCAGCCGCGCTACGTTACACGTATAGCCAATTTGGAGCTGCGTCCCGACGCCGATGAGTTCAGGGTCTCGCGCGGGACGACGGAGCCGCGACCACATACCTGCTCAGGACGGTCGTGCGCTACATCACCGGTCAGATCAAATACAACAGAGTAGGGCGGTTGGCCTTCTGGGGGGTCGAAAACACTGGAAACGATAGCTAAAAAGACGTGTAAGGTGACGCGAGCCAGGCAGAGGACGAGGAGAGCCTACCCGGAACGGTGAGGTTTGCCTGCTTATATTCTACATTCGGCTTGGCGAGGACTTTTGGAAACTCGGAACCAATATAGCTGTGGATGGGTGAGCGAGCGACAGGGGATGGAACAGAGGAGCAACGGACGTCGTGGGCGGGGATACAGAGTACTTATCAATTATGCGCAAACTCTATCGAGGTACGTGTGAGAGAGCGGATGGGGCGCGATGTCGCTGAGTGCACACTGACAGATACAAGGGGCTCTCCATCCAAAGGGACCAGGTAAGCGGCAAGGGCTCGAGCGCACGTCTTGACGCCGCCTAAAAGTAGCGACGATCGCCGAGGTCGCGCGATGGATCACTACGAGGTCCTGGGAGGGCAGAGGAGAGGAGAACTGACCGAAAATTATAACGCTCGGCTTGTCGGACATGTTGTTACGGACGAAGGGGTATGAAAGATAGACGTAAATACGTGAGGAAAAGGAGGCAGAGAGGGCACGTGGGTACGGAGGCGGAGGAAAGAGGAGAGGATTATTAGGAAGGGCGGGGGAGACAAAGGATGGGCCAAGGGCTAAGGAGCGAGTGCAGATCGGGCGAGCACTCGTCCATGCAATACACTTATAAGGTAATCCCACATGTCACGAATCATATCGCCACGGCCGCTGCCGCATCCCTCTTCTCAACTCAATCTCTCTTCTATCGCCCCCCGCCCCCCAACATGCACCTTCCGTCCCTCCTCCGCGGCTCGCTCCAGGTAGCGGTACACCGACGAAAAATCTCTGCTCCCCAGTTCCGGATACCGCTCAACCACGTCCGCATAGATACTCTCCGCCGCTTCCGCCATCGGCAGGGGGCTTCCCGACGCACTAGATACCTCCGTGGCCAGGCCCATGTCCTAGCGCGGCACGGATGCGCGAATCAACCGACGCCCTTAGATCAAAAGAAGCGCTGCTGCGAACGTACCTTCAGCATCAGTGCCGTCGCAAACCCGCCCTCGTAATCGCGCTCGCATGGCGGTGACTTCTCCGGCAAAGCACCGGGCACAGGGTTATTCACCGACGATGACCAGCAAGCCCCCGTCGAGCTGTTGATCACCCCGGCAAGCACCGCAGGATCGAGGCCCAGCCGTTGCCCTAGTAGCATCGCCTCCGCTACCACCACTTGCTCTACTCCGAGGACAAGGTTATTGCAGATCTTAGCTACCAGCCCTGCTCCGGAGGGTCCACAGTGAATGATCCGTTGGCCCATGTGAGCGAGGATCGGAGACACGCGCCCAAATCCGGCCTCCGTCCCACCGACAAGGAACGTTAACGTACCAGCCTTCGCTCCCGTAACGCCTGGCACCAACTCTCGTAAAAAATCATCTGCCTGACCGGACAAAGTACTCGCGTACCTCCGGAGACGGGAGCGTCAACCATTTCTGCGCCGGCCTCGCGCGTCTCGACTGCAGTCGCTCGACCTACCTGCACGTCCAGCGTTGTGCTATCGATGCAGAGCGTCGATCTCGCCTCCTCTTTATTAAGCAGACTGAGAGTAGGCACGATACCGCTCGTTTCTGAATAGACTTTCCGCACGTGCGGGGATGACGGGAGCATGGTGATGATAGTGCTTGAAGCCAGAACCGCCCTGAGGTGCAGTGAAGTCGAAGCATGTCAGTGATGATCATCGAAAGTCATCAACGAATAACACACTCTTCGGGCGTCGTGGCAATGGCAATCTTGGCCCCCGGAAAATGACCGTAGAAGTTATCGCAGAACCGGCGGGCGCTTTCAGGGACAGCATCGCAGACGACAAAGTGCGTGTCGTTTGCCTCCGCGTACCGCTTCGAGAACAGGTTGAATGCCATCTCGGATCCCATTCGACCAAGGCCTATAAAACTGATGCTCTTGCTACGTGAAAGATGGCGTTCCCATCTCTGCAGAGATTGCGCTGTGACTCTCATCTTCGAGCAAGCTTCAAATGAGAATGTGAGAGACTGAAGAGAGCCCGGAAGCAACGAAGCCTAATGTGGGGTAGCGCTCGGGGTCCGAGTGCCATCCTGCAGACCCCGAACAATCGCAAAGGATCGAGATCTTCCACCTCGGGCAACGTCAAATGTCGGCCGATCCGCAATAGAGTGAGCAAGGGTGAGCAAGCCTAGCTTTTTAGGGTCAACGGAGGATTATTCAAATAGACAATTACAGAATCGAATAACATATCTAGAGGCTTCGTGACGAAGTAGGGTTGTGCAGTTCTCCCTACCAAGTCATGCGCGCTGTATACTTCATGAATGTGGGAGCCATAATGATTGGCTATGTCTTTTACTATGCATCATATTGACATACAGGCACAGAAAGCAAGTGAAAAAGGGCGGAAAGGAGATGAATACGATCCATGCCATGCATACCATAAAAAGCGGGCGTGCCTCAACTACATCGACCCCATAGTGCTCCACCCAACCATCATCCAAAACACCCAACCTAGTTCATCTGTCGGATGAGCTTGTTGATGTTGTCCTCCCGGTTACCAAAGTCACCACCCTCCACATAGTGCTTGAACTTCCGGGTCCTCCAGCCGCCAGTGGGGTTAGAAAGTTTGAATGGCCAGAGGAAATTGGCAGCCTGTAGATGGACGCAAGTCAGAACAAGCACTAGGGCATGAAATATTATGCAACACCAACCTGCTTAAAGTTGGGGCCAACGGTGAAGATCTCGTGAACGAGGTCCTCGACAGAGAGGATATCGTATTTGCCAAGGGATTCCTCAATAACAGCATTGTTGGACAGAGGGATGCGCTGTTTGTCGACCTTGCCGTAGCCACGCTTGTAGATCAGCTCACGGACGGTCTTCAAATTTGGCTCGCTGTGGTAATTTTAGCGTTGTGTAAACTGATTCCAAGACAAGCTTACCCGTAAGTCACGTAAGGTTCGACCAGGCGAAGCATTTGCTGCGTTGCCTTCGTCACTCGTACGAAAACACCGTTGTTGATCTGCAAAAGGCGGAGGAGCTGCAAGATTTTGCGTGGTTTTGGCGCAATCTCGTTGATACTGGTTGGGTATCAGTATCTGTTGGACATATCATGATTTGACTTACTCACCCCCGAATCCGCACAACAAAATAGACCTTCGGCTGGGCAGAAACATAGAAGTCGCCTGATGCACGCGCAGCCCGCTTCAGGCGGATCTCCTCCCGCTCCTTCGACAGGTAATCCTTCACGTAAGTCTCAGCCCGCTTGAAGATGACCTTGCGCTTGGCCTTGGCCGCCTAGATCGATGGATCAGCTACTGAAACACGACATATAACTCAAGAGGATAATTCAGTCCCGAAAGATGGTTGATTGAAGGCAACAAGGTAAAACAAAGTCTCACTAGCCATTCAAAGAAAAAAATGCATCATCGTGTTTTGGCCGGAGGAAACACACACCTTGCGAGCAGCATCCGCCTTCACCAAACGCTCCTCACGGGCCTTTTCATTTTGCTTTCGTTTCTTGAGGAGGGTCTCTGGGACTTCGATGTCCTACCACCAGGATCATGATAACGGAAGATGAGACGTGACATTCTATTGGTTTTTCAGTAAAATACCATACTGACCGAGACGGTGGGTACGCTGTATGGCAGAAAAAGTCAAATGACGATGCCAGAGCGTAGACATATGGGGCAGACGTACGTGGTGGAGGCCGCCATTTCTTGAGGATCGAGGGGAATGTCGAGCTCGCCAGCCAGACTGTGGCTACGAATTCGGTGGCTGCAGACTGTACAGTCTGACACATCTGTTCTCACGACCCGCTTACTTTCTCCTCGTTCCCGTGTCACTTGCTCTACGGATTTTTGAACATTTGCTGCGACACTATCTTGCTTGACTCGAGGATCATTCTTTTGCGTCTTGCGACGTCGGGGTCTGACCGACTAGTCGGACTGACAAGGCTTTCTGAAAGTGCGGGCGAGTTGAATCTCAAACAGATCAAATTAGCAGCGGCCAAGCACAGTACTTTGTGAAGCCATCCACGTCGCGCAGGCTGCTAGCTGCAATGTGTGATTTGTACATGTCCACGGTGCTGGTCTAGATGCCCATCTCTATGTGCTTCCCTCATGCTCATCTACTTTCGCATTTCCGCACTGAAGCGCTCCCGCACTACAGTCTTGTATCGCGTATGTCTTAGGTCTACAGCTAATTGGAATACATCGCTTTTACACACAATATTCGGTCAATTCCCTTTTATTCTTGTCACCGAGCCCGAAGCTTGAAGCTTGAAGTTCGGGGCTTCGAAATTTGGAAATCAGTCATACCGGCGGCCTCCAACAACCTCCCTTTTCCTGGTCACGTCATGACAAGAGCCGGTTTGCTGATCGATGGATTTATCGCAGTCGTAATTTTCGCGTTCAGTGATGACTCGATGCTCAAACGTACTTAGACGTATGGACGACATCGGGACTATTCCGCAAAGCCTGGGCAACCTGCTTCCCACCCGACCTGGCCAGAGTCGCCAGACCTGACCACACTCTCACAGAACTTTACTCCATACACGTTCGTCGGCTATTCCAGCTTGTCAAATGACTTGGCGTTGACTTGCTGCGTTTACAACGATATTCGAGAGCTTGTCGTATGAATTTGTGCATGTTACGTCATTGAAAGGTGGGACCTGATGGGACGTAAAGTGACTCGTTCAGGGCAACCAGCAACGTTTCCACGTCGACTTTGAGTTTAACCAGGTTCAACCCCACATTTGCGGGTAAGTACCCTACCGCGAGCCCATATAGTGCTTTGTCAAAAACATTCGATTGATGACTGTAACTAACGGATAGCTCTTAATAGAGGATATGTTTATATCCTGACGGAAGACCGCAAGGTCCGACGTTCGGCTTATCTTCAGGTATAAGTACACGCTGTTGCAGCCTGCTACGCAACGTTACTTTCGTACTTTCCTAGTCATGGCCAGTCTGCACATTACGCTACCACACGATGGCCTCTTCGCCGATTCAGATGAACTCGACATCTTTCCCACACCCCCGTATTCTTCATCAGCCTCGGACTCAGAACGTACTATCCAGACAGCCCCTGTCACTCCTAACAATGAGGCTTCTGAGAGTGAGGAGGAACCATCGCCTTGCACACATTTCCTCTATAGATCCGATTATCTTGAGATAAATCTAGGTCGTAAGCTGTGGGGGCTTTCTCTTTCTGCTTATGGGTTCACCGACATAGTTGACGGGACAGTCAAGCTACGGAAAGATTGCACACATGTCGTACGGCTCACGGCGACGGTAGATTTTCTATCTTCCAACCATAGGAATCATGCTGATCATGATTCGTCACTAATAGCTTGAAGGAAAGGTCAAAGTGACGGCTGTATCTCGGGGTGTGGTGGACGAGATGACCAGCCTTACCACGGTATTCGAGACAATCGACATACCTATCTTGGATGCCTCTCGAGGACCCTACTATTTAACCGAACAGCTCTATTATTTCGCGATACCCCTGCCGAAGTGCATTCAAGGAGGAACCTTGCCTCTGCCTCCCTCATACGCCGCTTGGAATCCTGGAGTCTCCTGCGAAGTGTCCTATACCCTGAAGATTGATGCATATCGTAAAGGTCTGCTGCGAAGGCACGAAGAGTGAGCTCATCTATCATGTAAACATGCGAAGGGAGCTTATCCACCATGTTTGCATGCAAATTGCTGCTGGTCCACTGGGTGTAACAGGAAAATTGCACCATTACTTTATTTGCCCAAGACCTGGCCTTCTCGCCCACTGTTCCGCGGAAATATTACACATGGTGGGGATACGATCAAGACGATCCACTTAATCCCTTCATTTCCTTCTGACGCTGTCCGCAGAAAAACCGTCAATATCCCGACTGTCGAAGTATGTCCACACCCTTCGCTCCATGTGAATGTCATGTTTCAGCTTGCATGCTTTACAGCTCTCGTTGCCAGCCGACTCAACTATGACTTCTGGCTTTCATATACCGTTGAAACTCGTCATAAACTGCTCAGAAGCGCCAGCCCTCTCCGCACTCCTGTATCAACATGTCGATCTGAAGGTAGTGAAACGGACCCGAGCTTGGGTGAAACGCGATCGTTTCGCTGGTGGGAGAGATATCATCTTGGGTTCCGCCGTGGCGCTTGAAACGGATACTTCTCAAGAAGGCAGAGTGATTTGCCGGTATGAGTTGAAGGTCGGAGAGCTAGGAAAAGAACAATCTTGGCGGGTGGAAGGCGCCATAGACGTATCGGTAAGGTACAACCTCGAAATTAACAGGCTGAGTCTCATAGTGTTTCTCCAGTATGTTGTCAAAATTTCCATACGTCCGCCTTATAGCTCGACAAACCTCCCGAGCTATAGTCATGTCGAGGTTTTGACCGTCGCGACTGAGCCTTGGGGCACATACGAGCGCGAATTGCGCCAATTTGGTGCATCCGCGCCGGCTGTGGGACTCAACAACGCTGGAAGGGAACTTCGCCCCACGCACAGTATGGATTGGTGATTATCGTTATGCCAATTTAGATTCTTTTGACATCATTTCTTTTAAGATATCCTCTTCGTTACGCTAGTAGACGTTAGTTATGACAAGCATTACATTGTGGCCATTCGGTTTCTATCATTAATTCGTATCTATATATTTTGTTCCGATGGAGCAGCCTCTCGACCTTAAATAATCTGTTCAACGGATCTCGAGCGAACAGGCGAGTAAGGCACTGAAAAGCAGTGCAGAAGTAGCAGGGTGATCGCGCTTCGCGGGTCGACTTGCGGTACTGAGTGCCTGCAGTGTGCCTCCTGCTTTCGATCCACATCCCTCCCTCACTGCGCTTCGGCATTTTGGAGCTGGAAGGCTAACTATCCTTGTCGCCGTCGCCGAAACATAATCATGCTTGCAGCTGCGACCTCGTTCTTCTCGCGATCCAACATCTCGCAGTCGTATGCCATCGGAGCACCGACAACGGGAAGTCGTGTTGCAACCCCAACACCATCCAGCTCACCATCAACCTCTTTGTCCGCCATCGCTCATGTACCATCCTTCCAAGTCGGTCTATGGCGTGTGCAGTCTGGATCCCACAAAGTTACGAACAAACGTGTGTCTGTATGGTCTTTCGACAAGAGGAGTGCAGAAATGGATCGAATGACTCCATCTGCGCGGGAGAAAGCTCTGGACGTTCTGAAGTCGGAGGTATGTGGCTTTCTTGCGTCAAGAGAAGTACTTGACGTCGCAAGTTCCCCAGGCTACATCTCTGAGTAGGCTACGCCATCCTTGTATATTAGGTGGGTGGCGAACATCGCGTGTACACCCTCAGTGTGATCTGAAAGTGTCAATCTGAAGAAATGGTCGAACCTCTCGAGGAAACCCGAAGCGAACTGATTTTCGCCACTGAACCCTTGCTATCGTCTCTTTACCTCGCCATCCCTGGCTCCCCCCATTCGTCGCCTTTGGTAGATCTGGATGAGGTGGAAGTTCGTACCAAATTAGCTCTAGATCGGCGCGCTGCAGCTGATGCCATTCTTACTTAGATCCAGAAAGGTGTCTTGCAACTGTGCAAAGGTCTCTTGTTCCTCCATACCTCCGCACGTATCATTCACTCCAATATATCTCCTGGAAGTATTCTCATCAATAACGCGGTATGCGAGTCTTCCATATTTATGTCGTATATTCTGAGCTGTGCTTATAAAGGGAGATTGGAAAATTGGAGGTCTTGGCTTGACGATTCCACTAACCAAACCGGACGGATCGTTGACCAGCTGGCAATTCCCTACCTTCGACAGCCGTATGTCGCCTTATACTCAACGATCGTTTGACTATGTCGGTGCGTAAGAAAGGCCATCTATCATGTTTTTTCTCATCCAGCATCTAGCTCCCGAGTATGCACTTGATGAAGTGTTGAACACTGCTTCGGATATGTATTCTCTCGGATGTCTCATGTATGCTGTACACTGTAAGGGTGACCCCCCATTCAAGAATTTCGGCAACCTTGGTAGCCTGCGCGATAATGCAGGCAAGCCGCTCACCGGGATGCAGCGCCTGGACAAGGACCTTCAGGGTGGGTGCATATATGAGTGAAATCACCTAGTCTATTGAACTGTGTCGTATAGCGATGCTGTCTTCGCTTATCACCCGACAGCCGCATAATAGGCCTACTCCGGCGACTCTGCCATCTCATGCATTCTTTTCTTCGCTTCCTATATCGACTCTCAACTTCTTAGACCGTTCCAACTTTGCGGCCAAGTCGAGGGAAGAGAAGATATCTTTCATGAGGGGGCTGACGAACGTTCTGGACCGATTCTCTGATGGCCTTCAGACACGTAAAATATTACCTTCATTGCTTGAAGAGGTGTGCTCAATAGTTTGTCTGATGCGATGGAATTGCTCTTGGCTAATGGTATGTTTCAGATGAAAGATACCCATTTGCTTCCATACATCCTGCCAAACGTGTTTTCGATCTCTAAGATACTTTCTGCGCCACAATTCGCCACTCTCGTTCTACCTAGTCTAAAGCCTCTATTTACCATCAAAGAGCCACCTCAAAACATGCTCACACTTTTGGATAACCTTGGAATGCTGCAGAGCAAGACTGAGAAGCATGTTTTTCGTGAACGTGGGTATTTTTTATTCTACTAAATAGCATTCCATGATTAATGCTTGAAACGTTTCAGATGTATTACCTCTAGTATACAATGCACTGGAATCTGAGCATGCTATTGTCCGTTACCCCCCTCCCTTGGAACTTCATTCTCTAACATCGTCCAGGTTCAAGAACGCGCTTTGAAGGCAGTACCAGATCTATGCGAAACTATTGATTATGCCGAAGTTCAAGGTGTTCTGTTCCCAAGAGTTGCCGTACGCTATCGAAGTTTTCATTTTACTCGCCTACTGATGCGACTCTGAATGCAGATGGTGTTTACAAAGACACGTATTCTGTCAGTCAAAGTTGCTACCCTAGTAACCTTTTTGAGTATGGTGGAAACTTTGGATCAGGTACGCAAGTTTTAATCTGCTATCATAACGCCCTAGACTTACGGTCTGCGTAGTCGAGCCTTACTCAAAAACTCGTTCCCCTTTTGTCGAAAATTCGCACCAAAGAGCCAGCAGTCACGGTAGATTGCTTTGAAAATTTCGATCAATTGGCTGTAGCTGACTTTACTTTTCGAGATGGCTACCCTTTCAGTGCAAGAGGCTATGGGGTTGAAAGTTGATCGAGAGGCCGTAGCCACGCTCGTTCTTCCGCAGCTTTGGGCCATGGCCATGGGCCCATGTGCGTATTTCGTTCTTCAAAACACTTGCCTACCTGTTCTGATAAGCTTAATTGCAGTACTAAACGTAGAACAGTTTCAGCGATTCATGGGCGTTATCCGCATGTTAGGCGAGCGAGTGGAGAAAGAGCACAACCAATATCTTCGCGACTCCCAGCGTATAGAGGACCGCTCAGCTACAGCGGTGAATGGCGCGTCCCCCGGGACTGCCTTCAACCCATCTGTTGATTTCGCCAGTCTCGTCGGTGGCAGTACGATGATCAAAGCAGATGGTACACCTGATCCGAATGGAGGCTGGGAAGATGATATGTGGGGAAGCATCCTTTCGTCATCAAATGCCGAGGTTTGTGTGTTTCGCCTCTCAAAGAAAACCATACAATACTAAACGTGTCTCACAGACTCCTCGAATGGCAAGCCCCTCCGCTGCATCTATGACAGTTGTTGCATCTGTAACGCAACAAACACAGTCATTACCATCTTCGCCGAAGATAGCTTCTATACCGGTCACCAATGGCGGCGCGTCTCAAATGTCACGGCCAGGAGGAAGGGGTCTCGGGGCCAAGCCAATTCCGTCAACTTCATTCAACACCTCCGCGTTTTCGCCGGGTCCGCAAGCTAGTCGGCCTCCCAACTCCTCTAATTTGGGAATGCAACCATTGCAACCAAACAATACCGGTGGCAACGCCCGTTTCTCCCAGACATCGAATGTCGGGAAGTCAACGCGCAATGTCTCGCTGTCTGAGATCGCAACTTCTCCTCGCCCCGCATTGAAACCATCGATTTCGAGTCCGCCGACCCAGCTATCGCAGCGGACGGCGCCGAATTACAACATCTCTTTTTCGACAATGTCGCCATCAGTCCCAACCATGCAGCCATCAGTCCCAATCATGCAACCGAGCATGCAGCCGTTGATGCCGCAGATCTCGCGTCCAGGGATGGGAGATTTACTCACACCATCGAAGCCGCCACAACCTTCCTGGGGGAGTGCTGGTGCAAGCAAACAACTCTCCAAGGACGATTGGGGTGACTTTGACCCGTTGGCGTGATATCCATTGACACCTTTCTCATTGCCTTTTTGCGATTATATATCGTACGCATATTTCACATGGGTAATCTATCAGAGCTGGACTGTCAGAGAGTGTCCCTCTCGATTTCGACGCCTTGTTGGCTGCGCACGTCCCATGCTGGTACTATGGTCTGATGTTCTTCATCAGTGTCCTTGAACTGTAAAGGTATGACATCCGCCTCGATGGGAATGTTCAGGATATCCTTCAGGAGAATCAATGCGCCTAGCTTAGAAGCGACAATGTTCTTCTCCTGGCAATATGCACTGGCGATACCTGACGACCGCCATTGAAATGAGTTCAGGGAAACAGATGACGATAACTAAAGTACCCACAATTTGCACATCCTTCGTCCGTCTCGCATTCACACGTCTCCACGGTTTCGCAGGCATGGCGCAAAATGTCAGAGACTAGAAAAAATCTGAGATATACATGAAGCTTCTGGACAAGACTGGGAAATATACCATGATCAAAAGCTTTGGCTCCAACGCCGCCTCCCTTCCCTGGTACATCATAAAATATGACACTTTGCGAGTTTAAGCGGTACAATGAGACAGAAGTAGCCTATAGCCACGTACCGCGCTGGTCGTTTCCTCTGTGTTCCGGCAGCCTTATATTCCTTCTCCGCTGCTTTGCATTCCGTCCGCAAGTCAGCAGCCATAGGAAAACGGTTCAGAAAGGCATGCTGAGCAGAATGGATTGCTTCCGCTATATTGAAGCCCTTGTCCTTCATCAGCTTGAGCGTTTCCCTCGACACATCAATCCACATGCCAGTCGTGGAGCGCTCGTAGGGTGGCATATCGACATCGACGGTGTCGAGGATGACTTTAGCCCTGTTCATGTATTAACTTCCGTACGCACGCAAAAATAGACGGATTCTACCTTATTTTGAAAAAGCCTGACACCATCCAAGTTCAAAACAAACGAAGTGAAGACTCAAGTGAGACTGCGTACCAAAAACAGTTGTCGATACATCCACTCCTGCGAGCGTTCAGCTACATTTAAAACTCGTGTCCGCTGAACCTGAATAATATGACACGTACTGCCATAGAACGCTTTACGAGGTGAGTTTCGGATCTCCCTAATGCGGTGTGTTTGAATCGCGTCTACGTCTCTGGAACACTTGTCAATGACCAGCAACGCCATAAAATCGAAGTCCACTCATACGTGAAATCTCTGTTTTGACGTTCGACTTGAGTGATGGGGTTGGCAATGATAAAGCAGTAGCATACCTCGGGGAAGTGGTCCAGCTAACATCTGTTCGTATGACCCTGGCGCGTTTGAGATCGTGGCTGATTTCTTTCACCTAGGAGATAGGTTCGATATTATGAGGGAATCGATGGGTGCACTTTTACTGACCAAAAACGTCAATCCCTGGTGAATGAACTCAAACACAAAGATGTCAATCATGGATCAACAGAGAAAAAAGGAAGACATACTATAGCACCTGCGTACAACTCGAATAGAGCTCTTGATATCTCGATCTCCTCAATGATGCGCGCAAGCCCATCACTGTGTAACTTGGTGACATCCACGACATCATACTTGTCTTCAGCAGCACCTCGCAGAGAGATGTCTTTGGCTGGAAACGGCAAGTGTTTCGGATGCGTATGAAACCTTCGACAGATATTTCAGACGCTCAATCACAATTCAAAGAAAACAGGAGCTCACCACCCTTCTTCGTCCTTGACTAACTTGGATTCGCATAGTTCTTTTGTTAGCAAACCGAACCACTTTTCGTCGTCCAGGGACATCGGCATCTCGTGAGCTGCACATTGAAGGTGAGATTCTAATAGAAATTTGTTGTCTAGATCAATGGCGATATCGTTTGTCGGCTTGTCAAAAAGATCTCCAGGATTGTTCACATAATGTCGGTCTATAGGGAGGCTATCCGCAACGAGGACACCTAGTGCATCACGGGCTCTTCGACCTGCTCGTCCGATTTGTTGTCGCTGCAATGGCTGTCAGAAATGCGACAAAAAAAAGCACAGGATGTACAACTTACAAAGCTGGCGAGGCCGCCTGGAAAGCCAAGCATGATTACAGCATCCAAAACACCGATATCTACGCCCAATTCGAGAGCGTTGGTAGCAATGATTCCTAATAAATTACCAGAAAATGCTTCGTGTTCAATTTTGCGACGGTCTTCTTGAGCATAACCTGTGGCCTAGAAGTGAGTTCAGATCATTTTTACGGTTCGCGTGGCGAACCTCCTCTGTAAGACATGACTTTGCTGAGCATGTCATATCGGCCCTCCTCACTGAGTTGTGCTCGAATTGCTTTCATGGCCTGGAAGTTGGTAAATCTCGTGGAGTATGACAGAAAGGTCGATCAGCTCCTACTAATTCACACATCTTCCGGACCTTCAAAATCATGAGTATGTGAGTTTCAACATCTGAAACAACTTACCTTGCAAAAAAGGATAACCCGGATACCCCTCTTCATAAGATACCTCATTAACCCGGTGGCCTCGCTCATTGGACTGTGGGACCCCATGCCAGGGGCCAGAGGGTCGATGAATGGTGCATCCCATATCAAGAAGTCTTTTCGGCCAGACGGGGCGCCATCCTCCGTTATGGCCTCAACGCTCTGGTGGGAACATTTAGGGAATGCATCAATCGCTGAGATTGAAAATTCAAGTACGTTAAGTCCAAACATCCTCTTCATGTGTTCTCCAGGTTGAGCAATTGTCGCACTGCACGACACACAGCGAATACGCCGGTCTGCTAATCGTAAGCGGGAAGTACGTTTTAGCTCAGAAAATAAGATCGTCACTTACTGCCTACTGCCGCACAAATTCTTCGTAGACGTCTCAGGACCAGGGCTACGTGGCTATGTTGAAAAGATGAATGCTTGTGCTGTGATTAGTGACGAAAAACAGCACCTTCCGAATGAGTCTGTATAATAATGCAGTTCGTCAACAGCAATAAGCTTCAAGTTCTTTAAGAATCTGGTTTCTAGTTTATCGGTGGGATAGACGACAGGACATTAGTAACAACACGCTACCTTCGCCATAAATCTTCGTGGGGTAAAATAGACATGTGTATCATCTCCTACAAGGAATGACTGAGCTGCGTTTGCCTATTCAGGTAAACGTCCCACGCACGAAATTAGTGAAAATGACGGATACTGTGTCGCGAATCTCTAGAGAAGGAAGCCAGAGTTTGGCTCCGGTCATGCTCATTCTTATGATGTTACTTACCTCGCCGCATTTCTTGAGGCGTATCCCCGTCGTATGTGGCAACCTTGTTGAGGAGCCGTTGGTGTTACAGGCGATAAGAAAGTAAGTTGATTCACCTTGATATGCTCGAGGCCAGGACACGCGCATAAAAGTTGTTCAAGGGCAGCTTTCTGATCCTGCGCGAGAGCCTAGCGCAGGATGTAAGTGTCCGCAGCTGGTGAGCGCAGGGTGGGCAGACCTTCGTTGGGTATACATACATCGCCGTCGCCGCATGGTCTTCTTCAAGGAATCCTAATACCGGAGCCTATAATCGTATTTTACATTGACTGCAGCACTTGCTAAGGGCAGGCCTTACCTGATAGATGACAGATTTACCGGAGGCGGTGCTTGTTGAAACAATGACATCTTTATTCTCCCGTAAAGCTTGAAGAGCCGCAGCCTGATGTGTGTACAGGGAAGTTATCTTCCGAGAATCCCGGAATGCTCGCTGAACAGTTTCTGAGAAGGGTGGATCTAGCACTCCTGCAAGCAAATCGCAAGAGTCAGAGTTAGTCAGATTTGATTAAGTGCGCACAACTCTCACCAATATTCCCCTCCTTTGCCTCAAATATTCTCCGCTCAACAATTTGCTTTCTGTACCACTCAGCCTTCTCTATTTCGGCGATGATGTCTTCGACCGATGGACGGTCCTCAGCACTCGGTATTTCCATCTTGTCAGTGTCACTGAACGCTGCAGTCTTTATGGTTGGGTGAACAGGTATGTGATCATGGGCTGCTGCTTGCAAGAGGGTTGCCGGATCTTCAGATTTTGGGGTCGCCTCAAGAAGCCTGTATATTGCCGATTTGAGATAATGTCAAGACTTACACGATTTGGTCAAATTCACTCATTGACTGCCAGAGCAAAACGCTCATTTCGTTTTTTAATTAACTTCTTGACCTGAATAGGCGTCAAAGACGGCGGAAGAGTGAACCTGCGGATATTGAGATGACAGAAAATGTGATGACCAACATGGAATCTCACATGTATGAGTCTCCTTTGTTGCCTCTCACATTGTCGAGAAAATCAAGGACAAGGATGTGTTCGTCTGAATTCGTGTCATGAGATGAAGGTCCTGATTGCATGAATTTCCCAAAGTCCGGAGACGACGCTCGACCGTGAGACTGCTGAGTAGCATTGATACGTATCTCGTCTTTCGGGGTGTACGCGAACTTTACAACATCTGGGAGGAGTGCTCTGGACATCCAACGGAGTTGAGCTTAGAAGAATGTCAGAGCAGACATAGAGCAGTACTTGAGTTCGGCAACTTTCGAAAGTTCCAACGGCCTGTACTTCGGTTCACTGGTCTGTATATAATGAACCACGAATGAGTGCACGCACTCTTTGAGTATGCTTTCAGCAGATTTGCGGACCACTGGAAAAGTAGTAGCAAGGTGCTTTCTCGATGAGCAGAATGCTAGGACAGTGTTCAACGCCTATATTTCAACGTTCAAAGCAATCCCAGACATAGTTGTTCACCACGAACCATACCTTAAAAACCTGCAAAGCATCGTTAGTTCAAGAGACAGAGGAATAGTATAGGAGACCAGGGCGTTGACAGGGCCTACCTTGAACAACTACAACGCCTTAAAGTCATCGTATATCATGGTCAGAGGTATGTCAGACGCTCACGTCCTGAAAATATTTGGGCCACCCTTGATCAACCCTCTTTTGAGCCTCAGCCTTACCGTCACCCTTTGCGTTAGTGGGCTTGCGACGCTTCTTGATATTTGGCTCATCATCTGCCACAGGTTCTTTGGATTTTCTCTTTCGAGCAGGCCTTGCTAGGGAAGAGCCAGGTAGAACAGAGGAATTCATGTCGTGGCAGACTTCGAAAGAGAGACAGGGCTAGCGGCACAGTATAGTGCATGTATCACGAGGTATTACGAAGCTTTCTCTGGCCTTTCTATCCTCCGACTCCCATCACTCTCCCATCCACCTCAATGGCTATTCATTTTTAACGTCTTGGTTCATACGAACTTCCACAATTTTTATTAGCTTGGTGACATTTCCTGCAGGTGAGTTTGAGGAGAGGCGGCCCTTTTGCCATCGGGATGTCTTACTCAAAGCTTTTCTCTGCAGTGTAGTCATGCCGGGCAGTAATGGAGCAGGGAATAGAACATGAGGCCAAACCCACACTCGCCTCTGACAACGGCGGCGGCGGCGGCGGTGGTGAGATGGGATCTAAATCAACGGCAGTGCCAGCCCACATCGTGTTGCACGATATGGGCGAGGACAATGGTGGGCGGTGGCGAGACACAAGACGTGTGGTTTTGATAGTTGAGAGTGAGTGGTGCAGAGTGGCAGTATATAGGTTTCAGTACCTGTGCTTGTATTTGTGTTTACGAGCCGGGATTGAACTGATCCCAGGAGCATGCTCCACATTATTTATGGCATCATCATAACCAGAATCGGACTTCCTGCGTTTTGCCAGGCTTTGCCAACAGTAGAGCTCTTCATATAACATGCCATATTATACACAAGTCTTGTCTATTGTCTATCTTCTATACACTTAAATATTGGACTTGTCATTGTCCCTCGCGATGTCCCCCTCAACGACCTCATTCACAGACCTCGGCGCGAGACGCGACATGTCACGCGATGAAATCTGGCCAAGCGTGACCAAGCTCTTTCAGTTCTTTGTCGGCCCCCCTATAGTTTGTGAGTTCCGCGTATCTGACGGATTCACCAATCACCATTGACAGCAGAAAGCATACTTTAGGTCCTCCAAAGCATGCGTCCTTCCGTACCGCGCCTCCTCCGAATTCTTCCTCGTAGTGCGGTGGTGACAACGGAGCCTGGAGCTACCAAACTACCCAAAGCCAAGATCTTCGAGGAACTGCCAAAAGATGTCAGGAAGCCACCGTCGCTCCTCGAGGTGCTATTGAAGCGAAAGGAAGAAGCTGGTGCAAGCTATCCACCAAATATTCGGATAGAGCCCGTCATGTCGAGGCAGACGTTCGCGGGGGTCGCTAAGGAAGTCAGGGCATCATTGCGAGCTACGCTGAGAGAGCGATGAGGTGTGCTTGCGAGGCATGCGACAATCAGAGTCGTTGTGAGTGTTCTACTCGAGCCATAGCATTCTAGCGAGGGTGACCTCGGACTGATACAGACTCTCTGCATTGCGCCATCGCGCCTGCATCTTCATGTACTTTCCCCTCTCCATCTACCTCCAGCTCCATTACGCTTTATCCCGTCGATACTCTTTGGCAAGACATCGACAAGTTGCGTGGTCCGTTGTTCAATGTGTCAGATGTTCATGGTTTCTTCAACATGTATGCCTCAAATGTTGGTTCAGTCTGACCAATGAGTGCTTCCGCTGCTCTCCATCTCTGTCCATCAACGCATGTAGTATTACTAGCCAGCCGACGATGTCATTTGAACGGAAACGTGCACTACCAGCTACTACCAGGAACTCTTATGCATATGGTTAATTGGTTTTTATACATAGCGACATTTGAGTTGAGCGCTAGCTAGTACGTGTTTGTCGGACCGGAGGGTCAGGATCACTTAAATAAAGCGTCTTAGGCATTTGACATCCTCATCAACCCACCCCCATCAGCATTTGCCATGTCGTCAAGGGTGTGGAAAGGTAGTAACTTTGCTTCTGTTCTAGCTTGACCGCATCATCGACTAACTAGCTCTTGCTTTCAGTCTTGGTCCCATTACTTCTCTTTCCGTCCTTTTCCGCCCTCGCATTCCGATTTCTCGTCGGACACCTCGTGAAATCCGGCGGCGGGGCATTGATCAGGGCCCAATGCCCTCCCAATGATGGTGCTTATGCACTTGTATACACCTCAGTGCCAGGCATCGACAAACAGCTCTGCATACTCGTCACGTTCTTCCATGCCGCTTTCCAGCCCAAAACCGCCCTCTTCCTCGCCGAGTTTGCTGCGTCTGGCGCCGCATTTATCGTATTGCCTTACGTAGAAGCTTCGCGTCAGGGCCGTCCTTTCCTGCTCGCCTTCCCGACCCTCTTCGGCATCATGTACCAAAATGTCGGCGTGGGGGTCATGTATCCCTTGTACTGGCTCGCATTCATTCTCTCGGGACAAGCGCGTCTTCGTCCGGGGCCTGCTGCAAAAATTGACCAAGCACACGCAGAAGCGACTATGTTCGCCCTTCTCATTGGCGCCGCCGTGCCATCTCTTTTGATGTATTTCTTGGACGACGCAATTGTGACTGCCGCTTGGCAGGCATTCCCTGTCTGGATGTGGTTGTCGCAGCAGGCGCACCTCCTCGTCCGTCCGTCCTCGCGTCATCCCCAGTCAGGTTATAAGACAGTCCAAGGCCTATTCATCGCCACTTTCCTCATTTCTGCCGCGACTCATCTTGCCGTGGTTTGGCCGCTGCTCGAGGAACCAGATGCCATCAAATACTATTTCCTTCCGCGCATCGCAGTCCCAGACCCGCAGACCACGACTCTAGAATATGCAGCCTTGGTATTCCTACAGTGGGACGCCACGTTCGCGTTCGGACCTAGTCTCGTCGGGTCTCTGTGGGTTGCGGAGAGTGTGACGCAATTTTTAGTCCTTACCCTCTGGAACGTCGTGGGGAGCATCGCATTTGGGCCGGGGGCTGCTATCTCTGGATTCCTCTTATGGCGGGAAGCGAGGTTGAACGGTGGACCGCTTGCGTTCACTCTCAAACAGGATTGAAGCACCGTGTAGAACAGATGCTCTGACGGCAATGTGATAGCCGTACCACACAACAGTCGATGTTAAAGACAAGAACAGGAGCATATAATATACTATACAGTCGGACGACACCACAACCAAACACAAAGAACAACTGAAAACCCTCATCGGTTCACCGCTTACCCTTCTTGCCATTAGATTTCGCGGGAGCTTTCTTTTTTGGTCGGCTGTCAGAATCGTCAGAATTATGCCCGCGCCCAACCTCAACTCGTTTCTTGTCGGCTGCATCGAGTAACGTCAGTGAGCCGTCAACAAAACGGGAGAGTATGATACGAACATTTGGCAGCTTTCTTCTCCAACTCGTCCCAGTCTTCGCCTGCGAGAAAATTAACATGAGCGGGCGCTAGCATGCTCTTCGATGCAGTACATACCATCACTATCGTCGTCGAAGTTCGACTCGCTGCCTTCGTCATCACTTGCGTCCGACCCATCAAACACGCTTCCAGCATCTTCACTCTCCTCACTCTCCTCTTCGACAGACTCAGCCTCAAACTCGGATTCAGTATCAGAGTCGTCGTCTTGGTCGGACTGAAGGAGCGCATGTAAGATGGTCGGATGGTCATGTAATTGAGAGACAGAGAGCAACGCACGTCATCGCCACCTGTACCGCCAAGGAAGTTCCATCCACCTGACTGGAAGAAGTCGTGAGGGCTGTCATTGATGGTCTTCATGATTGGTCCCCAGTTCAAATTGACTGGTCCTTCGGCCAGTGGAATGTCAACAGAGCTTTGAAACCGATGTCAGGAACGTTCTGATTGAGGACGGAACAACTTACTCAAGCCAGTTCTTCACGTCGTCCAGTTGAGCACTTGGTATCGAATTGATATGCAGTGGTGTTTTCGTGAAGTCCTTGAAGACCAAAACCACATCAAATTGTTTCAACCCGAACTGAACACGCTCCAATGACGCGATTTCAATTTCCGCCAGCGTAACAACCAGGAAAGGAGGATCTGATAGATGGACAAGACACTCCGTGGTAGGCTGCAGGCGAACATTCGTGCGGAAGGGGACGCCCTCAAATGACAGTTCTCGGAAGGGGATATCCGGTTCCAGAGTATCACCAGTCTACAAGACAAAATCAGATGAATAAGCGGCGGCGGTATCATTTGAGGAACATACGAAGGAAGTAGAGGCTTCAGTGATTTTCTCTGCGAATGTTTTGAACTCCTTGTTCATGATCTGTCTTCGTTTACGCTCCTGCTGCTCCATTTCGATCTCATCCTCGTCACCATAGCGATACTTTCGTTTACGGTTACCCGTCTCGTCAAACTGTACATCAGATGCCTCACGGAAGAATTGAACATCCTGCATCAAGGTCAGTCCGTATATTCATACTGCGCGGAGGGCGAGACGAACGTGGGCTTTCTTCTTGCCAATCATGATAGGAGCTTTGAGATGAATGTGAATGATGACGAGCAACTCATGATCGCATGGTTGGAAGAACAAATGTTTGATGTTGCTGAAAAGTATGTCTTTCACAATGTGCAGAAGCTTTAGTCAAGGAGTACGAGCGAATGGGTGTTTGTACTCACCGATCTTTTGGGTACCCATGGGTGACTGGTACCGCAGACCATTCTGGTGAATTTCGACCTCTCCTGGCAATCGTTTACCATCGAGTGCAGGTCGCACAAACACTTCAGGCAACTTAATCGGCCTACGTCCTTTCATTTCAACCAAGACGTCTTGTTCAATAACATCAGCAAGCTCTTTCTTCTGCTGCTCGCGCTTGTTCACTTCCTTCTTCAAGTCGGTGATCTGCTTGCTGATTGTGTCGAAGCGATGACCGTCTGCTGACCGGTATGTGACAGATCTGATAAATGTAGCGTCAGGATCCTCGAAAGGCTGAAACCCCAGTCAGTAGCTCGAAATCAGCGAGTTGAATATCCAAATGTACCGTGTCTTCCTTCTTTCCGGCAAGCTGTCCAGGTGTTTGGAAGTTGACGCGCAGATAGGTGAATTCGCCCTCGTCGTTCTTGCTGACGTTCTTGATGGTGTTGATGTGGAACGGTACAGCAAAGCCATGTATAGGCAGAACAATGGTTTGAGCCTTGCGGTCAACAAATATCTGGATCGCGTCTTCAGCACCAAGCAGGCTTCCAATAGTTGGGAAGGTCATACCCTCAAACTCTCAGCCTCCTTGGGTAAACCGAGCTCTCCCTTATAGCTCTGGAAGCGCTTCCAACCCTTGCCCTCCTTGCCGCCCCCACTTGCACCTTCTTCTGAGTACTTTTCGAGTCCCTCTGCCTGAAGAGACTGATGTAACTCTCGCTGATGCTCTTTGATCTTAGCTGCGGCAGATTGTAGGACCTCCTCCTGAGCAGCACTGCGAGTCTTGTTTCGCAAGACTTTGCCGCCAGCCGTCTTGTGCTTCGTAGGCGAAGGGTTGCCGTTAGTAGGCTTTGCCGCAGGTTTCTTGGCTTGTTTTGGTTCTTCCTCACCGCCATCGCGTGTGATATAGAAGAGGGTGTCTTTCGTATGCTTGACTCCCTCAGTTAGACAGATAGCCTTGTCATGACCAACCTTGACAGTGTCGACGAGCTGAAGGGCATACCTGATCAAAGTAGATGAGAAACGGGTGTCATACACTATGAGACACTTACTTCTTCTTATCCCCATCCTCGAGGTCTTGGAAACCGAGGGAAAGATTGAAGACCATGTTGGCTTTGAGCTGGCGACCGTTTTTAGGAGACAAAAGGTATGCAGAATCCCGGAACTCCATGCCCATCTTCGGGGTTGTTAGTTTGTTGAAAAAGTCAGCGACGAAAGGTCCACTCACTCCGAATCCGACATTCTTCACAAAATGCTTCTCAAGATCAGGATTTTTCTTCTTGATGAAAGCCAACGCATGCTGGTACACATCTCGAGCCGTTACACCGTCCTTCATTTTCGACAACAACTCCGTTTGCAAGGATAAAAGTAAGTTGTATATAGATTCTTGCTCCTGAAGGCTGTGTCAAAACATAAACAAAGGCGTAAGGGAAAAAACGGTACCTTGTCAGGGTCGACAATGAACGTACGGCCAACATTGGAACAGTAACCCTTGTATCGCATTCCTAAGGACACTAGGAGAACGCCCTTGTGAGAGATGTTATCCTCACTGGACTCTGCAGTCGACTTCAGATCATATCCTGCTCTTGAAGATCGTGACTGGACGATCGGCGAATAACAGAATTCTGTCGATGGCCAATCCACCTAATACGTTTCATCCTGAGTAGGTAGGTTCAGATACCAAAGTCAGGGAAGTGATGGCGTACATCGTTCAAGCCGCGTCCCTTGCTCCAAACTTTCATATCTGGACCTTTTGCGGTCTCTCCCTCTCCGGATCCTAGACGAGCCTCGAATTGTGCGGATAACTGGTCGTGTGAGATTTTGGCTTCTCTGTCTAGAATCTGCTCAAGCTTGAGCGCTACATGGTGAGTAAGTAGTGTGGAAGTCAAGTTGGCCGAGGTCCGAATCGCTTTCTGGGAATCTGATCAATGATACAGTCACAGTTTTGCAACAAGCTCTTACAAGCTCTTCATCGTCCTTGACAGCCATGAATGAAGATATTGAAGGCGCAATATCGGACATTTCTGGCTTTTTGCTCGACACAGATAACGCTTTCTTCCACTCATCATATAGTTTGCCAGAGTAAGACTCCTTGGTCAGGGTGCCGATGCGTTGGTGTGACGTGAAGGCTTGAAGGAACTTCGGCAATGCATCACTGGGAGGATCCTTCGGCTTGCCTTGAGCATAGATCTCCACAGGAACCACGGTCTTATGTTTCGCGAGTTGTTCAAGAATCTTCGCTGTTGTATGCAATGTCTCTTAGGATAGAATGGCGAGAGAGATGATGATGCTAGTACCTTTCTTTGCAGAGCATAGGATGGAAACCCGCTCTTTTTCAAAGAGCATGAATGTAGAGGGAAACTCGTATCCTAGAAGCCAAGTCTAGAAACCCCTTCGTGTCAACAGAGGCGAGCACGAACAACAAACTAGGCCACAACGTACTTGGAACGCGGTGCCCTTCCTAACAGGTTCATCCTCTCCAGATGGGTCTCCGGCGGCAAGGAAGAGAGCGTCTACATCGGCAATCGTGCTGTAGTCGTCATTTTTGGTCGCTTTCTGGAACCAAAATAACATGAGCATGAGGAGCAGCCTCGCGCTGATTGCTCAATGAACTTGCTCACTATCCATGAATCAACGATATGTTTGAGACGTGAATTGAATTGTTCCTTGTTGAGCTGAACATCCATGACGAGGAGAGCGAAGTGTTGGAGGAAGGTAGGAGGAGAGAGTTAGCGGTCAAGGGGAGAGGGACGGCGCGTCAGTGGCGAATAGCAAAATCACACTGTGACCCACCGCGTCAGTCGGAGTTTGAACCGACTTGACTGAGTGCTACTCAGTAAACGCGTCCCGGCATTGCTCAGGATTTGCTTCAAGTCCACCCAGCCCGGTAAGTTACAGCAAACTTCATATTCGTAGTCGCATTGATTGAAACTTTTGCAATATCAGATTGTCGTAGTAATCATCATGTGGACTGCTTGACGTCTAGTGTGCAGACACACCATGACATCTTACAAACGAGGAGAGAAAAAAGAATCAATCACCATCGTTGGCCGCCATTGTCGCTTGGGTGCTATTTGAAGTCCCAACTAGGAAAATGATGAATATCGGTAAGGAATGCAATGATATCATAACAGGTCAGAAATACGAGGTGCGTAGTCGTGCAGGCTAGAGCGTAGCGCGCAGGCCACGATCACCTGGCACGAATTTTGGTCAGAGCGACTACGGATATGAAGTTGCTGTAACAAAGTGAGGAGTCGAATCAAATCTAGGTCTTCTATAATCATCCATTATTATTGAGAAGGCGATGTACCAGCAATTGCAGCACATCGTCACGAGCAAGTAGCAGAGACACGAGAAATGGAGTGCAATAGAGTGCGGAGAAAAGCATGCTCCGGCTACCTGCACATCTCCATATCAATCATCCTTCAAATCAACTATGACGGTCGAGTGATCTCCCCATGCACCGTTGACTGACACTCTGTCGGGTAGACCCTCATCAGAATTCCCTTGATGCATGTGCGCGCCGTTGGCCTCGTGAATGTGACCGAAAACATGCAATCTACATGGCTTCAACTGCTCCACCTTTGCCGCCAGAGTCTTGCAGCCAGCTCTGACACCTTTGCGGGACTGATCCAATGTATGGTAAGGCGGTGTGTGCGTGATCAATATTTCTGTGTCAGGAGGTATCCGGCTGTATATATCTGATGCAGAAACGTCGTCATTCTATGAAGGACCTATAGTTTTGTTACGGACCTTCTGCTTCATCATTGGTTGTATACTGAAAGCATCCAGGTGCGAACCGTGGGCAAGCCTACATATTGAAGCGAGTGGTCAATCTCTAATCATGATGGACACAAGGTTTCGAGCTCACTGGCGAACCGTAAATTTTCCAAACCTTCCCTGACGATGTTTGAAGTTCTAGAGATTCATACTCCAGGTAGTGTATTCCGGCATTTCTGACGGCCTGACTTCTTATCATAGTACGCGCTTCTTCCGCATCCTTAAAAGCTGTTTTATCAAGGCCATACTTCAATATATTCGATTCAACACTCACTTCTGAAGTTATGGTGCTTTGTACACGATGAGAACTGCCGCCTTCAACCCATGCTCTATCCAGACATAACTGATACACTATGGGTCAATGTCTTTCATGATCATAGGCGGGAAAGACGTACATCATGGTTCCCTGCAATGATTCTGGCGTGGTAGTTGAATATTGAATGCCCCCGTCATACAAAGCACTTGCCCACTTACACTTTCGTTGGATGGGGCAGAGTCATCAGCCAGTCGATGGTAGTCTTCAGCTGTTTCAAAGTTCCCCAGCTGCTCAAGTCTCCTGCATGGATAAGAACGTCTCCTGGTGGCACAGGGACGATATGCGAATGTGTATCCGAGATGCACACGAATCGCGTCCAGTCAGAACGTGCACCGGGGTGAGGCGGCACATGATCGCCATAGTCGATATGCACGTTGGCCATGGATGTAGACAGATTCGAGGCGGACGGTGAGGTAGGCGCTAGGGTGCTCATGGATTCAGAACGACGAAATTTCAGCTTGAGGCTGTCGAACATGAGGAACAGGGCCTTTAAGGACGTTTTGATTGTCAAAGTGCTGACGAGGGCGGTGAAACGAGGACATAGCCACAAGACGCAGAGATGACAGATTGCCAGTATTAGAGCTCATAAATGCCACGGTGGGGGCTGTGGGAGCTATGTCGAGCAGCGCTCAAGCGCAGACGCAAACCAATCAAGACAAGCGGAATCATTCACAAAGTATTACCACGCTCGTAGTCTCACGTTTATACTGTAGTGTATGTAATGTTCGATGTTCCGCCCAGACCTGTGAGGCTACCACTTGACCCCCGGTGCATCACCTGTCGTGGTGTTCCACTCTTGCCCAGCAGGGACGTCCCAATCTCCATGGCAGGCCCAATTCCAATCGGTGTTGGCGATGATCGTCTTCTGTGCCTCCGTGAAGGCGTTCACAGGGCACATGCCATCTTGGTCTGAGGGGCATCCTTGAATTCCTGTTAGAGGGGCAACGGCATCGTTAATTATCACACGGATCTGGTCCGTATCCTTCGCCGCGCATGACAAAACTAGATAGATGTCAGCGCAAGTACAGCCACCATGTAGAATTGCATCTTACGCTGGAATTGGATGTTGGTGGCAAAGGGAGCCAATTCTGATACTCGGAAAGTTCTGTGTTTCGGGATGTGGTCGGACGGCAAGGGGCCAGATGCGGCGAACGACGTTAAGTTGAGAGCTGTGATGACTGAACAACGAACCATGATCAAAGACTCGAGGGAGCACTCTTTGCTAGATTGACTCACTGTTCAGGACAACAACTTCGTGAGTGGCATCCACGTAGAAGCTGTGATCGAGTGGGAAAGTAACGGGGTTGTCATCAAGTGTTGCGTTGGTCGAACTATTGTGTATTTCGATTGGCGTATGCGTGAGACGGGCCACCAATTCCTGAATGTATCCGATCCCTTGCACACGGGCAACGGGAGAACCGAACGCAGAGTTATACCTACAAGTTTGTCAGGCTTCAACGTAGCGTGCAAAGCGGTCAAGATTCTTACCAAAAGTATATATCCATCCTATAATGATGTGTGTAAGAAGGCCACTTGTGAACAAAGAAAAACAATGGACATACGCATAGTCAAAGCCCTCCCACTCTTCTTGGGTGAAGAGCCCACAAAACGTTGAATAGCCGATAGCGACCGTCTAATGGCATGCTAAGCGATGGGACCAACGTCGGAAGGTCAAACAATTCATTCTCACCTCATAGGGACACATCTGTTGCATAGTATAAACATCTTCAATCGTCAAATTGTAGCCATCGATCTGAGCTTGTAGACGGTCGCGTGCATCCTGCAGATAGATGGCAGCCCATTCCTTCACGAAAGGAGTCCCACGGTCAGCTTTGGAGCGGTCATTGGTGTTGTCGCAGCTGTATCAATAGAGGTAAGCGCTGAGATAACGGAATGATGATTGTGTACATACGTCTTGTAAGGAGACAATGTGTTGTTGAACTAGTTGCGCTAATTGTTCAGATGTGAGAGACACAAATAGTAAGACTACGAACCCCAGGGTCTTCAATAGTGATGCTTTGAAGGTATTTGTCCTCATAAGGAATACCAAAGAACCCACTCGCAAAGTTGAGAGCGGAAGTGAGCATACGATCTCTGCGTAGCTTCAGTGTAAGCCAATATATCATATGTGATTTTCTCAGGTACTGACTGAGATTCCGTGCGGAATACGGGGAGTGAATCTTTGAAATTCTATTGATGCACATTAGCATCCGAAGCGGACTCGCAGGATAAAACCTATACCTCGAGCAAGAATCCATACTTCAAACGAATGGAGATGCCGAGATCGACTTCGAAAAAACGGTTTAGTATTCATGGTGTGATCAACACAATAATTTGTCTCACATAGCTGTTGCCTTCCAAACGGCGTGAGGACTGAATGGGTCAGGGAAGCATAATTCTCGCCTCGAAAGAACTGACATACCTTCCTCGCCCAGTTTATAGGTCCTGTAGAGGTATCAGACAGAGTTGAATTGTAAAGAACAGTTTTGAAGAACATACCAGCTGTTGAGAAATCCCAACTCGCCCTTAGCAGTCCAATTAGCGGCACTCCCGTGTAAACGGCCTGCTAGAGCTGCAGGCCCGCCATACGCAGCTGAGGCATACGTCTCCGTGTCAGCACATGCATAGACGCGCACATAGTAGTAGTGACGCACCCCATGAAGTCGGGTATCTAGCCCCGTGGCGGTGGAGGAAGTGCAGTCCAGTGACACTGCAGCCTTCCGGAGCCTCGGGCCCTGAGTCCACTCCAAACGCGCCTTTCTCTACACTATACCACGGAGACAAATTGCCCCATGATTTGAATATATCGAACGACTTGTTGCTCCCTTTGTAAGTACCTCCAGGGTGTAAGGAGGCAGGAGCAACGAGTTGAGGTGCACCAGTGTGAATGGGATACGAAGGAGCCGTGGCGATAAGCGCAGCCTCAGCGCCAGTTGGCGTGACACCTGCGTGGCCGATATTAGTGGGGAATAGCGTTGGATAGTCGTTGGTCGGTGATGGGGGCGGCCAGTTGTGTACTTGGGTGGAGCCGACATAAGGGGGTGCAAGGACGTTGACCGAGTCTCCTGATGTTGTACGGGAGGAACTAGACGGAGAACACACCGAGGCCGCGTATTGAATGGCAATGCACGCTAAGCCTCCCGTGACGAATGCTGCGACGAGTTGTGTGAGTGTGAAGGAACGCTTTGAGCAGCACGAGCGGGACTGTGTGAGGGATGACTCCGATGATTCGACGGGGGTAGATGACGGGAGCAACGCCTGCTGCTCGTCATCTTCGTGTTTATATCCTTCTCCGAATTCTACATCCCGTTCGCGAGTGCCCATTTCGACGTGTCGAGGGTGGACAGTATGGGAGATTCGGGTTGAGCGGATAAGAAATGCGAGGTGACTTTTAATGCAGGCTGTTTACGGCAACAGATCCACATCGAGATCGGCCAGTCGGAAACGTCCGAGGTCATCGAGGCGAGGTCTACTGACTGCCACCAGTCTTCTTTCCGACTTTCTGACCCAACGGCGTCATGCATCATCATTGCCTAGAGGACCGAGGTCTCGAAGAATAAACACAGCTTCCTCGACGCGACCCTCCAAAACCGTCAACCTTTCTCGCTTCCCCTCCCATTCCGCCAGAACTTCCCGCTCATTCCTGGTCAGTAGGCCTTCGTCCAGACTGACGTCCACCCGCTCCCGCTTCTCAAGGACAGCCTTCACAGCCGGTTCCTCTTCTTCTGCCCGCTTCCGCATGCCGATGTTGTACAGCGTCTTGTACAGATTCACAAGTAGTACCGAAGATGCCTTCTGTAAATCTACATACCTGTGATATGATACGGAGTCAATGATCTGGTTCCGGAGAACATGCAAAGATGTACCAGAGATAAAATGTTCGAGTTGGATTGCGATCTGCGCTTTTCGGGACCTCCTGGATACTAACCAGAGATTCCGCAGACAGAGCGCCCAGCAGCGGCCGAACGTCTTTAGGGGCCATCATGGCAATTTTGGAGATCTGGTGCGCACATGAGGGCTGGTAGGCGAGGGAAGCGTCATTTTCCACTCGTACCTGCTTCTCGTCCATCTTCCCTGTATCCAACAATAACCGCAGAACTCTTACAGCGTCATCGCCATGTCGCTCTCTCGCGACAGCCTCAAGCACACGCCTCCGCAACCTCTTCTCGATGACTTCGAATTCTACATAGTACTTGGAACCCACAGATGATATAAAGCAGGCAGCTCTGCCCGCTGGTGTCGGATTATCCGCGAAAGCAAGCATGCCGAGGTAATTTTTGATCAGGTTCATGGTCTTGGGCTTTTTGGAAGACGACAATGCTAGGCCGGAAGCCAGGTCGTCATCGTCCGATAGGTTCGCAGCGACATTGGCGATTGTGGTCGCGTCTGCAGCGACAATTCGACTTGTAGAAATATAAGTATCAGACTAGGGGTCGTGACGTACCTGATCGCACATCCAGGACGGACTTTTGCTTGCTTTCTGTTGACTTTAGGGCGGCGCGCACAACTAGTGCAGCACTGTCGTTGAAGCGTTCCCTTGCGGCGGCCTCTATTAACTAGACGGAATGTTGGGAGGATATCGGTATTGCCTGGGGATCCCAACGTACCTTATTCCGTATGTGAATATTAAATTTCTCGTAGTTCACTCGGAAATACACGCTGTCCTAGTGACGCTGTCAAGGCAATGCACAGACAGTGGTGCTATAAGACTCACATCGACAACCTCCTCCTCTACTGCGCTGCGCTAAAATTCAAGGCGATTAGAACTCGACTGTTGTGAGATCGTCAAGAACCAGACCTTGGAGGATTTGCGCAGTTGATCTTTTGCTTTCCGTTTCTGAGCCAGCTCAAATCAATCATGCTTCAAACCGTGATGAAGAGAGCACTCACCAAGCCAACCTTCTCGGCCTCTTCTTCTTCTCGCTTTAGACGTGCCTCTGCTGTTTCTTTTGACTGGCGCAGCTCTTTCGCGGTGGGAAACCCCGATATCTTGGCCTTTTCCTCAGCTTCGTATTTGAGACGTTTATCTCGTGGGGAAATGTGTGACAGGAGAGTAGATGGTTTCAGATATGAGCTCACTACAAGCTTGTAAAGCGCCTGAGTGTACACGGCGATACCTTGACGATGATGTGAGTGTGGTGGACGGTAGGGTGAATGGCATGTTAACGATACCTTTCGGATCATAGACCGATAAGTGGGACATGATATCTGGTGGCCGAAGTTTTCCGTGATCCAAAATGACTTGGACAACGTCCGCGCCCTGTGAACGAGCGTCTCATCAACCGTCAAGCTCGAGTCAGACATATTACTCACCGCCGACCCAAACAACTGCTCCGCCTGCCAGACGTATCTGCCGAATCGCAGCCTCATCAAGCATTCTTCAATATTGACCTCAAATACCTCCCCTTCGTCGTCGGATTGTGCGTGCCAGAGTACATTATGCTGGACTAGGACGAGGATGGCAGCTCGTACCGTCCGCGATTTAAGGGTGGAGTAGCGAACTAGCTGTTGCAGATTGAGTCGACCTCGCGCAAGCAGAGTGGATACGATAGCCTGTTGGATATCAATGTTTATGGGAATCGTGGCGAAGTCTAATAGCGCACTTACTGAAGTTAACGGGCCGAAGTGGGAGTGAACAATTTGCACGCACAGGCGAGCGGTATCTGCGTCGGCCATGATGGACTGCGGAGTATGTATCCTTTTATTCCACTCTTCAGGTCGCTATGCTTTCGAGAAGGCCAGAGGTCACGACCAGATATTCATGGGAGTAGAGTACTGAGTGCGAGACAAGTTGAGCAGAAGGATATTCCACGGGCGCTAAAGCCACGCGTTTATCTTATCTCTCTCAGTTCCGAGGCTTCCAGTGATACTGTTCAATCGAGCCCAGTTCGAGCCCGTCTGAAGTCATTTAGCAACTACACGTCGATGTATCATGAATTGCCGGGGCAAAAATATCACTACCCTATCCTACGAAAGACATAAATGTTAATAGAAAAAGTCACCACCTAGATACACACAAGGAAACATGGAATATCGCATCCGTCGCTTTCCAAGATCATTCCTGATAGATTCTAACTCCACCTGCTCCCCAACTGTCCATTACAGCCTTTCCAGACCCCGTTGGCTGAGTGAACGCGACTTCACCTTTGTGGGGGTCAAGCTTACACCCGTGTATGAATGTTGCAGTGGCAGCATCGAGGAGACGCGACGCGACACCTTGTCTCCGGTAAGCCAATGGAACAAATAGACGGGGGATCCCAAGAGGAGTAGATAGAGGTGCTGGATCGCAAAAGAGCCCTGTACTCGTATCGACGGGAACGAGTGTTGCTGTGGGTGGGGGGATATGTGGGTCGGAGGCGTAGTCGCGTAAAGAGACCATGGCCATCGCGGTGGAGATTCGCTGAGCGATCACGCAACCAATGATCTTTTCGCGCGAGGGCGAGGTGATAGAGGGGATGAGGAAGAGATATATTTTAGATACGCGCAAGACATCATCTGGTAATGGCGGGGACGACAGAGTCAGGCTGATTGTTTCCATAAGAAGAGAGAGCTGGCATAGTAGGATCAACCTTTAATGTCGGAACGTGCTAGAGAGTGGAAGTTCTGACCTTTGAGCCAATCTTGCCCCCGACGTCTGCTTTGAAACAAACGATCCTCCCTTTCTTCCCGTCCTTCAATTTCACTCCAGAAGCCACCTCCCGCACACCGGCCTTTACGCACTCCTTATCCTCGTCCTTGCCCCATTCCATGCCCTTTTGAACTCGGATACAGTGTGCCTTGTGCAGGTTCTCGTCGTCAGGAGCGCCCTTAGTATAGGTCAGATCACAGAGCGAGCATGTTCGGAGGACAGTAGTGTCTAGGCTGAAGTGCAGTTGTGTGAGCGACTTCGGTTTGGCCTCTTGCTTGGTCTTAGACTTGGACTTTCGATCAGCATAGGCGTGCGAAGGTGCGAGACGAGGTCGCTTGGCGGGTTGTGTGTTCGTGAAAGAGATATGTTCGCTGAGAGGTCGTTTAAGAGATGACCTAGGAGGCGATGAAGATAGATCCGAGGGGGAAGAAGAGCGTGGAGATGGCCTCTTTGGCCGTGAGCCATAAGTCTGCAGTCGAGCCTTCGCGCGGGAAGGAACACTCCCGGATGATAGCTCTTGACGAGCATCGTCTGGTTGCAGAGCATGATCGGTCTGTATGAAATCAGACGTATGACCAATGGCATCACCATTTGATGTACATACGAGAGAGGGGGAGGCTTCAAGAATTTTCGGATGCTTGGATTTCCGATTGTTCATGATGTATTGCTTACGGTCTTGATAGAGGAAGGAAGAAACAGAAGAAGACGACGAGGACAGGTTCAAAGTCAATCAACGGCGCGTCAGTGGCGGACGGTACACACATCGTGACCGCGTCAGTCGGGCTTTGAAAACGCGTCTCGCTGCTTGACGCTTCGCACACAAGTCGGATGTTGCAAGATGAGAATTATGCGTGCTACTAAGCTTACAAACCCGACAATGAAATATATCAATATTTTACTTCTCGAGCATTGCCTTTTGAACCGTATCCTCGCAGATATGATGCAGATGGCCAGCCTACGAACAGCTTGAACCTGCACACCTAACCAGCCAAACACTACACTAGCACACCATCACCATCCACTCCCAACGAGTCGGAATAACAATGGCGGATAGGTCCGCCGCAAGATGTGCTGAAAAGGTCAGTGGTCCAATACGATAAAGCAAAACAAACCGGAAAAATGCTGGGTAATAATTGCGGGAAATATGCACCTATACCTTGAATACTGCGTGGGTCAAAAATGCTGAAGATGGAATGAAGTTCTGGCTGCTGGACCAGGGCTGCAGTCGGGACATAGTCGTGGCTGCCAGAAGATTCGAGGAACGATACCCGAACTACGAGCATCTTCTGCGGAGACTTATACAGCTATTGAATCCTCGCACGTTCTGTTTCCGTGATGGTCAGCTTCAATAAAACGAATAATCATGTGAGACTTACTGGGTGATGAATCCCTTTCGCTCGTTGATTCTACTGCAGCCTCTGGATCAACTTCATCAAATCCTCTTTTTGATGACATTTTGCTGGATAGTGTCGAAGCATCCGTGGATAATGTATCTGGCTCTCCATCTGTTTGGAGCTCATCATCATCATCACCATCATCATCGAATGTCTCGTCCCAAACTTGAAGCTCCGAAGCGTCTTCCTGCCAGTCTTCGTCAAGCCCACCTGACTGGCCAATATCATCGACAAAATTCGCTGTAAAGTCTGAGGCGATACATGAGGGTTTAGTTGCTCATCTGAGTAGGAGTACATACCAGTTTCACGATCTGCATAAATTAGCACGTCTGTATGTTGGCCGACAGTTGCGCTGTGATTTGATTCTACAGAACGTGCCCCAGTCCCACTGGCGGTTTCATCAGTTTGATCATCTGCATAATGTCATCAGATCCGAAGCATGGAACGAAACCGATGATTAGTCACCTTCAAAATGTTCTCCGAAGTCGTCACCATCATCCTCTGCTTCATTGTCAGAGTAAGGTCCATCATGCTGATAATCTATAGTGAATGCTGAATAAGACAAAGGCTGGGTATGCCAAGGCGAATACCAAAGTCTCTTACCGTCAATTAGTACTTCAGCTGCATTCGATGCAAGGTCCGTATGCGGCTCAGCGGGTTCATCGCCTAAGACGTCAACAGAGGAGACTGGAAGCTCTTCTGAAGCGGTCTCCAGAGGCGCGTCGACATATTCTGCTAGATGATCCTCAAACTCAAGAAGAACGGCTTCCTCGTCTGTAGGCTCAGTAAGTGGTGCCTCGCCCGTCGCCTCATCATCCTCATGAGGTTCGGAGTATTCCGCATATTCTGTCCTCTCGAGATCTCCGGCGACAGGAACATCAGTGTCAGCGGTGTGATGAATGACTGAGGAGTCCAATTCGTCATCGACTGTCGTGATCTCGGCAGAAGTGACAGCAGCCAAGCCTTCATCGTCGCCTTCTTGCTCGAGTGCGCCAGCTTCATCGACCACAACTTCGTGGAAGCCAGACTTTTCTGACGATTGATACGGAATATCACCTTCGTCCCGTGTTTGGTATTCGGCCTCCGCAGGTGTGTTGTGTTCCAACGGGTGTGCTTCAGCGTCGCCTTGGTCCTCATGCGCGTCATTGTCACCTTCTTGATCACCTTCTTGATCGTCATCTTCAAGAAGTTCTGGATACTCCTCTTCATGCGCGTCATTGTCGCCTTCGTGATCACCTTCTTGATCACCTTCCTGATCGTCATCTTCAAGAAGTTCTGGATACTCCTCTTCATGCGCGTGCAGAAGTTGAGGGTGATCGCTATTTGGAGCTATAACCAGCATGAGAGACAATACATGGTGAATATGAGTGAGCCACACTTACGAGGCTCATAATACTCGTGCTCAGGTATGGGATTATAGACATGGCCTCCATCATCTGCGAGGTTGAGTCTGTCGATTTGATCCCTGAGTGACCGGTAACGGTCAATAAACCTTGGTACGACGGATGAGAGGCGAAGGCGAAGGGGGCCGGTAAAATCTGAGCCGTCATGCAAAACATTCAAGTCATGTAAAGTTACTTCACGCGCATATATGTTATCCTGTGCGGGAAGGTGAGTCCGATTGACTAGATGATTTGATAGTAAAACAGAAAACTGACTTCAGAAATCACAAGCTGTATATCGTACGCATCCAAAACCATTTCACCCTCGGCGAATTCGTGGATACGTTGAATACGCTCCTCCTGGCGCAAGGCGGCAAAAACGTCTGATAAACGTTCATAGTACAAAGTTGGTCTTTGCTGAAGAAGAATTGCAAAGCGTTGTTGATCTTCTTGGGGACTGCCAGGACGCGGGCTCTGGTGGCTTGGAGCAGGAGCATTAAAAAGGCAGCACTCAAGTTGTTCCGAGGATGACGGTAGCTCCAAAAGAACTGGGGGTGGAGGATCAATGTAAACGCCCTCAGAGATTTCGTGGGGGTCAACATCGTCAGTGAGCTCGTCATCAATCGCGGGTTCAGCATACGAATCAGTCTCGGGGTCGGTTTGAAGGGTTGCTTGTGCGTCGTGATCCTCAATGTGGGATGGGGGAGCCGCCAGATCCTCCGAGAGATGGGTGGAAGGCTTGGCCTCACTTTCCGGCAGTTCAGATGAGGACGCATGAACATGCTCTTCATCAGGCGATATGTGGCCATTTTCGGGTATGTCGTCACTAGGTTGGTGCAGGACAGGATGTTCGTTAACACCGTTCTGCTGTACTGATTCGCCAGATAATTGTTGGATAGTTTCCGACTCGACTACGGAAGGCTGAATCTCAGTTTGATTTTCGGGAAGAAGGACGGCCTCTCTCGATTCTTCGATATGAGGCAAGATGTGCGAGAGATCGGTTTTAGGAGGATCAGGCTGATGAATGGTGGCCACTTCAGTCTGCGGCGGGGAAATATCCGTGTGGCCTATAATTGACTCGGCAGGAGCTGGAGCTAGTGAGTCTGCACTTTCCGAGGAAGAGACGATCTGCCCGCCCATCGAGCTTTCAAGCGGAAGCACGGATGATGCATCGTACAGAGGTACGACAGATGCATCGGTGATATCTGCTTCAGGGATCAGTGAAGCGTCGTAGAGATCGACGTCTACCAACTCGCCGCCACCGGGGATAGAAAAATCGCCATCATCAGCCATCTCATACTCGATGGTGTCGGTATACTCGGGCTCCATGTCGATCTCTACGTCTTCCTGGTGAGGGTGGGGAGTCGCAGTGATTGCAAGAGGGTGGGGATTGACGTCGTCTTCCATTATTGCTTCAATATGAGGCCATGGCTTTGGGGAGGAGACAGTGGTATACATCTGGACGTCTATGTCCGAGTAGTCCAGCATTTGAGCATCGTACACGTCCATCATTGCTGAAGTTGTCGTCGTCGTTGTCGAAAAAGTTGAAACAAAGACGGAACCCTGCGCCCTTCGCAGCTCATGTCACATGTCATCATGCCTTGTGACGCTCTGTGATGGCACTGTGACGGCCCACTCAATGCTTGACTCAGTATTTTGCTGACTTGAACGGATGATTTGAAGCAAAGGTCGCCGCCACATTCTATTGCTATACAATCGATTTCACTCTTTCGACCAAAAATGGAGGTCCGTCAAGAAGACAGCGTTCTTGAGTGTGAACAGTTAAAAAGCTGACCCAAATTGACCTTTCTCCCATCTCAGAACCGATGACCGACGGGGACAGCGACGACGCCGACGCCTCAAACTTCGTCGCGCCCGATGCGGCCTACATCCTACACTACCAGCAACATATCACCGCTTCCCGCGCGCACCTCGCTGGTTCCAATTGCTATCTTCACAAGCTTTCTACCTCATATCACGCCCCACATGCCGTCTGGTCGAAGGACGAAAAACATACGTTTTTTAGCGCGCTCGCGCGACACTCGCGTCTGCGCCCAGACCTCATCGCCGCCGACATCGGGCCTACCAAGACAACTCTAGACGTCTGCGTGTACTTGGATGCGTTGCACGCGGCCTCTGAATCTCGTGAGCGCACCCATGGGAAGAGCGACAGACATTTCATCCCTATTGCGACTGAGGCGTCGCCCGCGCTCGTCGCGTACGAAGAAGATCAGGCGGCACGCCTTGCCACGCTAGAACCTGCGGCGACTCGGCGCGCTGTTGAGCGTATGCACGAGGAGGAAGCGCGTACGTATCGTATTGCTCTGCGCCGGCGGGGTGGTAACAAGGTCTCTGGGCGCGACCGAGAACGCGAACGGGAGAAGAGAAAGGAGTATGAGAAGTGGAGAGGGGATCAGGAGGCGTTGTGGAGGAGAGATGCATTGATCGATGAGCTGGATCGCGTTGGACTTGGTGTCTTGGACAGTATGCTGCGAGAGGAGGACACGATCGCGATGAGTATGGAGGACGAGAACGAAACGGATGAAGGAGTCTTACCTCAGGCTTTTGCTGCCCTTCCCTCAGCCAGCACCGGTGACGCCGACGAAGATGACGAATGGATGATCGATCCCGTTCTCCGCCAACCGTCTCGTTCTCGTTCTCAAACAGATACTCCCGTCTCAACCCGTGTGCCCATCTCACCCCACACTCCCCTCCCGCTGTCTAGCCATGCATCCTCAGGTGTTCACACGGCTGCCTCTCCGATGCCTTCAACGCCCCCTCCCGAGTTCGACGATCCTGGGACCGCTGACATACATAATCTCTCTCCCGCCTCTCGCCGCCGTCTCCGTAAGCGCTTATACATGCGCCGCAAGCGCGCTCAGGCCTCAGGCGGCGCCGTCTCGCTACACGTTGGACGACTCAAACCCGGGCGCAAGCGCAAGGAAGAGGATGGAACTGTGCTACCAAGCCCAGTCAGCCTGGCGGTGGAAGTAGGCACAAAAGCCACTGAGGCAGCGAATAGCAGAAAGGGGAAGGGAATAAAAGTAAGAGGACTTACGCCTCAAGAAAAATTCAAGCGAGCGATGGACGCTTCGGGCGTCAATGCATCGTATCTTTCGCGACCGGACATTGGTTTGGGCCTGTTTCATCTCTCAGCACTTGGCGGGCTTGCACGGTACGTTGGTTGTTTGGCCTCGATTTCACTCTTTTTTATTGAAAAGATTTATTCTGCATGTGACTAATGAATTGTATCAGTTTGTATGCTACTCTAGATGTTGATGCAAGACGGGAAGAACAAGACGACGCCGACGACATGGAAGTCGACACCGTTCCTGAAAGACTGTTGGCAGGCCCTGTGATCTCACAGCTGCACACGCTCGTGCGCAATTTTGTGCGCGATGTTGCCGTGAGGGCGATCGTGCACCGCGAAAAGGAGCACTCTCTCAAGACGAAGGTTTGGAGGTTGGGCGAGCGACAGGTGGGTCTATCTCAAATTCTGCCGTGCGATGCTCTGCATATGTGATTGACACGGAGTTTATGATCTTTCTGCACGATCTTGCAGGTCGTGAATGCGAATGTGGAGCATGCACTTGAGGAGATGGGCGTTGACCCACACATGCAAAGTCGACGAGAGTATTTGGCTCAGCTGGTGAGACGATTTGGGGGAGAGAGTGAATTGGATGGAAGCGAAGGCGAGAGTGAGGGAGAGGAAGAAGGAAGGACACGCAAGCGCAAGCGGAGGCCGTCGCAAAGCGCAGACAACGATGGTAGCGGGGAGAGTGATACAGGCGATGAAGATGAAGAAAAGCAAGATGGGTCGGCTCGTACATTCGCACCCGTATCGATACACAGGCAAATGTATGCACCGTTCATCCACACTCACTCACTCCTGGGTCATGGATCCGCAGGTCAAGGCGACGACGTCGAGGAATCAGACGATAGCATAGATGAGGAAGCGCTGCTGCGCGAGATGGAAGAGGAAAAGGTGCTGGATAAATACGACATTGCCAAGGAGAGGCGGGCGGAGGCATGGATATGGCGGATGCTGAAAGCCAATCGTGGAGTCAACACAAAAGGTTCGGAGAACTCAGGGAGCGCATCGGAGAGCACAGGGAGTACATCAGATAGCACGGGAAGCACAGGGAGCTCGAAGGAGGAGGGAACGGACGAGGAGGAAAGTGACGAGGAGGGGGATCAAGCAGAAGAGAGGAAGCGCAGAAAGCGGCGCAAAGTCGACGATGACATGGAGGATGCGCTGATCTATCGAGCGCCGGATGGAAACAAAATCAAAAGTGCAGTGTTCGTCGACGAGTCCGACGAGTCCGACGACGACGACGACGACGATGACGAGTAGTTAGTATGTATTATGTAACACAAAGTTCAGGGCTTGTGTCGGCTCCGCTGCTTTGGGTTGGCTGTCGACCGGTAGGAATATCTGGAAGTCGTAGTCTCGAGGGTCGCCTCGCTTCCAGCTTTCTGAACACTCATGTCTGAGCAAGAGCTTGCAGCGGCTCGTGTTGCTGATACAGAATTTCTCGTGCGGCGGTCGATGACCAAAGGCTATCAACTATTATCTATCTTGACCCCGCCGGTATACACCGCGTTCACTCTTTTTCGGCGAGGCAGAGGGCACTTCACCGTCAATCGTCTCCTCAGGGCCACCTGGTTAGGTGGTGCAGTTGGTGTGTCGATAATCATACTACATTTTTCACGCAACTGAAGCATGTCCGCAAGGTGTCGCCGGCGGCGGCGGGTTTGAATACGTGAGATCTGCGAACTCAAGTATTGAGACCGTCAGAAATCGCAGAATACGAGCCTTATACAATGTACGTCTCCGTCGTATCCTTTCCGCCCGTTGTACTAATTGATTCGGTGCCTCTCACATAGACTTCCTCCTTGCGCGCAGATGACTATGCTACTATCGGGGCCCTTCTCTTTGCGGTTGTCACCCCTGCAATCTTCTGGAAGCGTGCAACATCTTTCAACTGTGAGTCTCTAGTCTACCAGGCCGTAAGAGAACAGTTCCCTCAAATTTATGTAGTGATCCTTGGTGGTGCTGGTCTCGGATCCGCCGCAGGACTGCTTACTCATTTTGGTAAAATTGTTACTGGAGATGCGGCCCCTCCAGCGGATATTCCAGAAAATGAGACGCCCTCATAGCTCACCCGTATGTCACGATCTTCCTTGAAACCCCGCATCTGACCAGGGATACTCCATCGTAAAGGGTATATCCTCTCGAGCTAGATTGTCAACGCTCACTATATCTCACCCATTCTCTCATCTGTACCATACAACATGTTTTCTACTTCTTATGCACGGATATGTGCGTCCCTCAGGATCTGGCCTCGTTTCTTAGCCTTCCGTCCACAACAGGGTGAACTGTGATCATGTCTTCCTCTGCAGGTGCCTTGGTCTCTCCATCTTCATCTTGCTGCTTCCCTACTCGCAGCTTCGCTCCGTCGAAGCAATCCACTCCGCTCATGTGTTCCTTCGACGTAACCCCAATATGGTCTTGATAGTGTTGCTTGGACCGCGACCAACGGATGGCGAGAGAGGCGGCCCGCTTCCATTGCTCCGCGATGTGGAACTGATGTGTCTTGATCCGGGATTGTCTTGTTCGCTCCTGAGCAATGATTCTATGTGTGTCGGGGTCAATGTGCTCCTGTGACTCGTTCATGCGAGCGAGCCTGTTGACAAATTGTGCTCCTGGAATATGCGCAAACCCTTTATTTGACAGACGGAGACATGAAGGTATGGGGCTGGCGTACCGAGTAGATACTTTCTAACGACGGTGCTGGTGATCTGGCCCGATTCGTCGTCAATCAGATATTTTTGTCCTTTGAGGGGAAGGAAACCGTCATGTCCTTGGGCCATGTATTCTCGAGTCACGATTTTATACTTGCGCCCATCTCTCTCCCGTTTGATGGGTTCGCCATCGACAACGGCCGGGGTGGTATGGCCGCTATCGGCAGGAGATCCCGACCCGCCGTCTGAAACCTCTTCTTGCAGCCATACCCCAAGGACGCGTTCACCAGGCTTCTTCCGAGAATCCCAGGAAACACGGAATCCTGCTATCACAGGGAATCGTCTAACAATAATTGTGAGCACTGAGTCAGTGAAGGGATCGCTACGAATCGGAACACTGAAACGCACCCCTCCTGCGCGGGCCAGGTTTCCAGCGACGCCTCCAATGTGTCCCATAAGGTCTGGCCATCCACTTCTATGACGACGAGGGGATCTTCGAAGGGAAGGATCTCCAGAACGTCACCCAATGAAAGGTATCCTGGGCCGCTCGTGTAAATATCACAAGACGTTGACAGAGAAGTAACGTTCTAGAGGGCCTACCTGGACCATAAACAGAGTCTCCTCTCAACATCCCCGCACAGATGAATACCCCATCTGCTCCTCCGTTGTACCCTTTCATGCAAAGCGCGTCGTCATACGTGTGTCGCAAGATATCGGCGAACCAGTCTCCTGCAGCGGACTGTGAAGATCAGTGTGTGTCAATGAGCTCAATCTGAGAGACATTGGAAAAGTTGGGTACCTCTTGGATGCGGATGAACTGAGATCGAACATCGAGTTCTGCTGCCAATTTGCACAAGGGGTTTTTCAGAGACGAACCGACAGATTTCAATATATTATCCAAAATGCTCTGCAATTGTTTGCAGGACCGCATGCCGGGCACAATCTCGTGGTGTTTTCCTGTGCGTGATTGTGTGAGGCCAGTCTAGGGCTACAATCAAATCGTTACTGACCGACAATTTTCTTGATGAGTTTCCTTCTAACGCTTCCTTCTGGTGTATCCTCGAGCTCAAGCGTCATCTCGCTGAGGTCGCGGAAATCGGTCCCGCTCTTGACAATCAAGACGTCCCCGTGGTCTTCCTCGGCCCCCAAGACGTCAGCTGTGAGATCATACCCTTCCCAAGTGTCTGCTCCACGGCCAACGAAGTACAGATGGTCGTGCCCTCCTAAAAGAATATCGACACCGTGAGTGTTGGCGACATCTTGTTTCTCCTGTGCGGCCGGGGTAAGGGCGAGTAACTTTTTAGCGAGCGCGATATCCTGCAGATGGATCAATAAAGATTAGGTATGCTCACAGTCAAGATGTCAATAATCGTACATTGGGCACTCTGTCATGTCAACTTAGCTTGTGTGGGAGTTTACATGAAAGTCTCTACCCACCTAGCATGAGTCAAGGCGATGATGAGGTCGCACTTGTATTCCCCAGTGGGGTCACGAAGACGCTTGGAAAGATCCAATCCTACCTCGGCCATGTCTTTGTATACGAAATTCTCGGGCCATGATGACACAGTTCCTATCCATTCCCTGTGCGCTCCTTCAGCAGAAGATCACAGGCGATGGTCGAACGATGTGAGCTCCGTACTTCTCGACCAAGCCTATCACCCCGATGCGGACCCCAGCGCGTTCCAGCACCTGAAATTCGTATAGACTATCTGGAACTTTAGACGTTGTTGTGTCCACGATGTTACTGAGAAGCCATGGCTGGCAAGAACAGAGAAATATATAAATCATGTCTTGCATCATGGAAGCGCCCGTCTGGCACTCACAAATTTGGTATCCTGGATCAGTTTGGAGAGATGCGGATATCCTTGGCCGATTCAAGAGTCAGCGAGATCATTGGAGTTTCACGCATTATATATGTCTCACCGAAATCAAAATCATGATTTCCTTCGTGTTTATCAGAAAATAGGCGTTTAACAAGTCGATGATCAGATCGCTCTCACCGGTCATGGATACGTCTGGTGCCAGTTGATTCATGACGGGAACCTGACGCAAGAAACACCCATGTCTAACCCACTTGCTGCACGTTCAAGTACAATATGCAGCCATTACTTACCATATGGCTACCTCTGGTGACCGAGCTTTCCACAGATGGCGCAAACACATCTCCAGAGAACAGCGATAGGCCTTCCCGAGTCCCGTCGGGTCTTTGGGCCCACCCGTCTCGTATATCGTCCATCAAGGCCGCGAACTGCGTGACATCGATCGTCTCTGGTGATGTAGGCGAGATCTTCTGAGGCCTGACTCTGTAGACATCATTGAAGTGAATGATTGGTAGTTTGGTCATGGCAGATTATTTTCAAAGATGCGGAACGCGATTATAGGATGTGATGCGGATGAGGCAGCAAGGCATGCATACTATTAGGCGCGCATGAGCAGGTATGAGCGCGTAGGAGTGACCACGTGCAAATTCATTCGCATCATGTGCGTCAACGCGTTGATGAGTGGCCAATTGAGATGATCCAATATGTGTCGTTCAAGCAGGCATTCAATTTGTGCGCACGCATCTGAGGTTAAGCAGATGATACAGTCCCACATGAAGAAAAATCTAAAACGACAATGGCACATTCTCAACACCATTCGCAATGCTCCGTCGTCCTGATCACTCTTCTCCTCCGAGAGCTGATATCAAGCGCTCTCTACACTCGTCGTATTTCTTCACAGTCGGGATATTCGGTACCGCGTGAAGAACGATTGCTACCGCTTCGTACGGGTTGTTGGCCCCTATCTTTCCTCCCGTTATAGCCAGGCCCATTTAGATAGGTCGACACACCGATTTCGTCAAAGTGTGTTGACTTGCACTATCTGAGTTATACCCTCGGCGGCATAGAAACAGGAGGGAGATATGTGAAAGGATGCAATGAGGAAGTCTTTGTGCATTGCGTGACGGAGATTCCTAGGCGTGCCGATTGGCGGGAGTGCTGTGTGGATTACGAGGACGAGAACAACGTATTTGAGTCTCAAGTCCGAGATTGTCGAACACATCAAGCACGACCGGAGACACGGAGTGGCGGGTGCAAAGGTGCAGTTTTTGGAGTCCTCTTGGCGCACGGAGACCACCAGGAGAGTAGTGGAGGCACCAACTTGACGGTCACCGGAGTCTAGTCGAGCAAAATGGTGAAGTTGTTTCTGTCACCCTGGCGCAGGACTGTCTTCTTGGAGAAGCGATGGGAATTGCCACTGTCTAGAGATGGTAAGCCTTTCTTATATAGCCAATAAACCATCTTTCCGCCGGGTCGCCATTTTTCTTCCAGTTGACTAAAGCCGATGGAGCCCATGAGATCCCTGAGATATTCAAAGGTCGTGTATCGTGAGTTGAGGACGCAGGGAAGAGGAAGCTAACAAACACGAATGAGGTTGAGTTTGCACGAAATGTTTACATTCCATGAGGACTTACGGCTAGGAAAAGCAGCCCATCGGCACGCAACATATGGTGTGCTAGCCTCAACATGCGGCCTGCGGGATGGCTACTCAATGGAACACGCAACAAATGCAATGAAAGGAAGCACTGACCGCGATCAAGTGCGTCGGGGACAAAGTTCACAACCAAGCTCAGGCTTATGATATCCCATTTGCTACCGTTCGACTCTGGGTCCATGAGCAGGAAATCTTGCTCAAGAATCGACGGATGCCTTGAGCGCAGATCAATGGGAGTCACGTTCAGCCAGGTCGCGTAGGACTGGTAGTTGTCTGGCTTCAGGGCTCCAACTTCTAACAACCTTTAGAGACGGAGAGCATGCGTTGAGGTGCGATTAAAAACGGTGAAGACCGATGTCGCACCTGTGTCTCTCCCTCCCACCCAAATCCTTCCACCCCAAATCCTTCAACCATTCTACCAAGATCTTCTCGCTTCCCCCACCCCTATCGCTTCCCTGACCAATGCTAGACATACGCTGGTATGCAGACAGCCCGCCGAGGTCCTCGATCTCTTTTTCGACATCGGCCAACGCGCGAGCGCTCTCCGCGTCGCGCGTCTCGTTCTGCAAGTGCTTCTGTTTCTTCAAGAGAACATGGAAGCGACGGATGACGGTGCGGCTGGCCTTGGCCTTGCTGGATGTGCTGGAATGGTCGTTTTCAGACGTTACAGGCGCTTTGCGCTTCCGTGCCTTGGGCATGGTCGATCTAGAGACTGTCCAAAACTCAAACGCGACCTGTCGCGATCAATGCGCGTCTTCGCCTTCCGCGGCGCCTGCCTGCCGGTGTCCAACACCACCATCTGCCGGATCTTGCTCTTCACCACACTCTGGCCGCCGTCAGTCAGCAGTCATCCTCTTGCATCCAGACAGCTCAATCACTGCGTTAAAAATCCCACCATCCTCCGGCGGTTCCAGAGATATCGACACATCCTCCTTCCAAAAGCTACAACTTCTTCCATAGTCTCACCTCTTCACGAGTAGCCCAAGATAAAATTGTATGTGTTCTATATTCCGTGACCCTTCACATCACTGTAAAATGCAGTCCAAAGAAACTGATGCCTCAACGAATACCCGTCCGAGTTGCAGGCCAAAATTTCGCCGTAACCCCTATCTTCATACTCAGATCCATTTTTTTCTTCCGCAGTAAACATCCCACAAACTCTTTATATATAGGCCTCAATGCCTGCCATGGCCCACCTCAACATCTAGCACTTGTATAACTTCGACCGCCATGCCCAACACTGTCTTTTGCTCGCCGAACGATAAACTTTACTCGATTGAGGCTACCCGCTCTTTTTCATCCACCGACTCCTTCGATACGGCGTCCAGCCTGTCTCTATCAGACACAATCAAACCCTCCGACTTCTCCTCCTGCCATCTGAGCTCCTATGAGGCAGGATACCACTCGAGCCTCTCGCAGCTCAAAGCGTCTGCCTCGCATTCCCGCCCCCTCCGCAAAATCTCCAGCACGATCCCCCCCATCCTCCCGCGGCACCCCGCACGCGCCGTCCGGCGCGTCGCCTCGCTCGCAGCAGGCCTCACCTCGTCCCGCAATCTCGCCTCGCACGAGGACGACTCTGACGAAACGGACCCGTTCGCGATGCACGGCGAGTCGTATCACCCCATCCCAGACTCCACCCCCGTTCTCTCGACGGAAGCGTTCGACTTGTCGATCTCCGATCGTGCGTCGTCGCCGGAGAGCGCGGGCTCGCTTCGCTCCAGGCGCAAGGGCGATATCTGGCCCTGGTCGCACGTCGACCTCAATTTCTACTACAGGCTGACGGCGCGGCGGCAGTCTCGTAGCGCGCGCTGACGCGCCTTCCGTCCCCTAATACCAAACGAGTCAAGGCTGTCATTTGGCACAGGATCACCCGTCACTTGGATCTCCACCCCCTTGATTGCGTGCGCGGCCCTGAAGTGACAGATATTGTCCTGCGGGTTGTCTGCGTATCGATGCACTTATCATGCACGCTAAAAAATGTACGACATCTCTCATCGTCTGGGGAGTCCCTCCTTGAGGGACATCGAATTCGCATCACTTTTACAATGTTAAATTTGTACTGCAGCACTATGAAACATATTTGTTGACATCAAAAATGCATATAGCTCGAGGTACAGACCGGGACAGGGTACCACGAAAGCGATGCTCACAGGATCCGCATCATTCAGATGGTTATTCAGTCGCCATCCCAAAAAATTCGCCCAGGCAGCCTTGGGAGCCCTCATGATCCGCAGAAACAAGGAGCGTCGAAACCCTACTGGCAGCAAGCCTCATGTGAGAGGCACGTCGCCTCACAATAAAGTACAATGACCCTTGTATACCTCATTCTGTCCCGATTCCGAGAACAATAAACTTGCAGGTATATACATGAAAAGAAAATGAGTTGCTCGACACGAAAGCGGGCGGGGGGGGGGCCTCTAACAAGACAAGAGAACAAAGGTCAAAATCTGTCCCAGAGTCCCAAGGGATCTGGCAGAGCAACAGCATGGGAAAGTAACACATTGACACAGCAATGGACGAGTCTACTATAGTAGCGGGAGCGAAATCCGGAGAGAGAAGGATGAGATGCGAGGGGTCGGGTGGGGGTCGGGAGGGTGGAAAGGGAAAGTGCGGGTCGCATGCCGCTTAGACGAAGCCCCTGCCGCCGCGTTTGGAGTCGATCCTCTTGAAACGCTCAATTTCATTCCTCTGTCGCGGGAGTTAGCACGTCACAAGCCAGTGGCACCGAAGACATACCACTTTGATAACACAGAGGGAGGTCATGAAGAGACAGATCGCGACCGCCATGAAGCCATAAACCTAGCATCGAAATGAATGTCAAAATGGTCACCAAAAGGCCATGTGGTGGCCACTCACGGAACTAGATAAAATGAAACAGAGTCAGGGTGATAGGCGCGATGAGAGACGGAAAGATACGCACGTGAAGACATCGTTCAAGGAGACATCGCTGTACGCGGTGACAGGTGTGACACAGAAGTTCTTCAGCACAGTTATGTTCAGCTGGTCGGCCTTCTCCTGGCTCGTGCAGAAGTTGCCTCCGATAGCGATTATGTCTGACGCGTTGAAGTAGCCGCAGCACGAGAACTGCGAATCACGGAGTCGGCGGCAGCTGGGGAGCGGAAACAAAGGCACGCACCTGGTCCTGAATCGTGATGCGACTCGACTCCGGGAGGCCAGCCCACACCTCGTGAAACTCTGCGCGCTGGCGGAGCGTGTAGAACCACACGAAGGTACCGACGACGGTGATAGCGATGGAGTCGAGAATGAGACACCAGTTGAGGGCAACGAGGCCGATCGTAACGTGGTTACGTTGGACGATGGCGAAGACGGAGAGGAGCCAAGTGATAGCGAGAGCGATACCGAGGACGAGACCGGCTGATAGACCGTCGAAGCGTTGGTAAGGAAGGAAGGGCTCGAACGCGAGCAATTCAAATCACGCACCGGTCAGGTCAGCATCGCTGAAGACCATGTTCAGCAAGAGGCTCTTCTTGTGCCATATTTGCGAGAAGACGATGGCGATGATGGAGGACAGGAGGAGGCAGAAGCTGAAGAATGCGTAGAAGCCGTGTAGAACCTTCATACCCATTTTGTCTTGTTAGAGGATGGGAATCTGGAGATTAAGAGCGCGAATGGAGTGAGATGTGAGCGAAGCCGGGTCGCAGAAATGAAGACGACGCACCAGTACAATGAGCGGGGAGGCAAGCGGCCGGATAGAGTCAACTCGGTGAGGAAAGATAGGGAATCTCTTCCGGAGAGCGATAGGACCAGCGCAAGAGTGGCAGAACAGCGAGAAGTGAGGATTGAAGAAGGGGAAAAGAAAGGCGACGGTCAACGTCTGCTTGCACTGCAGAAAACGAAAGATCAGCGAAGGCCCAAGCGGCGCGTAGCACCTGAAGAAGAGAAAACGAAAGGGAAGGAAAGGGAGGGAGGGAAGAGGACGAGAGAGAGAGAGGTGGAGGGGCGTACCAACGGAGCGGGTTACTGAGAGACGGCTGATGTGGCCAAACAACACCAAGCAATCTCTCTGTGATCGCAACTGTCGCCGCGTCGTCGACTCCTTCCACTTCGAATCCGGGAACCAGAGCTCTGAGGTGCAGCGTCCAGGCTGCGTTGGGTGGCGAGCGCGACAAAAAAAGAAGGACGATACGAAAGACTCGTGAGGATATTCAGGTTTGCTCTTTCTCGTCCTCCCTTGAACTTTGAAGGACGCGCATGGTCTCCATGGCTACTTTCACGACCTCTCGCCGGCAGCCGCGCTGTGTCCAGACACGACGAGAACCATTCCTTGCCTATTGCGGTCACGCTTCCCCACCGCGTCCGCAGCTGATGTTGCTATATTCTGCGCAGTGCGCACCTCGTCGGACGTTGTCCTGCCGTCCCCAGCCGTCCCCACCGTGTTCCATATTTACTGCCCACCGTCTATTTTTGCTCGCTGCTCCTGGGTGCGATTGGACGGCATCAATTCTATTATCGGTTTTACAATGATCGCCTTTTGTTTTTGATTCCTCCGTCAGAGGCGCTCTATTTACAGCGTCGGCACCTATTCCGTGGTTAGGGTCCCAGGCGTCGCATCGCGCAGTATTGACCCTCCCTTCTTTATGATCTAGATATCTCAAGAGGCAACGCCCATGGCTGATATCTCCGCGACGCAGCCTGCTGCGTCCCTTATGATCGCTTGGCAGCTCAGAGACAAACGGGTGTTGGTCGTGGGCGGCGGTGATGTCGCGTCAGGGCGCATCGGCCACGTCCTCGTAGCCGGGGCACGGGTCACGGTGGTGTCCCCCCGCGAGGGCCTCCATCCCGCGACGAAGCGGCACATCGACGCGTCCGACCGCATCACGTACCGCGACCGCACCTTCGTCGCGGCGGACCTCGAGGGCGCCGACATGGTGCTCACCGCGATCGACGACGTCATCGTCTCGCGCGGGATCGCGGCGCAGTGCAGGGCGCTGCGCATCCCCGTGAACGTGGCCGACGACCCGCCCTGCTGCGACTTCTACTTCGGCTCGCAGATCCGCCAGGGCCCGCTGCAGATCCTGATCTCCACGAACGGGCGGGGTCCGAAGCTGGCGAATATCATACGGCGCAGGATCGAGGAGGGCCTGCCGCAGGGGGCTGGAGAGGCCATCGAGAAGGTGGGGCGGCTGAGGGAGAAGCTCAAGGAGCGCGCGCCCGGCGTGGGCGGGGACGTGAGCAGGCGCCGTATGAAGTGGATGGTCGACCTGTGCACCGCGTGGGAAATGGACGAGCTCGCGCTCTTGAGCGAGGAGCAGATGGAGAGGATGCTCGACGAGGGTTGGGAAAAAGACTCGGTGCTCAGTCCAGAGGCGTTGGGAGCGGGGTTGGGTTGATCGTGAGATTCGGAGGTCAGTCGTGCCAGTGTCCGTTCTGCGGGATGCCCAGCTGATTGATGCTATCTGCGATCGACAGGAAATGTGTATCGTTATTGTTCTCAGGCGACATGCGCGCGACGGCAGCAGGTAAGCCTCGAGCAAGTCTGGTCGCATGATGCACCGGTGCTTCTTGCCTCGCGCGAAGCACACGAATGATTGTCTTTTTAGCGCTTCCGTAGATGATGTACAAAGAGTGTCGTCTCTGTGATGTATTCCGTACTTGTTGACTCCCTCCCGCTGCAGGGCCGCACGAGCGAGTCACTGACCGGCGGCAGCCGCCGTCCTCAGAACAGCATGGAAAAAGATCGATGACTCAGTGAGTGACGGCGTGACGCATATATACGAGTACACGCACGTCACCCGCCTGGCCCCGCACCGCACCGCACTGCACCGTCCACTCTCCTCTTGCCTCCGACTCCCACAACCCCACCCTTAGACCACCCTTACCCTACCCTACCCTACCCTACCCTACCCTAGACACCACCGCTATTATGAGCGACGATTGGGATGCCAAGCTCGTTATCGGCCACAAGGCCCGCGCTCCTAAAGTGACCAGGACCACCTCGGATCTGAACGGTACGCCGCTCTCGCCGCGCCGTCGCTGACCTCGCTGACCTCGCTGTTTTCGCAGCGGTACGTCCTCTGCAGCGAGCGTCGTGTGCGTGTGTGAGTGAGAGAGCGTGCGCTTACCGGAAGGCAGGCGAGGCGCGCCGGCGCCGTTGTTGCGACTGACAAGAAAGTGACCGCGGGGGGCAACAAAGCCCATCAAGGTGAGCCGCGCCTCGCTCCGCCCGCTCTTCTGCCCTCTGACCGCCGCCCCCAGGCACCGACCACCAGCGCATAGCCAAGCTCGACCGCGAAAACGAGGTCGCGCCGCCGCCCAAGATCTCCCAGACCGTCGGCAGGGTGCGTCTCTCTCTCTCTCTCTCTCTCTCTCTCTCCGCGCCCCTTTTACGTGCACTCACGCCTGTCCGTCGGCCCGCCGCGCAGGCCATGCAGCAGGCGCGCATGGACCTCAAGCTCTCGCAGAAGGACGTGGCGCAGAAGATCAACGAAAAGCCGTCCATACTGCAGGACTACGAGGCGGGCAAGGCCATCCCGAACCCCCAGATCCTCGGCAAGCTCGAGCGCGCGCTGGGCGTCAAGCTACGCGGTGCGTGTTGTCCCCGTCTTCGTCTTCGTCTTCGTTTCCGCCCTCGTCGCCGTGGTGCTGATGCGCGCGCCCCGCAGGCACGGACATTGGGAAGAAGCTGGAGGCGCCGAAAAAGTCGTAATTTGGCCCCTCCGTAGTCGCCCGCTCGCCGACGTCTGTCCTCGTGTTTGATGCTTGCTCTCAGTGTGTGTGTGTGTGTGTGTGTGTAGTTGTTCTTGTTGTTACAGTCTCATACGTTCATTCTGCGTTACATTCGCTGTACCAATTTGAAAGCTTTATGTGTATCGGTTCGGGTGGTGGTACAAAGTAAGAGTAAGGGATACATGGGGGCAGTAAAACAGGGTACACGGGGATAGCAGAGACGATCGTTCAACTAGCCTGATCGCCGTCCGCGGCGCCCTGCACGCAAAAAAAAAAAAGCGTCAGAAACTTGTCAAATGCGCGAGAGCATCGTCCTGGGGAGCGCACGTATGAGATGTAATCTGGGCTCTCGCAAGCCTTGTACTCCTTCAGCAGCTCCTCGGCGGTCGCCCTGGAACGCAAACGTCAGTCAGATCGGCCGCAGCGGCGAGCCAGAAAGAAAAAAAAAAAAAAAGCAAGAGGGCAGGCGCTCGCCTCGCGTCGTCGAACTCTTCAAGCCCGCTTTCGAACATCTTTTCTTTTTTGTACTGCTCCAGGAACGCGTTGCGCTTGCGGAGGCGGTCGAACTGGTCGAGCATGCGCTTGAACAGCTGGTGGGGCGGGGGCGGTCAGCGGTCAGCGTGCGTTCATGGGGGTGGCAGCGGCAGACGGGGGTGCGCACCGACGCAATGCTGGTGTGGTTCGCGAGCATGAGGCCGCTCACGCGGTGGTTCGTGGTCACGTACGGCGAGCGGCGCGTGAGCGCGACCTGGATCGAGGCGGGCCCCCAGGGGATGAAGTTGGCGAGCTGGCGCTCGCGGATGCGGAGCAGCGACTGGTGGACGTCGGTCGGGTCGACGTCGCCCTGGATGATGTTGAGGATGGAGATGTAGCACGCGGTCTTGCTCGGCGTCGTCGAGACCATGCGGTTCTTGGGCTGCAGGAGGCGGCGCATGACGTCGAGGACGGTCGTGCGCCGGATGGGCTTCGCCTGAGCGGTAGAAAGGACGTCGTTATGAGCGGGGGAGAGGAACGGGGAGCGGGCGCACCTTGTCGATGTTGTCGCTCGTGAAGGGGGTGTAGGAGGTCATGAGGAAGTGACAGCGCGGGGTGGGGATGAGCGAGGCGATGATGCCGACGAGGTCGTTGTTCATGTAGCCCGGGTAGCGGAGGGTCTGCGTGCTGGCGGCCATGACCGTCGACACCTGGACCAGGCGCGCGAGGACACGGGCACGGGGGCGGCGGTTCGGTTCAGACGGGGGCGAGAGAGGGCGGCGCGGGAGAGGTGCGCACCAGCTGGTTCGTCTGGTCGAACGAGGGCGTCGACGTGTGGAGCCTGTCGGCGTTGATGCGCGCGAGGGCGCCGTTGTCGAGGACGACGACGGAGTCGGCGTGGTTCGTGAGGCGCTTGAGGGTGAGCAGCGCGTTGTACGGCTGCACGACGACGTCGCCCTCCTGCGCGTTGGGGAAGACGGAGTAGGTCTGGATGAGCTTCTTCGGGAACTTGTCGTTCAGGCGCTCGAGGAGGAAGGAGCCGAGCCCGGAGCCCGTGCCGCCCGCGATGGAGTGCAGCATCATGAAGCCCTGCGCGGGGGGGGCGGTCAGCGCGGCGCGGCGGTGACGGTGGCGGGGGCGCGCGATCGCCGGGTCAAGGGGCGGGCACACGTACCTCGAGCGAGTCGCTGCCTTCGGCCTCGCGGTCGACCATCTCCATGATGTCTTCATAGAGGCGTTCGCCCGCCGAGTAGCCCTGAGCCCAGTTGTTCCCGGCGCCGCCGCCGTCCTTGGAGACGAAGATGTTCTCCGGGTTGTAGAGGTTCGCGTAGGGCGAGGTGAGGATGTTGTTGATGACCTGCACGCACGGTCAGGTCAGCTCGGCGGCGCGCGCGTGTGCGGGCGGAGGGACGGCGGAGGGACGGACCCGGGGCTCGAGATCGACGAGGATCGCGCGGGGGATGTAGTGCTCGTCGTCTGCCTGGTAGAAGAAGACGTCCTTGCGGTCGCCGCCCTCGGTCGCCCACTCCTCGAGGATGCCCTCCTTGTTGATGCCGTGCTCGGCGCAGAGGCGCTGCCAGAAGACGGAGCCCACTGGGCGGGTGAGAGGGGTGAGAGGGGTGAGCGGGAGGGCGGGGGGCGGAGGAGGGAGAGGGTGTGCGCACTCTGGTTGCCGCATTGGCCGATCTGGACGGTCACGATCTCGCGCGGCATTCTCGTGCGTGCGTGCGTGCGTCGAGTACGACGGGAACGCTTCAAGCCGCCGCCTCACAGAACGCGTGAGCGGCGCGTCCGTCACATTCGTCACACAGCGTGTGTCACACCGCGCGAACAATGCAGTGGTTGTGGATTGCAGCAGTCCCAACAACGGTCAGCCTTCGGCATGACCTATGAAAAACAGGTAAGGTAAAACAAAAACCCGATGTGTGTGTATGCGTGTGAGTGTGTGTATATGTGCGTGTGCGCGCGCGGGCCTTGAGCCCGCGCTATGAGATGAATATAGTACGTGAGTAGTACGTGGCTACCGAGCGAGACGGGAGACGTGTTGGACGTGTGGCAATGTGCAAACGAGAAAAGAAACCCAACGAAGAGAAAAAGGGGACGGGGAGACGCCGCGACGGGGACGAGGGGGATAAACAGATCCAGGTGGCTCCTTCAGAGTCGGCAAGCACGCACGAGACGGGAGCTAAAAAGAGACGAAAGAAGAAAGAGGAGATAGCACACATGAGGAACGCGAGAGGACGGATCGAATAATGTAAGAAGGAAATCGGGGTGCTTGTCGGATATAGCGTATGTATATGCGCGGGCGTCGAGATGATGGGCGAGAATCGAGAAACAAAGAAAAAATCGGAGCGCAGAGACGGCACCTGAGAAAAACGCAGCCCCCACGATGTTACGTAGGAAGAGCGACACGGCATATCACCACACGACAAGCGAACCAAGCAGAAAAAGAGAAAGAAAAACAGGAGCAGAAAACAGAGAACAGAGAACAGGACCTATCGGCCACCGAAAACAAGACTCAACGACTCTCAGTCGAAGCTTCACCGCTTCCCCCCTCTCCTCGTCGGCAGCTTTTTAATAGCCCGCCCCGCAGCCCCCGTCCCCGGCCCCACAGACGGCGGCGCCCCCATCGTAAACAGCGACGACGCCCCCGCCCCCCCGCCCGCCACAGGCGACCCCAACGGCGCCCCTCCAAACATCCCGCCGGACTCGCCGGCGCCGCCCCGAACCCAAACTGCACCGGCGCGACCGCCGGCGACGCAGGCTGGCTCCCCGGCCCGCCCCGAACCCCCGCCCCGCCCACGCCCGCGCCCGCGCCGCCGAACGGGTTCGCGCTCGCGGGCGCGCTGTTGAACGTGAACGCCGGCGGCTGCCCGAACGCGGGGCTCGCGGGCGTCGACCCCGCCGCGGGCGCGCCGAAGCTGAACCCCGTCGGCTGCTGCTGCTGTGGCGGCGGCGCGGCGGCCGGCGCGCTGAACGGGAACGCCGTAGACGAGGAAGATGACGGGCGCGAGGCGTCGCCGAACGAGAACCCAGACGAGCCCGGGCGCGCCTGCTCCGCCGGCGCGCCGAACGCAAACCCCGACGACGGCGTGCGCACCATCTCCGGGGCTTTCTGTTGTTGCTGCTGCTGCTGTTGTTGCTGCTGGCCAAACGTAAACGGCGCCGGGGACGACCCGTTCTCGGCGGGCTTGAGAGCGCCGAACGAGAACCCGCCTGCGGACGCAGTCGCAGACGGCGGCGCGCCCTCTGCAGGCTTGGGCACGCCGAACGAGAATCCGCCCGCGGACGTGGGTGTGCCCTCTGCGGGCTTGGAAACGCCGAACGAGAACCCGCCCGCAGAGGGCGGCGCAGGGGCCGCAGGCTTGACAGGCGCGAACGAGAACCCGCTCGCGGTCGCGGGCCCGTTCCCAAACGGCGACGCCGGTGCTACCGACGTCGGCGTGCCCGCCGGCTTGAAGGAGAACGGAGACGACGCGCCAGACGCGCCAGACGCGCCGGCGGGGGGCGGCGCGGAGAAGGAAAAGGCGGGCTTCGTCGTCGTCGTCGTCGTCGTCGTGGCGCCGGCGGGGGTGCTCCCCGGGACGTGGACGGAGAGCTGCGGCGGCGCGGCTTTGGCGGTGGCGGCGCCCGCGCCCGCGCCGGCGCCGTTCTCGCGCGTCGGGCTCTCGTCCATGCGGACCTCCGTGTCCGCGTGCGGCAGCGCCATCGGGTGAGCGTGTGCGTGAGCGGCCGGTGCGAGCGCGGACGCGCCGAACGTGAATGACTTGCTCGCCGCGGGCGCAGGTGCGGTGGACGTTGACGTCGACGTTGCAGCCGGGGCAGGGGCGGCTGCGGCGGCTGCGGCGGCGGGAGCAGGAGCGGGAGCGGGAGCAGAGCCGAAGGAGAACGGCGTCTCTTTCTTCTCGCCGCCTTGTGCGCCCGCGGCGTCCTTCGCGGCGGGCGCCGCAGGGGCGCCGAACGAGAACCCGGACGGGGCGCCGCCGAAGAGGGACGACGACGACGACGACGACAAGGAGCTCGGGGCTGCCGCAGGAGCGGCCGGAGCCGGAGTCGCGGTCACGGTCGCAGGGGCGGAAGGAGGGGCCGAGGGGGCGGACGAGCCAAAGGCGAACGGCAGCGTCGCTGGCGCCGCGGCGTCTTTCTTCGGCAGGAGACTGAACGGCAGCTGCGACGGCGCGCTCGAGGCCGCCGTAGCAGCTGCCGCAGCCGGAGGGGCGAACGAGAACGCCGCGGGGGCCTTTGGCTGCGCGGCGGTCGGCCTAGGTGCGGGAGCTGGAGCGGGAGTAGCAGGCGTGGCACCGAAGAGCGCACTCCCAGCCGGAGCACCAGCCCCGCCAGCCCCACCGAATCCCCCAAATCCTCCAAACGTCGCAGTCGCAGGCGCAGTCGCCGCCACCGCCGGAGCAGCCCCGTCCTTCTTCTCGGCCAGCGACGTGGCCGTGGCCGTGGGCGGCGCGACGCCCGTGCGCTGGAATATACCCGAGCTCGCGAAGAAGTTGGGCATCGCGGCGAGCTGTTGGGCGTCGGCGTCGGCGTGCGCGTCCGCGTCCGCTTTGGCGGCGGCTTCGGCTTGCGGCGGCGTAGGGGCCTTGGGGGGCGCCGCAGGAGCAGGAACGATGACGGCGGGAGCCGCCGCGGCGGTCGATTTGGTGAGCGAGAAAGGCAGCGCGGCGAGCGGGGCGTCCTTCGCGGGCGCGCTGTCGGCGGGCGCGGGGGACGACAGCACGGCGGCTGCGGCCTGCCACGAACCCAAAGTCAGCCGCGAGCGCAAAGTGAAGAACGTTCCGGACCAGACGCACCGCGGAGGGCGGGGCGAAGCTGAACCCGGGGGGCGGGGCGAACGTCATGTCGACCTCCCTCGGCCTGGCCTTGGTCCCGTCCCTGTCCCTGTCCCCGTCCCTGTCCCTGTCCTCGTCCATGTCCACGTCCCCCGCCTGCACGCCGACGTCCACCGGCAGGTCGAACGCGCCGCGCCCGCGCGCGCCGTTATCGTACTCGTCGTCCTCCTCGAGCTCGCGCGCCGAGAACCGGTTCCGGCCGCGGTTGCGCACGGGGCCGACCGTGCGCCCGCCGCCGCCGCTCACGCCGGCCAGCGTGCCGGAGGGCCGCCGGCCGCCGGCCACGCCGAGCCCCGCGCGCGCGCCGGGGCCCGAGGCGGCGGGGGCAGGCCGGCGATCTTGCGTGCGGGAGCGACGGGGATGGACGGGGGCGGCGCGGGGGCGGGGGCGTGAGCGTCCTTGTCCTTGGTCGTGGTCGTGGTCGTGGTCTTGTCGTCGCGGGCGCCGTTCTTGCGCCTGTTCGGGCCCGGGTAGGCGTCGGGCGCGTCCTGGTCCATGCTGTCCTCGTCTGCGAGCACGGCGCGCACCTGCGCCTCGCTGTCGTCTGCCATCGCCTCCGAGTCTTCGTCGTCCCGCCTGCACGCGGCGGCGGCGGCGGCCTCCTCGGCAGCTGCCGCAGCAGCCGCGCCTTCCTTGCGGCGGCGGCGGGCGAGGAGCTTCTTGAGAGGGTCGCCGCGCGGGTACGGGACGCCGGGGTCCGCCTTGTCCCTCGCGTCCTTTTTGGATTTCTTGGGGGTCGGAGACGCGGCGGAGGGGGCGTGGCCGAGGCGGGGTTTGGGGTCGTGGCCGCGGTGCATGGGGACGACGTGGCGGGCCTTGGTGCGGGCCTGGAAGAGCGCGGGGGCGGAGGGGTGGGGGGGGGCGGCGTTGAGGCGGGTGGGGACGAGCGGGGTGCGGTAGATCTCGAGTTCTTGGAGGGCGCGCTCGGCGGCGTTGGCGGGGCGGGGGTGGTCTGGGAGAGGGGAGGGTCAGAGCGGTGCGTGTGGGGGGTTCAGAGGGAGGAGGACGGACTGGAGGAGGGGGCGCTGGTGTCTGTGGAACCGAAGACGAGCGAGCTGCGGGATCGGACGAGGGGCACGGCCTGGGGAAGGGCGTCAGCGGGAAAGCGAGGACACGGGCTGTGGCACTGACCGATCTGTGGGCTTCGGCGAGGGATCCGAGGGTGGTGACGGGGGCGGGGTGATGGGGCGCGGGTGCGTGGGACTCGGGGGCGGGGGGCGGCCTGACGAAGACGGGGCGGGAGATGAGGGCGGTGAGGGGCGGGGGCTCGGAGGGGTTGCGGTCGCGGCGCTGGGGGTTGGGGCCAAACTGGGTGGCGGGGGGCGTCGGGGAGAGGCCGGTGCGCATGCGGAAGGGCGGGTTGTGGGCTCCTTGGGGGCGAGGTCCATGGAGACGTCGCGGCTGAGGGGGAGCGGGACGAAGGAGGGGTCTCGGGCGACGGTGCGGGGGTGCGGCGGGGATCCATGGACATGGTGCGGGCGAGGCCTTGAGGTGCGGTGGGGCGGGGACGGAGGTCGGCGGGGCGTGTGACGATGGGCTCGAGGGTGTGGCGGGCCTGGAGGCGGGCGGGGCCGGGCGGACGGGGTGGGGGAGGACGGAGAGCGGGGGATCGAGGTATCCGGTGTGTGGGCGGGGGAGATCGCGGACGGGACTGTGGAGGCGCATGCGCTTAGGCCGCGACGGAAGCTCGTCGGGGTCGAGGTCGGCGGGCGAGTCGGCGCGATGGCGATGGGCGGCAGCGGCGGCAGCATTCGGGGGCGTGGGAGGCGGACGTCTGCGCTTTCCCGGAGTGGATGCCGGCTGGTCGAAGCTGTCTGCGGTGGAGAACCAGGAGAGCGGGGCGGTGACGATGTTTTTGATGGTGGAGAGCATCGAGGCGGCGCGGGTGGGCGGCGGGCGGCGGTGATAGGGTTTGGTCTTGCGGCGAGGGAAGGGTGCCTGCCGCGGCGAGCGGGTGGACTGCATCTGGGGCGGCGGCGATGGCAGCGACGGGGAGGACGACGAGGGCGAGGACGAGGACGAGGGCAGCGAGGACGGGGTCGTGGGCAAAACCAGACAAGAGCGGTGGCCGCGGGGTCCCGCTGATGCATCGGCGGTGTGCGGGGGCCACCGGCGCGTCGATGAGCGAGACGCGTCGTGACGTAATGGCTCGTCGACCACCATGTTGCGCTCGCTCGCACGCAGCCGCCGCTACAGCACACAGCGGAGCACACACACCGCCGCCCTCTTCATCGACTCGGTCTTCCCCATCCGTCTCGGCGCCTGGGAGTGCGTTCACTCGTGTCGCTATTTGTTTGCTGCTCACTCTTTCCTGCAGCCTGCGCTACTACTACGGCCTCCTCCGACAACAGTCCCTCCTCGACGCCCTCGGCGCATCCCTCGACGCCGTGCACACCCATGGCTTCACCCCACTCGCCCTCGAGCCCCACCCAAAAGACGGCGGCGTCTTCCTCCGCTTCCAGTACACCGCACCCGCACCCGACCCCGCCCTCCTCGCACAGATAGAGCACGCGGTCCGCGACCATCTCCGCGCGTCCGGCGGCGTCCCCTCCTCCGCCGGCCTCCGCAGGGGCGACGCCTGGCTCGTCCGCGGCACCCCTTGGCCCGAGGTCCGTCCGCCCCTCCCCGCCAGCCCTCCCTCCCTCTCTCTCCCTCTCCCCCGCGCTGACCCCCCAATCCGATCCAGGACATGCACCGCTTCGCCTCCCCCATCCTCCGCGTCGCCTTTGACGGCCCGGACGTCCCCGAAGAGGTCCTCTACGCCCTCCTCCGCCCCTACGGCCGCATCCTCGACATCGCCCCGCCCGCCCCCGCCCCGCCGGCGCCCTCCGCGCCGCCACCGTCACCTTTGCAGATACCCGCGCCGCCGTCGTCGCCCGGCACGCCCTCCACGGCCTCGCCGTCCCCGCCGCCGCCGCGTCGTCCTCCACCCGCCTGCGCACCGCCTTCCAGCCCGCAGTCCAGGCCCACGCCCTGCGCGACTGGGCCACCGCCCACCCACGCATCGTCATCCCCGTCCTCGTCTTCCTCCTCGGCACCCTCACCTACACCGTCCGCCTCCCCTCCGCTCCCCGTCCCCCCGCCGCGTGCTCACCCGCTTGCTATTCTAGGTGTTCGACCCCATCCGCGCCTTCATGGTCCAGGCCAAGATGCAGGACTGGCTCGACTACCGCCGTGCGTCCCCCCCTCATCATCCGCGCCGCTGACGCCGATCGTCCGTCGCAGAGTTCACGCTCTACAAGTGGCTCCGCCGCAATGCCCTCGAGCGCCTCTCGCTCTCCCTCGACATCGCCCCGGACGGCGACGTCGTGGACGAGGAGGGCGCCTGGCAGGAGCGCCGCGAGGCAGAGGCCGCCCTCAGGCGCTATCTCGCCGACGTCCCCAGTGCGTCGTCTCCTCGTCCTCCGCACGCTCGATGACTCGACGCTCTCATATAGCCACGGTCGCGTTCGTGCACGGCCCGCAGGGGAGCGGCAAGTCGCGCATGCTGGGCCGCATCCTAAAAGACGTCGACCGGTGCGTCTCCCCCCCTCCTGCTTATCCGCTCGCCGACCGACTGCGCACCTCCCAGCTCCGCCCTCGTGATCGACTGCGCGCCGCTCCTCCACGCAGGCACCGACGCCCGCGTCCTCGCCGCGCTCGCCGCGCAGACCGGCTACTGGCCCGTCTTCACCTTCCTCAACTCCATCAACCACCTCGTCGACCTCGCCAGCGTCGGGCTCATCGGCCAAAAGGGTGCGTCCGCGACGCTCTTCCTCCCTCTCCCTCTCTCTCTCTCTCGCTCGTCCTGATCCGTGTTTTTCTTTCTTGTGGCGCCGCACCGCGCAGCCGGCCTGAGCGCGTCGCTCCCCGAGCAGACCACGCAGCTCCTCGAAGTCGTCGGCACCGCCCTCCGCGCGTCCGCCGCGACGCGCCGCATGGGCGCACAGCGCGCGCGCGCGCGCAAGGCACGCGCGGTGCAGGCGGAGGCGGAGGCCGCGCGGGTGAGGGCGCGCATCGCGCGCGGGACGTGGTTCGACCCGCGGATGGGCGCCGTTGCGGGGGGCGGGGTGATGGCGGAGCTGGGCGTCGGGGACGAGCGCGTGTGGGAGGCGGATCTGGAGGAGGCGGCGACGCCGCCTCGAGGCGCCGCGCGCGACGCGGGGGACCACGTGGACGCGCTGCCGGCGGTGGTGGACACGGGCGCGGACGCGGTGGGCGCGCTGCCGATCGTGGTGGTGAAGAACTTCGCGCCGGGGGGCGGGATGGAGGACGTGATGGACGTGTTTGCGCGCTGGGCGGCTGCGCTCGTCGAGGGCGGCGTCGCGCACGTCGTCGTCGTGAGCGACAACCGGGAGCACTCGAAGCGGCTCGCGAAAGGTGCGTCCCCGCCGTGCGTCCGTGCCGCCGTGCCTGCCGCTCACGGTGGTCCCCTTTCTTTTTTTTGATTTGATTTGATTTGATTTGTGGCTGACGTGACGTGATGTGCGGGTGACGCGACGCCAGCGCTGCCGGCGAAGCCGCTGAGCACGATCGCGCTGTCGGACGCGGACGCGGCGGGTGCGCTGCTGTTCGTGAAGCAGCGCCTGCGCGAGGCGGGCGTGGAGCCCGAGTGGACGGCCGAGCGCACGGAGCGCGTCGAGCGGCTCGGCGGGCGTGCGAGCGACCTCGCCAGCGTGAGCACCGCCCCCCCCCTCTCCTCCCTCTCTCACTTTGGTTGATCTTGCCGCTCACGGGTGGTTCGCGGCGCGATGCGGCGTGTTGCGGCGGGTAGTTGATCCATAAGGTGCGTGGCGGGCAGCGCGTCGAGGACGCGGTGGAGGACATCGTGGGGCGCGGCGTCGCGGAGCTGCGCAAGGGCGCGTTCGGGGACGACGCGGAGGACGCGCGCGCGCTGCCGTGGACGCGCGCACAGGCGTGGGCGGTCGTCAAGGCGCTCGCGCAGGCGAGCGAGGTGCGCGCGCTTTGCCCCACGTATCTTGCCCCTTGAGTGCTGACGCCGCGGACGGCGCGCGCAGGTGCCGTACCACGACGTGCTCGTGAACTTCCCGTTCAAGGGCGACGAGGGCGCGCTGCGCGGCATGGAGCAGGCGGAGCTGATCGCCATCACGACGCACGACGGTGCGCCGCGCTCTTCTCTGCGCCTTTCGCCCTTTGTCCTCCCTCTGTGCGTGTCTTGCTCACGCCGCACGCATGCACAGGCCGCGCGGCTACGATCCGCCCCGGCAAGCCCGTGTACCGCCACGTCTTCGAGCGGCTCGCGAACGGTGCGCATTCTTCCCCTCACCTCCCGCTCACCGCTCACCGCTCATCGGGCCCCGACACTGACTCCGGCATACACAGACGCCGTGTTTGCCGCGACGCAGGACCTCGCGCTGGACGCCGCGCTCGCCGCGCGCGCGGAGGACACGATCCGCGCGTGTGAGGCGGAGCTCGGCGCTCTGCGCGCGCTCGCGCCCGATCCCTCCGGCGGGTCCTTCGGGTGGGCGAAGGTCTGGCGCTGGGGCCGCGGAGGGGCCGCGTCGGCGGCGGTGGCGGCGAGGGAGCGGCGGGCGGCGTATTTGCTGCGGCGGATGCGCGCGGCGCAGGGTGTTGTGGAGGGCGTGGAGAGGCGGGAGGGGGTGCTGAAGAAGGTGCTCAAGCGGGGCGGATGAGGGGCGCGTGCGGTAGTAGTGTACTGCTGTCGGGGGTATTTTTTTTAGACTTTCTCTCTTGCATGCAAGGTCACTACTGCCACAAACATTCAGGAATTGGCCTGAGGTCTTTCGCGTTCCGAATTCGTTGCTTCGGTGTGCTCAGTCCGGATCAAAAGGGTGGATCTCCATCTATCAGTTCTCACACTTCCATTTACGAGTATCGACATGTCCAATCACTCATGGGTACTTCGGAGTAATTGGTCATGGGGCCACAGCAAACAGGTCCTCATAGACCTGCCAAACGTCACAAATCTAGACACCTGCGCTGAATGCCATACGAACGGCGCCTCAGAGAGATGAACTTGCCACGTAGGATCAGAATCCACACTCCGAGAGACAGGAGGGACCCCAACTGGCATGCGCAGGTGCGGTTCTACACGAGGAAGATATCTGAGATCTGGGCGGAGCGAAGCACGTTGCCCCAGGTTGCCGCTCACATTCCGCAGGATCATGGGTGCGGTGTTAGGAGTCTGGTATGCCCTTTCTTTCTTTCTTTCTTTCTTTCCTTATTTGCCTTGCGTGCCTTGTTTGCGTTCCCTGTTTGCCTTGCGTTCCTTGTTTGCCTTGCATTCCTCGTTCGCCTTGCATTCCTCGTTCGCCTTGTGTTCCTCGTTCGCCTTGTGTTCCTTGTTTGCCTTGCGTTCCTTGTTTGGGTGGTGTTCCTTGTTTGGGTGGTGTTCCTTGTTTGGGTGGTGTTCCTTGTTTGGGTGGTGTTCCTTGTTTGGGTGGTGTTCCTTGTTTGGGTGGTGTTCCTTGTTTGGGTGGTGTTCCTTGTTTGGGTGGTGTTCCTTTTTGCATTCCTTGCTAGCTTTTGTAGTATGTTTGTAAGTCTTCCTAGGAATGTCGAATCTATGCAGCGACAAGCCGGAGCAGAAGCGGGTGTGTCAATGGCACAGACGGCGACACGGCGGAGGCTTTGCGAGTCGTGCGACAAGATCTCTGTACGCCGACGCAGTGGCGGATGCGGTCGCTGCACGAAAGCGGTGCAGGCCACATACTTCCATGCTCGATGCGCTCGCGGGGGAGGCTGCGCATTCGTCGATTTAGGGCAGGGCCGAGGGCGAAGGCATCCGCATTGGCTTCGAGGAAGGCTGCAAGCTCCGATGTGTGGGTTTCGAGAACGTGTCGTAAAACTACATGGACGAGGACAAGGACAAGGACAAGGGAGGAGACGGGAGGCCAGGCTAGGCCAGACGGTCGGCCCGCGCGACGATATCGATCGCACGGTGGTCGAGCCTAGACACACTAGCCATAAGGCGCTCGACGTTTCTAGCTAGTCATCTAGGCATTCCCATGAACCTACAAGTGTGCCCACGTCGACCGCACCTAGCGGATCGCGCGCAACAGTCCCACATTCCAGTGCGCAACCCGTACAGCCTCGTGGTGCCGCAGCTGTCAAGTACACATCAAGTAAAGCCGAGGCCGTGCGTCTACATCCGGACATCCAAATTGTCGGACCTCTATGGTGGCTTTCATAGGTCATAGGAGGGAAGTATCCGGTTTTGCTGATGGCGGCAGCGCTCCCGAAGCCTCGTGATTAATACGAGGCGGAATTGAGGTGTCAGACTTCAGATCACGACGGCTCGTTTTCGTCGGAGTCGTTACGGCTGGGCAAGCTGAGTAGCTCTATACCCATATTAAAGCAGCAAAACCGGTGGGTACGTAAGAGGCATCAGGCCGACATGATTAACTATCGAATATCGAGGTCGCGCATGGCTCACGTAGGCCCGAAAGAATCTCCTGACGCCTCTGGGTTGGAAGCTCCTACGTAGAACAACTTGTCTTCTGCGTATTGGGTCAGCAACGGAGACTAGGAAGCTCCTGGAAGCCCTCTTAGCAAGACGGTCGACGCATTCCTGTGTTGTGACTCTGACGTGGCCCGGCGCCATGCTAATGACCGGCTGTCCGAGCTAGTGTTGCCGCAAGGCGAGGTAATCTCGAGGCACCTTCACCTTCCCTTGATCCGAGAGCATGACGTAAGCAGGCAAGGCAAGGCAAGGTGCCACCCGAGGTCGCCTCGAGATGAATCAAGGTCATCATTCTCCTTCCTTCCCCCGACATGTGATCTGAACGCGCTCGAGCGTGTACTTGATGTGGTCCAAGTTTTCTGCGGTGCCCTGCTTGTGTAGCCTTGCAAGAAGAGTACTCGACCATCGACTGTCTCGCCGGACCCCAACACTCACGTTTACATGATCCGACTCCGGCATCCGCTGCGCTGCTCCATCGGCAACTGCGTAGGTCGATTTCCAAACACATCTGAGTCCTCGTATGCTTGTACACAAAACAATGCTCAGTAATACATTCTCTCACCTTCTGTAGTATTCTAAAAACTACTTGCTCGATGAGCAAGCTGAGAATGACTCGTCTCAAGATCTCTGTCTATAAAAGCTGGTGGTCCCCATACAAAGATAAGTATTTTACTCTCGGAAGTCTTATGTCGGACTGGACTCTCAATAGCACTTGTACACACTGTCAATGCTCGCCTCAAGAATGCCAGTGCTGGCAGAGACCAGCGGGAGGAGTCCCTAGCCTGAGCATTAACTCACCGGCCCAAGCTGGTATGTGTATTGTGTTCTTTTCTCGTGTTGAGTCGTGTACATTCAATATGGACTTACTCTGCATATCATTTAGTTCCTGAATCACACGAGAGTAAGAATAAGATCTATCATACATCCTTTTTCTTCATGAAGGTCAATACTAATGACATGCAGATCTTTTTTCAGCTCAGTTGATGGGGACAGTCATGCAGATGGCACGATCATTGGCAGCTGCACAGGTTGAGGACGAACGATGGCGAGATGCTCAGGCTGCAACTCGGAAAGAAGCAGAGAATCAAGGTAAGGATTGCGCACATAGGGCTCAACCAGCGATACGTTCAGGTTCGCTGACGATCTTTGTGTTGAAAACTAGCGGTGGCTGCAGCCCCGAAGAAACCATCGAAGAAACGCCCTGCAAACACCGCTGCCAATGTTCGCAAGAAGCAGAAAACCGGCAGAGAAGTCATCTCGGACTCTATGCACCTTCCGCAGCCTGCGGTATTTGGTGTTGGGCCGTCAGCATCAAAACCTGTGGCATCATTGTCAGAGACAGGCTCATCCAGACGTCCCGCTCCTTCTCGGCCCGTCTATTCATCACTCGTCCGCAAAACAGCGAGGCTTGATGCCTCAAAACGTGGCGCATCAGATGTTTGGTGGTTCATGTACCACCTGCATGGCACAACTAGGGAATCTCCGGCGCCATCTCACGACGAACTGAAGAACCAGCCTCGAAGCCGCTGCAAACCAAATCCGAAGAATGTTCCCTTTCTTGCATGTCGGTTTTGTCCGAACTGGTATGTCCTACATAATCATTTAGCATTATTTCAGATGATCATCTGGCTCATCATGTTCCCTGGCATAGCTCCCGAAGGTGGAAGAACTCGGAAGGCATGCAAGTTGCCATCCGAGAACATCTGGTCAAATACCACTATTCCGCATGGCGTGAGGAGGTGATCAGGAGCGAGCTCAAAGGTTACGAGGATCTGTGCAGCCCAGAGACACCCGTGTTCCTCGCTCCAAAAAACGCTAAGACTTCGCGTCCGAAGTCCTATCCTCCAGGATTGTTCACTCTGGACGGTTTCATTCTCAGGCTAGTACGATGGCTTGTGGTCGATGATCAGGTAAGTGTGCCTCCTTAGCTTGTCTCACAGTACCCGTACTTGACTGATGAATGCTGATTACTAGGCTCCCAATGTTGTCGACTCACCAGAGCTGCGGGATTTATTGTTGTATCTCAACACGAGCCTTCAGGATCGGGACATACCAAAACGCACCAAGATAATCGAACTTATCTTCGTTTGCTTTGAAGTTGAGTACACAAAGATGGTAGCAGAATTCAAGGTAGGTCCCTTTCACCGTCTCTTCCTGTCTATTACCAAGTCTTGTGCATTGCAATTGCTGACGGCTTCTTCATTGTAGAGCTCGCTTGGAAGAATTTCATACACTTCGGATGTCTGGACGGACCCTGATTTGACCCCATACATGGCGATGACTGTACACACCGCGGTGAAGGATTCGAAGGGTCAGCTCGTCATTCGAAGCCGTCTCGTTGCCTTTCGCCACTTACCTGGAAGTCATACTGGCGAGCATATCGCAAACAACTTTCTTCAAGTTGTTCGCGAGCTTGAAGCCATCCATAAGGTCTGTTGACGCATACTTACTCTCAGTTGTCGTCTACACAGTGCTGATACTAATATCCCAGATCAGTATGGTGACATTGGACAATGCGTCCAACAATGATACCATGATGGCCTCTCTGGAGAATCAATTGAAAGCACTCGGTATTCCTTTCAATAAGGATGGGAATCGAATTCGGTGGGTTACTCATGATTTTTGAATTGTAATACAATGGTTTAGATGCCGCACCACTAAACCAAACAGATGCTTTCCCCACGTTGTAAATATTGCTATGCAAACAGCATTGAAAACCTTATTGGCCTCCTCGGCTGATCTACTTTCGGTCGCTGAAGATCCCGAGGACCAGGTTGTCCCAGTCTTACCACTCGATGTTTCGCAAATTACAGATTCGGATTATGCACTAGCTCTGTCGCGGGATCTGATCCAGCTCTTATGCTCTCTCATCAATGATTGTCGTGCTTCCAGTCAGCGAAGAGAAGACTTTCTTGCCACTATAGATGAGGGAAATCAGTCAAAGGCTTGGGCAGATGGGAAGGAGCTGCCGGTTGCTGAGCTGCTGAGGGATATGGAGGTTCGCTGGTCATCTACATATCTGATGATTGACCGTGCTCTTGAGCTTTATCAGGTGCGTAATGCATCATGTTTCGTTGTTTTCGATCATTGTTTAATTAGGATCCAAGGCCATTGACTGCTTCTTGAACAAATCAAAGCAACGCGACATTGCATGCTACAACCTGACCTCGGACGACCTCAGAGTTCTGGCAGATATCCGTGATTTTCTTGCAATTCCCCATGACGTGCAGCAGCTACTCTCCAACGAGAAGACACCCACTCTTTCCAATGTACTCCCTGCCTACGAAGAGCTCTTGTGCATGCTGAAGGACTCTGTCAATGATTTCCCTCATCTGTCTCAAGCGATCGAAGCCGCTGTCTCGAAGATTGAAGAGTATGTTTGTAAGGCTCGAAAGACTCGTGCCTACACACTCGCCATTGGTGAGCCTTCCGGGTTGCTTGTCTTGGAACTGCTTCTGATCACAACAGTTTGAATAGCCATCAATCCAACGACAAAGTTCAAGTGGATCTCTGAACATTGGAGCTCAGAGGATGCCCTTCGAGTGGAGAAATGGTTGAAGGAGGCGGTGAGCTCACACACCATTCAATGCCCAAATTATTCCACCTTACCGTGATTATTATTAGATGCTCGAGTATCAAATTTTACTCCGCCACACCAATGACAAGACTACTATTTCCACCAAAATAACCTCAAGTGAGTCGCCCACCCACGCCACGAGAATAACCCCCACAAAACCCCGAACATCTCGACCGGCTGAGGGCGTGGCGGCAGGTATATTAAAGTTGAAGTTACGACGCGATGCTCGGCGTTCATCCTCGCAGAGCATCGTAGGCTCAAGCAGTGGTTCGGCCTCTAGCCAGGACATGCAGTCGTTCGACGATTACATGGCATCGGCCAGTATCCCTGTTCGCTCTCACACACTGCTGACAGAAGCCGAACGTGGCGCTCGTGCGGAGGACGCAGAGCACAAGGCTCGGGAGGCAGATGAGGCTCTTGTTGAGGCCGAGTTTGCACGATGGAAGGCACATGGAGTCATTGAGGATGCAGAAATGCTCAAGACATTTGACCTGCTTCGTTTCTGGACGGTGAGATTCCTGGCCAATCATGAAATTTCTTGTGATTCCTTTGTTAATGACTTTTTGCAGGACAATGAGTATACTTTCTCACTCATGTACCAAGTCGCCATCGATGTGCTTCCGATGCAAGCATCATCGGTACCATGCGAGCATGTCTTTTCCTCCAGCAAGTTGACAACCACAGCTCGCCGAAACAAGCTCTCGCCGGCATTGGTCAAGGTTCTTCAGATCCTCAAGTACATCTTCAAGCAGGAACGTTTAGACTTTTCAGGAAGCTGGGCCGCAACAGAAGCGGACATGTTGGCGGCTGATCATATTCCATCTGGGGATGCGAACTCTGTGCCGACTACAGTTACAGAGAAGCTAACAAACTGCAAGCCTCAGCAGATCACTGATATCCTCAATGCTATCGAGGTCGTAGCCGATGATGTGGATTCGGAGTGAGAAGACTGTGTATAAGTATATTAGACTATTTACTGTACTTCATCAGTCAAATATCGATATTCTTCCACACTTTTCTCCGGGTCCTATGAATTGTGGCAATAAAGTAGCCCGTGCGCCACCCACCTTGATTCACCTCAAGGCCACCTCGGGCAAAATCTCGCCTTGCCTTGATTTTTCATGCCTGCTTACCAATCACACCTTGCCTTGCCTTGCCTTGCCTTGCGGCAACACTAGTCCGAGCATAAATCCATGTGTTCTTAGCAGCTTACAGTGGCAGACAGACATCATAAACCAGGAGCGGTTCTGTCCCACCTGGGGTGCACTTCTCGCCCTTCACAGTGCACCGACGAGCGGGTGAGAGAGGCCCCAGGCTAACTGAGCACCATCAGGGAGGGGGCTGAGAACGCCATCCGATGCTGGGCCATTGAATGAGGTTGAACGGCTGCATTGGGATCAGCAGAGACAGACGGCTTGTACGGCGGAATCGTGTTCGCAGCAAAAAGGGTGTAATGAGCAAGTAACATGACTACGGCGGCATCTTGTCCCTTCTATTCTAATGCTCCTTGAGCTCCCCCACGTGGACCTCCCGTTATGAATTTGCGGACCTTACAGCCATTTGCGAAATGATACAGTAGTTGCACAGCGCTGCGGATAGCTGTATATATTGATTTTTGCACAGTCACTGGAGCCTGATCGAGGCAAGTTCCAGGCATGTTGCAGTGTGGACATCGACTCGCGGACGCATGCCCAGTTGCGAGGACTATTGTGTTGCAAACAGCTGTAAAACTGGCTCGCATCCACTAAGGTGCCCCGCCGAATCAGCCCCAAAGGGGTTATCTACATTTCTCCCTGGTTCGACAAGATGCATGGTGGAATGTTGTGGATGACCAAAAGGAGGACGATACAATCAAGGAGAGGGTGGGTGGCTAACTAGAGTAACAGAGTTGAAGCGCCGGTTGGTAATTAGCGGAGTCCAATTTTTTTTAGAAGGCAGCCAAACATTTGACCGGGTCAGATCTACGCGGGGTCGCGAACCAACTCTGATTGTGTTTCGATATCAGCGTGGCAAGTGACACGACCGACGGGTTGATGTCAAATTTTTCACGCTTGGAGCCACACATCCAGATTGGGACAGAGCTTTTCATTCTCAGATTCGGCAAGCGCGCGCCACGCCAACAGCTTGTCACCACGTGATCGCGCTCAGCGAGCGTTGAACGACGCCTCGGAGAGACAAACTTACCATGTAGGTGAATCTGTACCATGTTACAATCCCCCACGCAACACAATTCGAATAGTTGTCTTATGTCTTGGTTGTTCAGAAGCCCTTCAAGGAATTTGAGCTTTCGAGGTGGTTGAAAGGCAACGTGCGGAATGCGCGACGGCTGTTATATTCATGGGTAAGGTAAACAGGCCACGCGCTCAAGCAGCCAGGTGGGGAAGTGGTGGAGAGCTACGATTACGTTTGGAAGGAAGCTCGATGCCCGAAGCTCTATTCCAGGGGCGCAACGCGCGCAACCGGCACACTATATGTGGACGCTATGCGCACATGGCGGACCAGTGTCGGATCACTGTTTGATCTCGAATCCGCAAAGCCCCTGCCACCTACTAGCACTGCCGCGTCGTTTTCTGAGGAATTCTTACATAACTGTCAATCGCTCTGCTCCTCGCGAACGCATACTTCCAGCAACATGATTCCCTTTCTACAGTTCAGATCCTACAGCCGTCGGCCTAATATATAAACCATTGCGTTCTCTGTACGTATCTCCTCATCACTCTCACTCATATGAACGACGAGGCTGATAGAAACATGCAAGAATCATTGCAAGACGTGACAAGGGGATATGTCGCCCTCGACCTGCCCGATGGTTTGCATTGCACGCGTGACGCCCTTCCAGAGTCGTCCTCTGTCCAGTACTGGGACCCCCCATCTCATGTCCAGATGACATCTGTCGTCGGCCATGCCCGTTCACCGAGCTATGGAACTCAGAGCATCGCCAGTGCAGTAGATTCTGATTCACTCTGTGCGTTGATGTCCATGACTCTGCTGCTTTATGCCGATCCCGCTCGTCAAATATTGATCCAGACCGTCTAGGTTCAACTATACAAGGGCTAGCGCGTCATGTGAACTCCAACGATGGTGAGTATTTCCAACCAGGTTTTTTGCCTATTGTCCGCACTGTTCTCAGAAACCATGCAATGTGAATTATCTTCTAGATTATCATGACATATCACCTGCGGAATCGATTGTGCACCACCACTCATTGATGGGTAGCTTCTATCGGAACGCAGCAGCAGCTTCATCAAGTGAGGGGTTTCATCATTAAGTTCTATAGCCAGGTCTCAATATTCCTAGGCCTCGATATCCTTCTCAGCCCCTCAAACACGCCTCCTATCAAGGTACTTCCCGAAAGAAGTTTGAATCCCGGCAGTGCGTCGCCTATCAATTTGAGGATAATACTGCTACTTATGTTTTCTGCTATGACGTTCCATTTGACAACAGATTCTGCTCTTAATGGTAAGTGTAACTTTGAAGGTCGTTGTCTCAAAATCGTAGAGCTGTTAGGGTCACTTTTAGATCTCCGTGTCCTCCCTTACACAATGCCAATAATTCCAATTCAAAGTGGGCAAGCGGGATTTCCAATCCCACACCAGCCTACACAGTCGAATTTCAGCGATAACATCAATCATGGTAGCGTCGAAATTGCCACTGTTACTCAAGGTGAGACTCCTTTTCCAGATCTTTGTATTTCGTTGGGTCTATGACCTATTTACCTTCAGGTCCGCATATGCCTATGAACGAGCTGATGGCCCACTCTGAAATACAGCCAAAGGTCTCCTTGATTCATCAATCTTACCACGACATTTTGATTATCTCTTTCCATCCCCACAGGCGGCCCCGTCCTATTTTGAGAACAACCCGCAGTCTGGAACGTATCTGGAGGAGACGTTCGGTAAAGAAAGCGTGAAGTCGCTTCCGTTCCATGACCCTTCGGACCCTGTGATCAAAACGGCGCCACGCATTTCTGGCCCTGCCGTATACATCGTCAAGCAAAAATTATTTATACCTTATGACAAGACGAAGCGGACGTTCCAAGAGCGTTCCAAGAACCCTCTGCCATCCCCAACCTTCTTCGAGTGCGATGATGGTACCATCGGTGTGCCTCTGGGACGTGCTAAACAGGGACACGGTTTGGCCATGAATTCGAACCAGCCATCACCTCTAGGACATCGTCAAACTTTACAGTTGAAGATCTGGGTACATTGATCTCCACTCGCCTGTCTTCCAGGGTGCTCAATCAATCTTCATTGCTAACAGGTTTACGACGCCGCAAAGCCTGACTTAGACAAGCAACTTGCAACAACACACTCAACGGACTTGAAGAGGCTGATGAGGTCAATTGCCAAGCATGTTTATCAACTTCTATCGGTACGTCACCCATGATGCATTGATGTATATTCATAAGTTGATCAACCCACATTTGCCAGACTGGACCCTACCAAGTCGAAAACCCGGACGATTATGTTCTCATCGGGTACACCTTCGTATCCAAAGGCGCCATCATGCCCATCTTCCGGTGTCCTTAGAATGGCGCTAACATCTTCCACGTAATGCCTCTTGAATAGCAACGACGAGGCCTGTGAATGTGTAACAAAAATCCGTGATTTTCCGCACCATATATTGACCCTGGCGCCGGTCGTCTTTTTGTACCTCTATCCTCTATATTACAGCAATCGATTGTCCTAGCTCATAGATACGAATGCGGCTGCTCCTTTGAGACCATTGATACTAGTTGCCTGCGAGGCATAGCACTTGCCCAACAAACATCTCTCGTGTGTGACTCACAGTGCCAAAGCCAATGCAATAGGAATGTACATCAGCATTGTTCACGCTGCAATGGTGTTATTCCAATCCATTGTCACACTAGTCTAAAACAGCACCTGGTTCCTCGCCATGTACGCATACGCCTTCATTAAGAATGCGACCTTGCTCCCTCTGTTCGCCACCAGTGCGGACTGCGCGGCGAACGACGCGGTGGAGAAGAAGGAGACCCGCAGGAGAAGGGAGGGGAGTATATGAATGGGGCCGCGGACGCGAACGTGGTAGGCGCGCTGCCGTCGAAGCCGCTGAGCACGATCGCGCTGTCGGACGCGGACGGGATGCGCGCGGTGCAAGTCGTGAAGCAGCGCCTGCGCGAGGCGGGCATGGAGCCCGAGTGGACGGCCGAGCGCACAGAGCGCGTCGAGCGATCTCGCCCGCGTGAGTACCCCCCCTATCTCCTCCCTCAACTTTGATTTCTTATTTTTGTCTAAGCGGGTGTGCGGCGCGCTGACAGCGTGATGTGGTGGGCAGCTGATCAACAAGATGCACGGCGGGCAGCGCGTCGAGGACGTGGTGGAGGACAACGTGGGGCACGGCGTCGCGGGGCGCATTCGGGGACGACGTGGAGGATATGCGGGCGCTGCCGTGGATGTGCGTGCAGGCATGCGGTCGTCAAGGCGCTTGCTCTTCTCTTTGGTGCGTCCCCGTGTCTTGTGTGCTGACGTCGCGGATGGTCGGAAGGATCGTGTGGGCAGGTGCCGTACCACGGCGTGCTCGTGAAGTTTTCGTTCAAGGGCGACGAGGGCGCGCTCCGCGGCATGGAGCAAGCGGAGCTGATCGCCATCACGCACGTACGACGGTACGCCGCGCTCTGCACCCTTCGTCCCTCCTGCTCACCGGTCACCGGTACTGAGCCCGACCCCTGTAAACACCTCACGCTGGACGCCGTGCTCGCCACGCGCTGTGGGTCCCGAGACGGACGCGGGCAGCGAGCGATTTGGGTGGGCGATGCTCTGGCGCGCGTGGGGAGCGGAGGCGCGGCGATGCAGCGAGCGGCGCAGGGGGTGGTGGTGGGCGTGGCGGGGCGGAGCGGTGAGTGTGTATGTTCTGGGCAAGAGACCGTTCATGTTTCTTGATAGAGAAAAATCATGTATAGTTGTATTACGCGCAGCGTGAGCGTGTTCAGGACAGAGATCTTTCGATTCTCACGCTTCCAGCGGGCCTTTGTCCTTTGCTTGAGTCCTCGACAAGTCCTCGATATTGTTCGTTTCCTCCTACATCCCCAAGTCTGACTCTGTGAGTATCGAGCGTCGCTCGTCGACGCAAAACGATACAAGTACGAATATTTCCGTGACTACACGATCCCGGACCCCATAGAGACCATTATGATCGTGACGGTCCTGGATTCGTATGTGCAGTGTGTGCTTTCCTCTCCACCAACACTGGCGCCCAAGATATATGGGGAGATCACGCCGCCGCCCGGCCGCGCATGATAGGCCATTCGCATCGTGGACTTACAGTATTGCGCACCCTCCCGAGGCCAACCAGCTCTAAGCGCATCTCCTCATTTCCGATCCCAATCAGTCTTGCATTGCATATAACCCACACCCCTCGCCAATGTCAGGGACACACAACGATCATGCACAGGGTGATCCGTCAGGGAAAGACACATCTATGGCCGCAGTCATGTGTAGCGCTACAGTGCGTTGAGCATTCCCCTCGTGGTAGTCACCGCAACTGAGTCGTCCAGTCAAGTCGGAAGCAGAACCGTCCGTGAGTATCTGCACGTTGTGAGTGCCATCTCTTGTCCTCACAGTGATCTCTAGGCAGAAGGGGCTTCTGAACTCCCCGAGGACGATATCATCGAAGGACAATTTTGCGATGCGGACGCGCTTGACGCACTTTCGTACTCGATTGTGCAGGAATGGAAGCAGGAAAGTCAGTTGTCGTCACTCGAGACGACTCTGGATCTCCTCCGCGAAGCGCGCAATTCTCAGTCCACAGATAAGGATGGTATCCCTTATCGAGATTCAACGAAAGACTTTGCCCTCGTCTTGGTCGTCAAATATGTTTGGACGGGACATGACGCGGCTTTGAATGGTGCTGTGAAAGTCATCACAGATGCCCTGGAGGAGACTGGCTGTCACGAAGGCGATGTCGCACAGGAGAGGCGGACAGAGGCAAGCATCCATCCTGTTTCAACGCTAGCTTTGATTAATGAGTTTCATAGCCTGATGTGTCGTCGTCCATCGCGAAAGTTCTCAACAACGAAGGTCAAGCAGCAGAGGGCCTGGGTTATGTTTTAAATAGCTTTGGCCAGGTTGCACCGGTCTCAAAACTCAATTCCGCGATCTCGCTGTGTCGTCAGGCTGTTCGACAGCGTGGCTTGTCAGATGTCAAGCGATTGACGTCGATGTATCTCTTTGCGAACGCTCTTCTCTTGCACAACTTTCACACACGACAAGCTCGGTCTTTGGACGAAGCGATTTCAGTCGCTCAGGAAGGACTGCGCCTTCAGGCACTGTCTCATCCCATCCATTCACACCTGCTAGGGATACTTTCGGCTGCTCTCGTGATCAGGTACATCTTGGAGGGTCGCGCCCATGACATTGCCGAAGCAGTCCGTACCAGCGCTCAGCGGTCTGCGATGCAAGCAGAGGCGCGGGAATCGTTCGAGCGAGGTCAGACCGTCGTGAGGCAATTCCAGACATTACGCCAGGCAGAGGATCTCGACGCTGCATGTCTGCTCTTCTATCGAAGCATCCGCACCTTGTTCAGCGTGGATGCTCCCCAGTATCATGAGGTACTCGGCCGGCTGGCTGAATGGCGCTGTGATTTTTTCGAGGAGACAGGCCGCGAATTCGACCTCGAGGAGTGTATAGCTCTCCATGAAGAACGCCTGATGTTTCTCCCTGCCACGCATCGTGGTCGCCCGAAATTACTGGCCGACTTGGCCAGTGCTCTTTCGATGCGATCCGAGAAGAAGGGGCAGAGGGGTGACATGGAAAGGGCAGTCAAACTTTGCAGGGAAGCCCTTAGGCTTGTTCCCGCTCCACATCCCATCCGCCCAATGGTGCTGAGTAACTTGGTGAATGCGCTCTGGGGTCGATTCGAGCAGGAAGGTGAATTGGACGACCTTGGAGAGGCCATCTCGCTTCTCAGGGAGGCCCTCGTCCTCTATGCTGCGCCGCACACCGCCTATCCCATGCTCTTGAACAACCTCGCGGATGCCGTTTCAGTTCGTTTCGAAAAGAACAGGAAATTGGACGACCTGGAAGAGGCAATCTTGCTTCGCCGGGACACTCTCACGCTCCGTCCCGCTCCTGATCCTGGGCGCTGGGACTTTTTGAACAGGCTGGCGAAATTGCTGATGACGAGAGTTGAGCACTATCGCCGGCTGGTTGATCTGGAAGAGGCGATCTCGCTTGTCAGGGAGGCCGTCATGCTGTGTCCTGCATCACATTCAGACCATCCGAAACTTCTGGACAATCTTGCAAATATGCTCTCCGAGCGTTATGAGCATGGCGGTCGAGCGGAGGACCTCGATGAAGCAATTGAGCTTCACCGAAGCGCTTTGGCGCTCTTTCCTGCTCCAAATTCTTCCAGTGCGATATCTTTGAGCAACTTAGCGGGTTCACTTCGAAATCGATTCGAGCAAAGATGTCAACTAGCCGACCTCGAAGAGGCGATCTCGCTGCTCAGAGAAGCTCTCATGCTGTGTCCTTTCCCACAAGCGAACCATTCGAACCTATTGAACAATCTGGGGACTGCGCTTTCAAAGCAATTCGAGGAGAGAGGTCACATCGATGACCTTGAAGAGGCGATCGTTCTCTACAGGAAAGCTCTCTTACTCCATTCTGCTCCCCATCCCACCCGTCCGAAGTCCTTGAACAGTCTAGCGAATGCACTCGCGACAAGGTTTGAGCAGAAAGCTGATCTGGATGATGCCGCTGAAGCGGTCTTGCTTTTGCGGGAAGCGCTTTCGCTCTCTCCCGCACCACATTCCGATCACTCAATGTCACTGCACAACCTAGCAAATGTGCTCATCAGAAGGTTCGAAGAAAAAGGCCAAATCGCTGATCTCCAAGAGGCAACCGTGCTCTACCGCGAAGCCCTTGCGCTCCATTCTGCTTCACACTCAAGTCGTCCCAAGTCGCTGAGCAATCTCGCAACAACGCTGCACATCCTCTTCAAGGAGGAGAATCAGCTGGATGCCCTCGAGGAGGCGATTCTCCTCATTCGGGAGGCGCTTGTGTCCCGGCCCGCTCCATATGCTGATCGTCCGATGCTGTTGAACAGCCTGGCGCTTGTTCTGTCGGATAGATTTGATCAGAAAGGTCAACAGCGTGACCTTGAAGAGGCCGTCTCACTGCATCGCGAGGCTCTGCTGCTACGTCCTGCTCCGCATTACAAGCGTCCTGGGTCGTTGAGCAATCTGGCGAGTGTGCTGTTGGAGCGGTTCGAGCAGGGAGGTCGGACGGATGATCTCGAAGAGGCCATATTGCTTGGCCGAGAAGCTATCGCCCTCTGTCCTGCTCCACATCGTAATCGTGTGAAGGCTTTAAACAATGTAGCGAATGCGCTTCTGAGTAGGTTTAGACAAGAAGGCCAGGTGAAAGACATCGACGAGGCGGTCTCACTTCTTCGAGAAGCTCATCTACATTCTCCCGCTTCACATAACGACTATACGATGTCATCAAACAACCTGGCAAATGCACTGTGCAGACGATTCGCGCACAAAGGCGCACTCAATGACCTCGAAGAAGCGGTCTTGCTTCTGCGAGAAGTCCTTGTGCTTCATCCTGCCCCGCACCTGGACCATCCAAAGTCATTAAGCAACCTGGCCGACGCTCTTCAGAGCCGCTACAGTCAGAAGGGTCATCTAGATGACCTCGAAGAGGCAATCTTGCTTCTGCGGGAAGCCTACACGCTCCTTCCAACCCCACACGCTGGGCAATCAAAATCGTTGAGCAACATGGCTATCGCCCTCCATAGCCGATTCGAGCGGAAAGGTCAGCTGGATGACCTCGAAGAGGCTATCTCACTTGAACGAAAATCCCTTGCTCTTCGTGCTGCTCCACATCCCAACCGTTGGACATCGTTGAACACTCTGGCAACAGCACTACGAAGCCGATTCAAGCAGGAAGGCAAACTAGATGACGTCGAGGAAGCAATCCTGCATCTGCAAGAAGCCCTCGCGCTTTGTCCTGCCCCACATCTCAGCCGTTCGAATCTGGTGTATAAGCTCGCAATCACACTCTCTAGCAAATTTAGGCAGGAAGGTCGGCTGGGCGACCTCGAAGAAGCAATTTTACTCCTACGCGAAGGAATTTTGCTCTGTCCCGCTTCTCATCCGTTCCGAAGTCATTATCAATCGTGGCTCGCTCTTTGTCTTTGGAAACAATTTAAATTGAACGACAACACAGCTATACTCGAAGAAGCCATGGTCTCGTTTCGCACCGCAATCGCGTGTGCCTCGTCTGTCCTCGATTCCTCGAAAGCGGCTCAAGTGTGGGCAAGATGCGCAGATGAATCCAACCATGCGTCTGCTTTGGAAGCCTGGATCCATGCTGTTGAACTTCTCCCTCGTTTGGCGATGATGGTCTCGTACATGAAGTCCCGTCATCAGCTATTGGCGGACCACTTGGGGAATCGTCTAATCGCGAGTAGCGCTGCCACTTGCGCCATCCGTTTGGGTCGATACGATCAGGCTGTCGAGATGCTGGAAGAGGGCAGATCTATATTTTGGTCACAGGCTCTGCAGCTTCGGACTCGCCTTGATGACCTCTGGGTGGTCAACCCCGGACTAGGAGAAAGGCTGAAGGATGCATCCCGTGCTCTCGAGCAGAGCTCGTTCCATAAGACTTCCAGTGCCGGTTCTGTTTATGATCCGTCTACAGCGATGACAGCGGAGGCCCAGGCGGTGCGACTTCGTCAACTGCACGACGAATGGTCAGCAACGCTCAAAGAGGTTCGGGATTTGGAAGGCTTCGAAGATTTTCTGCGTCCTAGAAAATTAGCATCGCTGAGGAAGGCCGCAGCTCATGGTCCCATCGTTCTCCTCAATGCCACCGAGTCTCTCTGTGATGCGCTGATCATCACCTCAACCGGTGTAGAGCGCGTCTCCCTGTCCCCGAAGATGACTGGTCGCGATGCTCAACTTCTCGCCAACTCTGTACTCGACGCCGTGTCCAATAAGCTCACACATGCAAATCAAGTCTCCTTGCAGCCCTTGCTTCAAAAAGTGCAACCTCCTCGCGGTGTCCCACTCACCGAGCAAGATCGGGCTCAAAAACGACACAGGACGCCTGAACGAGACGATATCTTTCGGGGCGTCCTCGCTATAATTTGGACATCTGTAGTGCAGCCGGTGATTCAGTGCCTTGGGCTCGAGGTGAGCACATTTTAACCTCGTCTATGCTGAGAGTTGACAATGGAGCATTACGCATGCTATAGAGATCTGATTTTCCACCGCGTGTGTGGTGGTGTCCGACAGGGCCGTTCGCTTTCCTTCCAATACACGCAGCTGGGATATATGACGGGGAAAGCCCTGAGAACGCGTCAGATTATATGGTGTCGTCCTACATCCCGACACTGAGCTCTCTCCTCGCTAGCTCGGCTACGCCACCGAGCTCAGATTCGTTTCAGGTAATGGTAGCGATACAACCTGAGCCCAGTGATCTTCAGTACTCCCAGCTGCCTAACACGCGCGAGGAATTAAAGCAAATCGCCAAACATGTACCAGCCTCATCTCTCATCAAGCTCGGCGACCGCGACTCTCCGTCTTCGAATGTGGAAACCGTCCTTTCCTATCTTCCTCACGTGTCCATCGCCCACTTTGCTTGCCACGGTATCGCCAATTCATCTGATCCGTTGGCCAGTGCCCTTCTGCTCAACGATGGCCTCTTGGAAGTCTCCAAAATCATGAAGCAGTCTCTCCCGAATGCATCCTTAGCTTTTCTCAGCGCATGCGAGACTGCAGTGGGGGACGTGCGACTGCCCGATGAAGCCTTTCACCTTGCGGCGACGATGTTATTCTGTGGGTTCCGCGGAGTCGTTGCGACAATGTGGTGAGTGCCAGAGCGCCCCGTTCTAATCGGTGCCTCAATTAAATGATGGAAGGTCAATCTACGACGAAGACGGTCCCAAAATCGCAGACGAGTTTTATGGACATCTCTTCAAGGGGGGTAAAGAGGACGATTTCCCTGATACTACAGAAGCGGCTCGTGCACTTCACCTCGCAGTGAAAAAGCGGCGCACAGAGCTCAACAACAGCAGTTTTGTGCGCTGGGTACCGTTCGTACATTATGGGCTGTGATAAATAGTAATCCACTACGTAGAATGGTTTTCGTTGGCCAGGTGGCTGTATGGACAAAGTGAACGCTTGTGGGAGATCGGAGCTTGAACGACACAATTAACGACGCTTTACCTGAACCACTACCTGGAACGACGACGAGATGGATGGACCGGGGCACCTGCTTTCGCTCAAGGTGATGCGGCTCTCCGTACGTCGCTGGTCTTGTTGTCGCATGAATGACTTGTCGAGAGGATGACGGTCGAACCTCATAAGTAGCGGCCCTCTTTGGCGAGCGCATGGGAGCCCTTCTACTCCAGCTCTCCCGCCTTCTCTGCACACTCCACCGCCTCCGTTCTCTCACTCCAAGGCAAGGCTCCGCTCCCTGGCCACCCGAAGACACTGCGCGACCTCTCGGGCGTGGCCGAGCTCCTCACCCTCCCTGCCTCCTTCGGCGCCATCCAGCTCGGCGAGACTTTCTCGGGCGCGCTCGCAGTGAACAATGAAGCCGCGGGTGCCGTCGGCAGCGTGCTGTTACGTGTCGAGATGCAGACCGCGACGAGCAAGGTCCTCCTTGCCGAGCTCGGCGGTCCGACATACATTCTCGCCGCGGGCGACACCCTCGAAACCGTCGTGCAGCACGAGATCAAGGAGCTCGGACAGCACGTCCTCGCATGCACCGTCACCTACCAGCTCCCGCCTGGCGCCCGCCCGCCCGCAGCCGCGTCCTCGGAGGGCGCGGTGGACCGCGATCCGAGTGTACAGACGTTCCGCAAATTTTACAAGTTTGTGGTGCGTTCCCCTGAGTCTTCGCGCGCGCAGCGTCGTTTAAAGTCAATTTTTTTCTGTGAGCAGGTCACGAATCCGCTGTCGGTCAAGACGAAGGTCCACGTGCCGCGCTCGCCGTCCGCCCTGCTGTCGCGCAATGAGCGCGAGAAGGTGTTCCTCGAAGTTCATATACAAAACCTCACCCAAGAGCCTATGTGGTTTGAGCGCATGCTGTTCGAGCCCGCGCAGGGATGGCGAGTGGACGATGCCAACGTCTTTGCCGCAGCTGCATTGGACGCCGACGCCGTGTCTGTAGGCGGAGAGAGCTTGTTCTCCGGACCGACAGGGATGATGCAGCCTCAAGACGCGAGGCAGTACTTGTACATCCTCAGCGCCATCGTCTTACCGACTTTTGCCGTCCAGCATCCACCAGGACAGGTGATACCCCTCGGGCGACTCGATATTACATGGAGGTCGTCGTTTGGCGAGCTAGGGCGGCTGCTGACGTCGGTGAGTGATTATCGATCTCAGACGTCGCATATTTTTATTGAGCGATCTACTGCAGATGCTTTCTCGACGTATTCCTCTTCTCCCTCCCACTCAACCACCACGCCAACCTCCGTCGGCCCTTCCCCTGCATCTTCAACGCTCCGCCACTGTCTCGACCTCATCACAAGGTTCACGACCACCTTCGCGGGCGAGCACGCCGCCGATCGGCCCTGCACCATACCGTCCAAGTTCGCCATTCAAGAATCGCCCGATGTCCAGCCCTCCGAGAACCCAGAGCCCCGTCACATTTGTGTCTGCGGGGCAGGCGATGGCGTCGGGGCAGGGGCTGACAATGGCGACGATCCCGATGATCGACGCTGTTGACGTCGACCTCGTAGTTCGAGCCATCCCCCGCGATCCTCTCTTGATCGAGACTCCTTTCAACGTGGCGTTCACACTTGCCGTGTCGGCGTCGATGGTGCGCGCGCGGGGTCGGGACCGCGTGCTCTCGATAGCTGTGCAGCACGTTCAACCGACGCAGATACGCCCATCGCCACAACCATCTGCTCCTGCTGTTGAATCTGTCGATCGGCGCGCGTCGGTGAAGCCCATCGGGCTTGCGTCGCCTTCTGTGACCTCGACGCCGCTGAGCAGGGTGATGGACGACCGCACGCTCGTGGGCTCGCCGCGGCAGCAGTACCCGACGCACGGAGAGGACGAGCGCTCTGGAGACGGCGTGCCGCTTCTGCCGAGCCCTGTGCCGGAACCTGAAGACGCAGAGAAATACGCCAAACCGAGCGCCGGCGGCGCGAGATACCTCGGCGCGTCAGCGCTCTTCCTCCCGCCCGTCCGCCTGTCTCCTCCGGGCGAGGAGCCGCAGGGGAGCGTCGAGAGCGACGACGATTCTTCGGCCTCGCACGATGTCAAGCTTCCGGCGGCGAAGGTGGAAGCGTCTCGGGATTTCGAGCTGTCGTATCTGCCGGTGAGAGCGGGTTTCTCGACTGTCGGTGGGCTGCGGGTGTTGTTGGTGGAGGATCGGTGGGAGGACGGGGACGAAGAGAAGGCCCTTGTCGAGGGGCGGCGACCGGCGCCCGCGCGGGTGTTGAAGGAGTGGGACGTTGTGGGCGAGATATGGGTGCGAGGCTAAAAACCATGCAAGTACTTCATTGTCTAATATATTCTGCCGTATGCGCTACACATGACACTCGGAACCATTGACTTCTGTCGCTCGAGGCCGCTCGACAATTCAGCCTCATCACCTCTTTAAACCGCTGAGATAGGAAGCCATGCTTACTTATGGCGAGGGGTGCTGCGAGATGACTGTGTAGATAGCACTGTATCTCGACTGATGCTTTGACTGGCATACTTGGCATGACTGACATGTGCACAAAAGAAATTGAGTGTGCTGTCAGACATGTGCATGGAACACATGACTGCTCTAGCAGGCATGCTCTTGGTATGTTGATTTATTCACCCCCTTAGTGATCCCTGCTGGAGAATATATGTGCTGCTGAATAGTGAAGCACATACAGTCTCCAGCAGGGATCAGGTATTGAGGATAAAAGATGATTCAACACACCAAGATCATCTAGCCAGAGCAGGCCAAGGTCCTGTTTATATTAGACAGACACATTACCTTTTAAGTGAATCATGAAGCTTTGCAAATTTTACACATATTGTGAGAAATTGATGGCCATAAGCTGTCCATGTTGCTCTGAAGCCTTCTGCATCTGTATCAGATAATGCTGATCTAAAACCCTCATAGTCTTCAGACAAGGTGAGAATGATATCCCTGATAATGGATAAACAATGACTGACCTTGAGGGAGGATACATGACAGCATTTGTAATGACTCTGTGTTCAATACAAACCCTCCTTTGACATCTCCTGACTCTTCAAGTATCTAGGATGAACAGAAAAAGATGGGCTGCTGATTGATGATGGGTCAGGACTACAAGACTCACCATCCTATCAAGAACCACGAGCTCTGCATAACACCTCCCTTGCAGATCATCCAGGTCTATTGAGCTCAAGGGTGGTGTCATACTAGGATTTAACAATGTCCTTGTGTTGTCATTGATGTCATCATTGCAATCAAAAGTTTCCTCTTTAACATATGAGCTGCCATGCTGAGAGGAGAAGAGCAAGTGGCCAGTGACAGCGCAATTGTCGCAAGATGCAGTGCAGTCCTCCGGGTTGAACACTTCCTCAAAACGGCCCAGCAGCTGGAATCGGCGGCAATCCACGTTGTTGCGGCAGAATCGTTCGACCTCCCGGACAAGCCCTATCAGCTGTTGCTTTTCGGGGCCTGCGTCACGTTGGATCGCCGCAATCCGACGCTTGCAGTCTTCGGAAGAATAGTCTGCAGCAAAAAAAATAAGATGAACCACTCGGCGCGAAGCTCCCTCAATACACGTACACAGAACACAATCCGCCCCCTTCCCATCTCGTCCGGCATGTCCAGTTTCGTGCATATAACTAAACCAGAGGTCACGTCGTGAATCGAAGAGAATACGGCAATGAAGTTAAGTACCTTAGGAGTGACGACGGAATGTCGTTGTGAATCACAAAACGCACTGTCAAGGGGTCAGGACCAAAAGCCTTATTATTGGCATATGGAACGAGCATACCATTGAGCTTGTTGATCCCTAACCCGAATGCGACCTAAAAAAGAAATACATCGTCGTTTCCAAATCGCGTCAAGCAAGATTACTCTGCTTACCGTCCCTACAATTATGTCCCAATCCCCCGCATGCCAACCTTTGAGTACGTCCTCCTTTTCGGACACCTCCATGTCTGAGTGGAAGAATCTAGCCTGGAATCCCAGATCTCGAAGCTTTCGCGCGACTTGCTCGCACTGCTCCTTCCTGTTGCAGTAGACGATGCCGGCATCGCCTTCGTGCTCTTGCCTGATGAATGTGGCAATGTCTTCTATGACTGTCTCGGCTACGGTCGAATTCTTGGTATGCACGATATATCGAAGATTCGCACGATGGAGTGATTGCGAGAGGAATAGATGATCGGTACGGAGACCAAGGGAGCGCACAATTTCACTGCGGTCTTTGGCGGTGGCGGTCGCTGTCAGAGCCATTAGAGGAACGTTGGGGAATTCCTCGCGAAGGATCCCCAATTTTGCATACTAGGAATAAAGGGGGTGTGAGCGCGACAGTCATCTGAGATGCGTTCGAGAGACAAACATCTTCTCTAAAGTCCTTCCCCCATGTACAAATTAGGTGTGCTTCGTCGATGATAATTCTTGCTAGTTTCTGCTCAGAATGCAGAACCTTGAAAGCGCTCATCATGCGTCTGTCGCAGGCGAGTTTTTCGGGTGTGATGTAGAGAAGCGCCGGCTTCGGCCCATGCTCGACGAGTCGGCTCCATACTGTGTCGCAATACTCCTCGGAGATATTCGATGCGAAGAATTCAACGTCGACGTCGATGCTTCTCAAATACATGACCTGATCAACCACGAGAGAAATAAGGGGTGAAATGACTAGAGTCATGCCACCTCTAGCGGCATTGTCGTGGATTGCAGGGAGTTGAAACGTGAGGCTTTTACCTCCTCCGGTCGGCATGACAGAAAAAACATCCCTGCCGCACAGAGTCGCTTCGATGGCCTCCATCTGGCCTGGACGAAAAGTTTTGAGACGAAAGGTCCTATTCAAGATACGTTCAATTTCTGCAAGGTCGATGGGCGGCAATAACGGAAGGCGAGTTTCGCCACAATCCCATTCGTCCGCATCAAGGAAATTGCTCCACAGCTCGTCGTCGCTGCTGGAGGGACTGGATACTTTCTGCCGTTTCGATGGAGGAGGCGTCGGTAGATAATTCGTAACTGGGCGCTCGTTAGCGCTTGACGAAGGGCGTCTATCAGAGGGCTTGAAGGGCGGCGTCATCGTTGGCTATTCAGGTCAGACTGGATGTGGGAATAGATGAGCACCAGTGCGAGGCTAAGTTGGAGAGGAAACAAAACAAACGAAAGATACCTCAGCGCTACGGGGAAAGAGGAACTGTGCTACCCTCACGTATTGCGGGGAACAAAGTCGATGCACACCGACGGAGATGATTGCGTCCCATTTAGTCAGTTATCACGATCTGCAATGACTCCAGCCACGAAGAAGATGATATTGAAAATAATTATATACGTGAGTCCTCAATTCCTTCTCATGTCGTTACCTATCTTATCGCATCTCGATCTCCATACCTTCAACGGGTCTTTCAGACTGCCTGCCACGGGTGGCTAACCAGCTGTTGTACCGATAGGAGAGCTTGGTACCTAATGTCTGGGTTTCCGTGCGACATCAGCTCCATTACACGCGTCTTTGCACCGAAATCGGTCACGACCCTGCAGAAACGAGTTCTCCATGACAAATAGACAGCATAATATTGAATGGCAGACGTACTTCTTGCCCCGTTCATAGTGTTTAACGTACTGTCCCAAGTCGTGCGCGGCTACAGCAAGCACGACGGGGTCTGGCGACTCTTGAAGCAGACTGATCAGTTGTCTGTGTAAGGCAAGGCGATGCTCGGCATCATTAGTGTCCAACTCGGTTCAGCGAAGCATAACACAAACTTGAGGCAGGCATGGTCCTTCTCATTCAGTTTGACGGCATTCTCTTTCCAGAACATATCCGATTCGTGGACCGGTGTCCAAGACAGGTGTCCGGAGGTCAGCTCCGAGGTATATTCGTCCCATGTTCTGCACGAGGCTTAGATCGTGCCAAATGAAATTCACGAAAACAGTAACATACGTAAGGCTCTCGAATCTTGTCTTGAGCTCGTCATGGAGAAATTGTACATCTTCGAGGATATCCTCATCTGACCATTTGCGCGTGGCTAGATTGTTCGAGAAGGGTAGAAGCTGTGATACTAGCATGGCGGGAAGGTTCGCGGACGGGGCTTTCGTGACAAGGTTCTGTTGTGAGGTCAGGTTTTTTGACACGAACATGTCGAGCTGCAAGAGACGCACCCTAAATGTTGCGACTATGACACGAATTACTTTCTCTTTGACTGCTGCTTGAGCAATGTCAACAAATAGTGGTATGATGTCATATTTCCTAAGAAGCAGTCAGCACGCTCTACAAGCGCAAAGAAAGCATAAACTTTACTGATTGATTTGCTCTGCAACCTCCTGTTCGAACGATAATAGCCAGAAGCAATACCCAACTTGGTAGCTCATTTGAGGACCAGATTTACGCTTCAAGACGTCCACTAAGCTGTCGAATCGTGAGTCTGAATATATCATCCTGAAAGAAAGAGAAAAGTCAACCCACCCAGCGATGATGCTTGGATGTTCCCAAACTGCTTTCCGCACTTCAGGGCGAGGTAGGAGAACTTCTAGACACTGTACGGCAATATCTAGTTTGTTATGTGATGCGTTCTGTACAAAAATCGATAGTGTGGCGAGGAATGGCTGAAGGTGATGGTGGGAAATAGGCGTCGATTCAGAGCTAAGGTCGAGATGCGGTATGTGTTGGTCCTAGATCAACATGCATCACGAGTCGCATGACGCACATACCTCAATAAAACTGTGAGGATCTGAGCGGCTTTGAGCTGTACAAAGTCATCCGTAGTCTCGAGGACACTTCAAAAAATCTGTATTGAGACGAGTATATCTGTGTGGATCTGGCATAGAGCGCACCGGAGTAGCGGCCCATAGGGTAGCTCTGGGTCTGATTCTGCTGCTTTCGTGAACAGCGATATGCGTTCGTCGTGATCTATCGAGCCGACGATTAAATGCGGCGTTATATATCAAATCCAGATCGCGCACCAGCGATGGCGTCCGTGATGAGGACAAGAATACACTGTAAAGTGTCAACCGCTTGGAACTTCTTGAGCAACCGAAGGTATAAAAGCGCGTAGGTTTGGCCTTCCGAGAGTAATATAGACTCTACTTTTACTCTTGGTTGTCGGTCAACCCTCGTGATGAGGGCGAGCTCTTCCGAAGTCATGAGCCCTGTCCGTTGATATCCCTACTCCGGGACATCTAAGCTGCATCGACAGAAAGCAACGCTGAACGGTGCATACCTTCCATAGACCGGGTTTCAAGCGCAAGCTCGCGGAGCTCTCATCAAGATACGCGTTGGAGACCAGTGAGAGGGACATGGTTGAAGACAGTGGCTGTTGCCTTACAAGCCCAACGAGTTGCGCGGACTCGAGCAGCGGAGCGGCTGCCCAAACAAGCAAAGTAAATTATGTAAGCAGGTTTTCTGTGCTGTTTCCGAATCGAGTAACGAGTTGTCTGACATCCAGCCATGAACCATTCCTCCCGCTCCTGGCTTTCCTCATGTAGGCGACATACCACAGGTACGCTCTCCTCAGAGTGCACGAATGTATTACCGCCTAATTTTGTTCTTAGCTCGTGCCTTCAATTCGTGCTACCGCGGGCTGGCTACGGAGGCCGTAGCGTCAACGGAAACGACCTCGACAGGACCTCCTCCGCCTGTTAAACCTCGTCCAAAGCAGGCCTCTCGACCGATTCTTCACACTTCTGTGATATTGAATCGCTCGCCTATACTTACGCGCACTCCATCGTTCTTCGAGCGCGCTTTCTACGCATACCAGGCCCGCATCCGTCGCGCGCTGCACAACCCGTTCCCATACGAGTTCTACTTCAAGCAGGGCTCGCTCCTCGAGGCAAAGTTCAACCTCGAAGAGCGCCAGCGCGATCGCACCGCGTTTGGGCGCGGATTCGGCGCGGATTCTCGCAACGCGCCTGGCGCGAAGCTCACGGCGGAGGATCTGAAGAAGTTCGGGCAGGCCGAAGACGAGTCGACGGTGTCCCGTAAGCACGCGAGTGACGAGAGCGGGGATGTAAAGAGCTTGGACCGAAAGGGACAGCGGAACCTGTACTTGCTGGTCCAACGGAAGGAGAACGGGCGTGACGTGTGGGGATTCCCGCAAGGCGAGGTCGAGGAGGGAGAGCTTTTGCATCAGGTACGCCTGTGCCGAATTTGTACGAAACTTTCCATGAAATCTGCCTTCCAAAGGCTGCGCGTCGCGACCTTATTGCACAATGCGGCGAGGGCATGGACACCTGGATCGTCAGCCGAAAGCCGATAGGTCTCCATGAAATTCATCCTGCCGTACCACCCAAAGACCCCTCCACGCCCTCGAAAGTATGTCCATCTATTGAGTCTTTTACGCAACTTATTCACACATGTGTTCCAGACTTGCGTCTTCTTTTTCAAAGCTCACATCATGGCTGGCCAAGTGCAGCCAGACGGTAAAAATGTCTCCGACTTCGCCTGGCTCACAAAATTGGAGATCCGGAAGCGGGTAGACCCCAAGTATTGGGATGCGATCAAGGATATGCTGTCTGACTTCTAGATTCGTATAATATCATTCCTGGCATGCCATGCAACCTTGCTCATCACGCCTCTCCCCTTCAACAAGGATCTAGAATCTAGCAGGTTGATAGCAACTGTTCGAAATATCCTATGGCAGACTGCGTCTGACGCAAAGGTAGACTAGTGAGAGACAGCCTTGGGCTTTTTCTGCGCATCATCAAATCGGCGCACAATGACATCGCACTTGGTCGTCTTGCAGATGTGCTTCGACCCATTTTTAATTGCGTCGGAGAAAAGGGTAAGACCAGCCGCACGCTCTACGGTTTCAACTGTGACGCCCTCCTGGTCAGCATGGTGCCGTCGTGTTTTTTTGCGAAGAAAGAGACACTCACCCGGGACCACAAAGCTTTCCAACGGTGCCTCGTCCGGAATAATCGCGTTTGGGAGGACAAACGCACCTGTCGAGATCTCAAGGACGTTGGGTGCGGAAGGAGAAGATGGCCGCGACGTGAGAACGACTTTGGCGAAGTGCGTCGGTACAGAAATATTCGGAGGATTGCCAATTACTTCGTGCGTCTGCGAAGGAAGACAGTAATTCAGAATCGAGTGTGAACGCATGAAGGAGTGAAAGAAAGGCAACTTACCACTCGCCATTTACCGTCTGGATCATGGTGCGGGAGGTACAACGGAATGGTAAAGACATACACATCCGCGAAGGAGCCCGTCAGACGCCGACACCAATCCTCTACGTAGGCCCAGTCTGAAATATCATACGATAGTGAAGGTGAGTGCTGGACCACAAAATACTATCGTAGATGAACGTACAGTGACGGTTGAACCCTGCACCGACCTGAGGCGCGATGTTAGAAAGAAGGAACGTCTCGTCCATCGCATCCTGTTACTTCAACCATGAGCTAGACTCTCGTCAGACAAAGATTAGATCCACGAGCCTGGGATTTCTTGGCATCAGCGGCTGGAACCCTATGTACAAATCGTAAATATTTTCAATCATGACTGGAAGCGGAGACGCTCACATGTGGCCACGGTCATATCCACTCCGGAAATAATCCTGCAGTCGTGCGCGGAACGGCAAAGGAATTGTCTCGTCTTCCTTGAATTGCGACTTCTGACGATCACCCGTCTCACTCTCTGAGGGACCCTTCCCAGACCCCGAGCGTCCGAGAGACGATGTGGTCAGATGCTCCGCTGTCTGGGATTGAAGCCCTCGACTTAGAACTTTAAATTGATCAGCGAGCATCGATTCATACCCAGGCAGGGTGTCGCAGACGGCGATCGTAAGCAGCCGCGTATGCTTTTCTAACGAGCTGGTCTGACAGAGGGCCTATACAACGAACGGAATGCGATGAGTATAGGCCGTTAGACTGAACGACTCCGAACCTGGATTGCCATATTTCAATACAGGAACAACCTCGGACCCTGCTGAAGGCGATAGACGCAAGTCTCCTTTGGCACCGGTGTCAATGACTGGGAAGTTTTGAGAAGAAGAGGTCGAAGCTGGGACGGCGACTGCGAGCTCTTTCCTCTTGGATGCACCGAGGGCGGTGGCGACCCCTCCGCCGACAGCAGCGCCGACGGCGAAAAACGCTGCGCGGATGATTGTCGCGCTGGGCATGTAGACGAGATGAGAGCGAGCAAGAGAGGGACCGCTGCGCGTTGTTCAACGACAAGACGCGTTTAATCCTGCACACCGCCGCGCAGATTCGGCCAAATTGGGATGCACGGATGCAAAATAGTCGGGAAAACCATATACATCAATTCTCTATTATTCAGTCGTACACAATCGGAGAAGAAAGCATAGATATCGAGAATGTAGACATGAAGGTATGATATATATATATAACGAGCAACCGAGCAGACGTTGGTGAGAAATGAGGAAGAGCTAGTGACTTTTTGTCTTGCGCTGCAATGTATTGGGCTGAGTGAAGTGGAAAACGGCATGAAAAGAGTAAAGCAAAGGAGGGGAAGTTGATCTTCAAGGCGGAAGCGACGCGGTCGGATTCAAGAGTCATACAAGATCATTTAAACGCAGCGTAGGATGAAATAGAATGACTGGAATCACGACGCGATTGAGAGGAATAAGAAAAGCCTCATGAACGAAAAGCCATTAATCGATGCAGTCGGCAAGCAATCGTTCTTCGAAACCTATTAAATTGGATCACTTATCTCCACTGTCCCGCACCGCACTGCAGGCGTTTCACATCTCCAGAGGCTGGTGCGACTGAGCCTCGAAGCCGCGAGTATGACTCTCGCTCACTGCCACACGCTCGCGTCTGGTCCCAAAGCCGGAGACCCCAGGGCCCCTTGGCTGCCGGACAACGCCGCTGGTGGGACTCTCGAGTCTGTCGTTGTTGTTAACCATGCCGCTCACACTAGCGGGGAGGCTAGGGACGGGAGGGACAGAACTCCCGAAACCAAGAGACTGGCCAAAGAGAGCACCAAAGCCCCCTGGAGAACGACGCGATGGTGACGCGATGGTCGCATAGCCTTCGCGAATGTTGCCATTGGAAGAACGAGTGTTCAGGCGCGGAGCCTGGGTATGAAGAGTTTTCATATCCGGCATAGACTTCTTCGCACGGAGAGTCTGCGACAGCGGAGAGGACGACGTGGGCGACAGGTATGCAGAAGGGGTACGCGTCAAGCCAGGGTGGTGAGCGGACTGTTGTCTCTGCAGAACATCGTTAGTCAGCATATCGTGGCCTCGCATCTCCGCGGCAACGAACCTTTTCTGGGTCAATGCGGGTAACGACCGCATGACGTTCTTCACCTTCGCCGATAGAATAGTGATACACTCCGAGCTTCTGAGCGATAAGATGCACGATCCTCCTCTGTTTGGGGGTTAAAGTCCTGGAGAATGCGAGCTCGTCGCGCATGTGATCATCCTTGAACAAGAGAATACGCGAATAGATGTCTAGGGTAGAGGGGTCGTTCAAATCAAGCTCGTTCGCCGATGACTTGCTGGAGGAGCTTGGAGTGGATGGGATCATCGGAGGCGGTGTCTGCACCCCGTAGGGCTGGGGAACTGGCATGGGAGGCGGGTTGGGTGGCGAATACTGCTGCTGCTGCGGAGGCTGGTAAGAAGCGGCGCTAGCGGAAAAGGAGCGTTGAGGACTGAAGGTCGGGGCAATGATGGGACCAAAGTCGTCATAGTGCTGCTGTGGGACACCTTGCTGAGCGGAGAGTTGCTCCTTCTCGAGCTGCATAGACCGCATGCGGCGGATGGCCTTCTCGCGCTCAATGCGTTCTTTCTCTCCGGCCTGGAGCACCTTTTTGTACTCGACACGCAGCTTGCGGCCTTGAACGTCGAAGCCGTTCAAGGCAGCAACGACGGCATCAGCATCGGACGCCTGTCTAAAATTGGCAAAGGCCAAGCCGCGGAAAGAGCCTGACTGGTCAAGATGGTAATTGAAGGCGTACGGGGTAGGAATGGACAAAGATGCCTAGATTCGGACAATGTCAAAAATCGGAATTGATGAGCGCTGAGAAGTCAAGAGGGGCACTGACGATGATGTCCAAGAGAGTCTCGCGCTTGACATTAAAAGGGATGTTCTTGATAACGATGGCGGTGGGTATAATCTCGTCGTCGAAGGCCTGACCGGGAAGGCCTGCCATGTTGAGAGGCGTACCCATGTTAGAGAGAGGAGGAGAGCCTCCACCAGACGAGAGGTCCGAGTTGTTGGGGGGTGAAAGAGAGCGGTTGTCGCTGAAGAGGGAGGGGTTTTCGAGCCATTGCTGTTGAAAATGCGAGGTTTAATCCACGACCTGCTATCATCGAGCACGATCAAGAGAAAGATGGCGCACAGAAGGGAGGCCGCCGCGAGCAGGCTTGTTCTTCAGGGGAGACTGACTCATGCCGAGAGGGTTGTACTGGGGCTGGCCTGCGATAGCAGGAGAAGTTTGAAAATGATACTGAGGTCTACCGTTACCGCTGCCGCTGCCGTCGTAATCGTAAGTGTCGTGTAAACGTTGAAGAGATGGCCGGGAAGAGAGCGACAGCGAGGCGATATCCGGAGTAGAAGAAGAACTAGTCATGATATCCTGAGAGAAGGGATACAAAGGATACTTGTGAGCTATAAACCGTTCGTAAAGAAGAGGAGAAAGACGAAGTGCAGCAGTGAGTGAAGGACTGTGATCAACCAAGGCAGGAGGGTGTACACCAGACCCTAAAGTATTTCTAGGCTAACTCCGATTTCATCAGTCCCACGAGGCCCTCTCTCGTTCTTTTTTGCTGCTTTTTCCGTCTCGTATCACAGCAGCGTGCTCTCTCACGGGGAACCCGCATTGCATTGCATCGCTTAGTGAAAGCTTGTTTTGAACGGCCTCCCTCCTCAACAAACCACCGACAGCTCACGATGGAAGCCATGGTGAGCGCCGGACCTGCTGCGCCGCAACTGGTACCAGCCATCGATGCTGTCTTGCCATGGAACGCGTCCAACAATGCAGTGATGATCATACACACCGCACTACAACCCCGGCCATAACGCTATGTACTCAACCGTCTCTATTCGGGAGGGTTGCCTGTACAAAGCAAACACCTGAACATTCTCCAAACCCGAAACCCCGACCAATGGATATAGACTCCCAAACCTCCAGACCTTCAACTGATACATGCCGCACTCATTGAATACTGCCAGGACTGACAGCAACGCGTTTTGGTGGAGCCAGAACGGATTCCACGTCAAACGGCACGGAGATTGACCTAGAATGGTCCCACGGACCCCGTCTTAGTTTGCTGCTCTGTAATGATGGCGAAGGCGATGCTCGCCCTGTAGACGCGGGTGATGGGATGGGAAGATGGGACGACTGGGATTGGGGCGACGTGACGGCATTGGCTGTGATCACGGAGGTAACCTCGCGCGAACGGGGTACAGGTCCACGGGCAACGGTGGATGGGGGATGGAATGTGGGTCGCGGGATGGATGGGAGTGTGAATTTGGATTTTCCCCGCGCAGGAAGAGGGCCGTCGACAAGACGGAGCGCAGGGGGGGGAGGGCGACGGGGCATTGTTGGGCGAGGAATTGATTATGAGGTGCTCAGAAAGGGCTACTGTTTCAACGAATGTGAGGGTTCTTGTGATGACCTGCGAGCACGATTCACTGTTGTTTAAGTATGGTCTCTAGATGCTGCGGCACAGCGAACTGACCTCTGTATCTCTGCTTCTTCGGTATCCGTTGGGTCCGCACGACCAGCCTGCGGCAGATGCTGTTCTCGAAGGTGAAAGACGCGTGCCACTCGTAAAGGGCAGTCGGGTCAACCGACTGGAACAGAGTTTCGCCTATCGAAATGCTGAAAAGAGAGAGAAACAAAGGGAAGCCACGGATGAGACCCACAACCAGAAAGCCTAGCACGCAAACTGATGAAACCGAGCGAAGGAACGAAGGTAATACAAAGGCATCAGCCGTCGCTTACGTAATACATGTTACTGACAACCGAACCGATATCAATTTCATGCGTTGTTGCTAGGCGCAAGATGAGAAGCGAATATCTTGTTCAGAGACAGAAGGTACATGATGCAAAGTTGACCAAAAGAGTACAGAGAAAGGAAAAAAGGTAGAATCGGAGGCTTGACAAAGACAGTACTTTGAATGGTTATTGATGCGAGGTCTTGCGGGGTGCACAGCGAAAACAGCGAATGGACAGATGTGAAATGTGCTGCAGAATAGCAATACAATGGTGCATGAACTAGGCCGATGGTTCGTCGCTGATGGGACGATAGTGCTTCATAAGCTGTGATTTGAAGGCTGGCAATAGATGTGATCAGGGCGATGACAAGAGAACCTATGGAAACGTGAAACATACAAGCCGGAGAATCCCAGATAGTGGAGGCCTCGGTATTCAATGGGGAGGCATTATTAGGTTCTAGAGACATGATGAGAATATGAACAACAATAGCATATTACAAACTAAGCACCTCCGAGGAGAGATTGCAACGACAGCAGAATTGTTTGTACACTGTAGACAGCAGACCATTTGTCCTATACACAGCAGAATGTTTGATAGCTGCTCAGAAGTTGAAAAGTTCTCAAGGGGGCGCACCTGAAGGATGTCCAAGCAAATAGCGCCAGTCCCGATGTCAACGTTTGGATGAAAGCATGGGGAATCGAATTTGATTTGGGGAGGAACGTAAGGATAATTCGAGGGGAACGTGATAGAGATCTTGAAGGCCAAGCCAGCGTAGACCTATTGACAAGGCGTTGAAGACTTTGAATACCTTACAGATGCACAGAATAGCGTACTGTTCCAGCTGGTCCTTCAATCGTTCCAATCCAGTCGAACAGATTTGCGTCGGATTTTGGAAATGCGGACTATGCACACTCATTTCAGATCGTCAATCCCAGTCCGTCGGAAATAGAACGCACAATTCCAGGAGATGAAGACATCTAGTCAGACAAGATAGAAATCAGTTGTAAAATGGCATGTGTATAAAGTAGCCACGCACCATCAGAGTCATAAGCTCATTGCTGAGCCTATCAAACGCAAGAGGTGTAAGACTGTCAAGAGCTTGCTGAGAGAAAATCACGAGGTCCTGACCGTTTCGTTACGCTGCCTGCACTTTCATTTACAGTGCCAGCCATGGCGGATTTGGGGGAAGAACGCGCGGGGGCGAGAGAAGACGTAACTTGATCCATATCAATGAAGTTTTAAAGGGCTGAGCGCTATAAATTTGGACAGAGAAGTAACAGGAAGAGAAAAACAGATCAAAGCGCGATGAAGGTGGGGAACACTGAAGACAGCGGTGAGGAGGAACAAGGTGGAAAGTTTGTTGAACGCGCGACGAGACGGTCACGTGCTACGTGACGGGCGCTTGTTTGTTGAGGTTTGTCGTGACCTTTGGAATGCCTCCGTGTCGAAGCTGAAGCACTTTACTGAGAATAACAACGGAGGAATATTCCGCACCGACGACGACGAATATGTATGGGTGCCGTGCGCACAACACCGTGTCCTATTTCGTGGTTGTGTCATCCAGTGTTGGCTGAAGGTGTTTGATTACCCCAGACGGCGCCCGAATAGACACCGGTTCGCTCCGCCGCGCCGTGTGACGAAAGCTCCTTCTCTCTGTACATCCACCGGACTGCCATGTCCTCCACATTCTCTCCAACACCTGGCGAGCTTGCCATTGTCAATCAATTGTTTGCTCAGAACGACCCCCAGAAGTTCGGCATCATCACGGGAGAGGTCGCCGTCAAGATATTTGGCGGTGCAAAGCTCTCATCCACAACTTTGGGCAAGATATGGAGTATAGCAGACGCGGAGAATAACGGTTTTCTGACGCGCAAAGGCGTAGCTGTTGCCGTTAGGCTTATGGGTTGGGCACAAAAGGGCGACGATGTGTCTGAGGAGTTGATCAATAAACGTGAGTAGGGATTGCAGCCAGCCTAAGGCCCTGGCAGGGTTGCAGCACTCATTCACTCTCTTGGCAACACAATAGCTGGTCCCTTGCCTGTCCTCGAGGGATTATCACAAATCCCTGCGCAACGTGCAGCACCGAGTCCTTCACCGAGGTCGCCTCCTCCACCGGCGCTTCCGCCATTGACGACTATGGATAGGGCGAAATTTAATCGACTGTTTGTGGGTTGTGGGCCGGTGAACGGCTTGCTGAACGGTACGTCTTAGCTCAGTCGTGTCGTGTCGTGTCGTGTCGTGTCGTGTTCTCAAGCTCTGGCTCAGGCGAGAAAGCCAGAGACGTGTTCGTGAAGTCCAAGCTTTCGGTTGAGAAGCTCTCTCAAATATGGTTTGCACTATGCCTTCTTTTTTTCCAGGCGAATCCTGACGGTTCTGGTGCAGGAATCTATCCGACACGCAAAGCCGGGGCTCGCTCGATGCTACTGATTTCTCCATTGCGATGTATCTGATTCAGCTTTCGATGTCGGGCCAGCTCTCCTCGATCCCTACCACGCTTCCCCCAGGTCTGTATGAGCAAGCGGCTGGCAGGAGTGATGGTGTCATCGCACATGCTACAGGCGGTAGCGGCTCTTTGAGCCCAACGCTGACAGGTTCATTTCTGCCCCGCTCCACAACCAGCGCTATCCAGCCGCAATACACTGGTCAAACTGTTCAGCAACATTTCACCGGCCAGCCTCTTCCGCAGCAGTATACCGGGTCGGCATTCAAGGTAGCGCCTACCATCCCTCCTCGGCCCGCGCCAGCCGTTCCACCTTTCCCTGTGCCGCCGACTGCACATGCACCACAATGGGACGTCACGCCCGCAGAAAAAGCGAGCTCGGATAGATTCTTCGATACCCTTGACAGTCAAAAGAAAGGCTATATTGAAGGTGATGTTGCTGTACCTTTTATGTTGCAGTCCAAGCTGGCCGAAGATGCTCTAGCGCAAGTCTGGTGCGTGTTGTATCTCCCAGGTTAGTAGATAGTATGACTTCGTGTCTCATTCTGGCTTTGTGCTCTACAGGGACCTTGCCGACCTGAATAATGATGGCCGCTTGACTCGCGACGGTTTTGCAGTCGCCATGCATCTCATTCAAGGGAAACTCACCGGTAAAGATATTCCCACCTCTCTACCGACCTCTCTGGTTCCACCGTCGATGCGGACGAATGGTGTCGCAGCCTCTCCTTTCCAGACCCAGCAGCCGCAGCAAAGTGAAACCATCAGGGACTTGTTATGGGACGAGACGCCCCCTCCATCGGCAATCACTCCACAACCCGTACAACATCAACAAACTGGTTCACTCCACGTGTCTCCCAGCGCGTTCTCCACTCCTTTTCTTTCCACTCAACAGGCGTCTGCTGCTGCTCAGGATCCTTTCGGCGGCTCCACCAGTAAGTTGCCATTCTGAACATAGCACTTATCCTCAAATCTCGTCTTGCAGACACCAAAGATCTCCTGGGCGACGACGATGATGCCGGTGCGACCTCTCATCCCATTCACGACCATTCAGCCGAGATCGGAAACGTCCAAAATCAACTGGATTCGACCAAACGTTCGTTGGAGACTACCAAAGCCGAGCGTACCAGCATTGAAGCTACAATCGCCAATCAAGCGGCACAATCGTCCGCTCTCCAAACGCAGCTCAGCTCGGCGAAGGCGGCCTACGAAACCGAGACGCGTCTCCTTGCTGCGCTGCGAGAGCGGTACACCAATCAGACAACCGACATTAACAAGGCTAGGGAGGAGCTCATCCACGCGGAGAGTGATCTGAGTGCCGTGCGTGTGGAGAAGTCCGAGATCGAGCAACATCTGCTTCGGGACAAAGAGGAAGTCCGAGACTTACAGCGGAAGATGACCGAGGCGGGTAGCACCATCGAACACGTGAAGGTGGAGATCGAGAAGGCAAAGAAAGACGCAAAGCAGCAAAAGGGGCTATTGGCCATCGCCAAGAAACAACTGGCCACGAGGGAGACTGAGAGAGCTAAAATTGAGAAGGAACTCGAGGAGGCGAATGCGGAGGCCCTTGCAGCTGCAAAAGAGCGTGAAGAGGCGGAGACGCTGCTTAGCAAGGAGTCACCAGCCGCCCCGTTCGCGAACGACGCACAGACGACAACGTCTCCTTCGGTGGACAGTTTGGCGTTCGCTGCAGCCCAGCCTCTCCCCGCTACTCCTGGCAGTCCGGGGTCCATCATGAGTGGGTCAGGAAGCAAGAGCAACAATCCCTTCGAGAGACTTGTGATGTCCCACACTGGGTCGTCGACTCGCTCTCAATCACCGTTCTTGCCATTCACAAATGCATCGGTCCCAACACCGTTGGTTGCGCCCCCTCCTCCGAACGGTACGGGAACGGTGACAGATGATCCTTTCAGCTTGGCTTTCGGAACCGAGGAGCCTACGAACGTCCCATCCTCGGGACTTACGACAGATGTTGGTGCGGAGCCACGAAGCTTAACGCCCAAGCCGCCATCTATCAACGCGAATGTCACTTCGACCGATGAAGTGTCTTCGCCTCTCAGTGACAACGATATGTTCAGCACACCACCCACGACTGCTGTGCCTGTCCTAGCACAGCACTCTGGATCTGCGAGTCAAGCTGGAAGTTTCCCTGGTGTAGAGGCGACTCTTTCGCAGTTCCCCCCTGCAGAGGCGTTTTCCTCCCAACCTTCCGCAGCGCACGAGCCGGAGACTGATCTGAATGCTCCGCTCAAGGAGATTGACATCGACGAATCTGATAGCAGTGACGATGATACCGAAGACAGTCAGCCTCTTGCCACCCTGGTGAAGAGGGCATCCAACATTCCCCCAGCGCCTCAGGAACCTGCTGCCGCTACTAACGGAGTGGCTGGAGCCCCTAACGCTGGCTTTTCGTTCGATGATGCGTTCGTAGCACCGTCCGGTCTGGAAACTCAAGCTGCCCCTCCCTTGGCACAATCCTTGGAGAAGGAACTCCCTCCTACATCCCAAGCAACTACTCCATTTGATTCGTTTGCAGATACACATGTCCCCCCAGGTATCGAGACCGTGCTAGAATCTCCCCCCAAGGCGCCTGCTGGCGTGAGTGATTTTGACGAGGCGATGGGTAAGATCCCTGGTTCTGCTTCCGGTACATCGGAACCTGCCTTTACGTTTGACAATTCGTTCGACGATAACTTCGATTTCGGCGCTGCGAGCGGGACTGCATTCCCTCCTGCTCCATCCTCCAATGGAAGCGCTGCCCCTGCACCGTTCCTAGCGGTCGCCCCTGCTCCCGCTCCTGCCCCGAAGAACGACGGGTTTGACTCTGTCTTCGCTCCGCAAGTCAGCGCTCAGCTGCCTTCTCTGACATCGCTGCCTCAGGCTGCCCCCGCTCCAATAGCGCCTTCGCTTTCGTTTGATGACGCGTTTGGTTCAGCGTCATTCGCCACTCAATCGCAGCCGAGCCAGCCTTCGGCGAGCAGCGACGCTCATGGTATCTCATTCGATGATGCATTTGGTGGCGTCGGCCCATCGCAGGCGCTGGCTTTGGACAACAACTTCGGGACGGCTTCGTCACGGGCGTCGTTTGTGCCTCCTCAAACCCAATCGCCAACTGGTGCAACGCCGTTTCCAACTGCGTCCCCACCTCGTGACTCTTCGTCGTCCTACAACGCGTCTCGGATGTTGGCGTCTCCGCCGGTCCGCGCAACGTCACCCCCTCCCCGTGTGTCCTCCCCGAAACTCAGGCCGTCGACAGCATCCTCAAGCAAAGACGGCCACGAGAAGAAAGAGCCGGTGAGGCACTCTAAACTCAGTGTATGTGCTTTCCTCTATTCTGTAGGCTCTATGGTGCGACTCACAAGCTCTTAGATACGATTGCCCTTTGGGAAGAAGAAAAAGACCATGGAGCCGGCGCCGCTGCCACCCTCACAGCTTTCGCAGCACCTGTCACCTTTGCCCGAACCTGCCGCTGTCGGGACGACGACCCCCGCGGTGGAAGATGATGTCGAGCCCGTCAAGCAGCTGTCGGCCATGGGTTTCAGCCGTTCGCAGGCAGTTGCCGCGCTGGAGGCGAACGCGTACGACTTCCAGAAGGCACTCAACAGTTTGCTTGGTTCTCAGTGAGGTTTTTTTCTATGTTCATCGAAGGAAAATAAGGAGCCCTTGTATTCTCTCTCTCTTTTTTGACTGTAAAGCTGCAAGCACTCGTGCTTGGCTCTGGTACATTCGTTTGACCATTCTATCTACATACAATCCTACGGACGCTCATTACTAGCTTTGTTTCCGCTCTCGATTGTGGCATCTATTGCTCCGTCGACTCTTATCTGCTCTCTACAGACTCGTTATAATGAATGATGTGTTTTGCGAAAGCTATGCCGGGCAGGGTGGCTGGGTCAGCTGATAACAATACCACCCTGAGCGTCCACCAGTTCATGGCCACAGCCTGTGCCCATTGACCTCAACCGCCGCAATTCGACAGGGCTTTGTACCTCTCAGCCCATCGCCTCCCATTCACCCTCGGGGCACATCCGCCGTTGCCCTGCGACAATCCTATCATTATTATCGGGCTTGCTCCTCCCTGATACAGTATAAAGCCAGCTAGCCTGGCAAGGGTGCTGGCATCGCAGCCTCTCTTCCCCCGTTCTTCTCTTCCCAGCTCTGTTGCTCTGGCGCGCGCCCTCGACGTTCAATACGCTTGATGCCTGCATTTGATGTTGCGGTCGTGGGCTGCGGGGGAGGTCCCTCGGAAACGAATTTATCTGCGTGCGTCGTGCGAATCTGTCCCAAGTCTCAGCCTCGGTGTACTGACGTCGCCCTCGGACGCGCCTGGTGGGCTCCTGTGCAGTTATCTGCTCAAGCCTTACGACGCTGCATGGTCAGACGGGACCGTTGCGCTGGAAGCCGGTGAGTCGCGTGCGTACGACTGTGGATGCGAATGTGCGCTCAGGTGTGCACCCAGGCTCCGGGCTCGGGACACTGAGCTACGTCATGGCGCTGAATCCCAACCTTTTCGACGATGACGAAGGCAGCGGGCGAGGCGCCCAATCCGCCTGCGGCCTTTCAGCGTACGACGTCTACTCGTCGATCCGGTAGGTGCACGCGGGCACGCGTCCACACGAGTCCCGTCGCTCGCTCACTTACATCACGCTCTGCAGCTGTTTCCTCATCACCCACGCCCACTTGGACCACATCAACGGCCTCGTACTCTCCGCGGGCACGCTAAAGGGCCCGCGAAAACGTATTCACGCCGCGCGACACGTTATCGACAACATCGAAACCGTGTTCTCGGATCGCGTCTGGCCGAAACTCGCCTCCTGGAGCGCGAAGGACGAAGATTACAAGCTGCTGTACGACCCGTACGTACCCCATCACCCTTCTCCCCGTGCGCGCGCGCACATCTGATCCGGGCCCGGCGCCACGGGGGCAGGCTCAAGTTCACCAAGTCCTACCGGACGATCTCCCCCAACGTCTCCGTGCGCATGACGGCGGTCACCCACGGCCACAACGACACGACGGGCGTGTACGAGTCCACCGCGTTCTTCCTCCGGCACGACCCCTCCGGGCAGGAGCTCCTCTTCTTCGGCGACGTCGAGCCGGACAGCGTCGCCTCGCGGCCGCTCACCCTCGCGACCTGGCGCGCCGCGGCGCCCAAGATCCCCGAGACGCTCGGCGCGGTATTTATAGAGTGCTCGTGGCCCCTCGGGCGCCGCGAGGACCTGCTCTACGGGCACCTGAGCCCCGAGCACCTCGCCGACGAGCTCACCGCGCTCGCGACGGAGGTCGTGCGCGCGCGCGGTGGCTTCGACGAGTGCGCGTCCGAGGACGCGACCGCGGTCTCCAACGGGGGTGGCACGAGCATCGGCAAGGCGCAGCCCGCCACGACGGGCAGGCGCGCGGCGCGGAGGGCCAGGGTCGCGCCCTACGGCATGCCCGCGCCACACGGCCACCCCCCACACGGCGCGGACGTGGACGAGCCCCCCTCCTCGGATACCCCGCCCCCGCCGCAGCCCCTCCGCAAGAAGCCGCGCCCGAGCCCCGTCGACCCCGAGCTCCTGCGGGACGCGCTCAAGGGCCTGCGCGTGTACATCACGCACTGCAAGGACGACCTCGAGGGCCGGTACGACCGGCCGATCCGCCACGTGATCGCGGACCAGGTGCGGGAGCTCGTCGAGAAAAAGCGGCTCGGCGCGGAGATACTGAGCGCAGAGCAAGGCGCGCGTATAGGTCCGTGCTTCTTTACGAGCTGGTGGCCTCGTCGCGCTGATGCTCGGCTGGCTCTCCAGTTATTTGATGCTTCCATGGACGATCTCTCTCTCTTTCTCTCTCCTATCATACATTCACGTTTTGGCGCATAAGCACCGTGTATCCTTAGTCGCTGTAGCATTACTCCCTCATCGCCTTTGTTGTCCATAGTCTTGCTTCTCTCTCTCTTAGCCTACGAGCATACCTAACCCCCTATTGGCGTTCGCCCTAGCCCGCGACCGTTTTCACGGCCTTTCGACGTTCTCGCACGTGCCAGTTGCCCATTACAACAATGAAATTATGTGTTATGCCCGTCCTCCTCGCCTGTAAGATCGTTTGTACTTTCGAAGATAATCATAAAGGGTCGTGGCGAGCTAAGTAGGGCGTGCGTGCACCTGGCGCAGCCGGGGCATCCTCGACGGCAGCTCGATCCGCGCATAAAAAGCATCTCTGGCGCGGGACAGACGGGTCCGGTATAAAGAAAAAAACACCCGAGTGAAACATAGGAAAGACAGAGTGCGGGGGGGAAAAAGGAGAAAAAAGAAGATTATGGATAGGAAAGCACAGCAAACAAGAGGTATGGAGCAACGACGCAAAGCTATCGACTGTGACCACGGCGGCGGCGATCACGACGACGCGTAGAGCTTGACGACGCCGTCCGCGCCCGCGCTCGCCATGAACGGCAGCGACGGGTGGAACTGCACGTCGAGCACGCCCTCGTGCGCCTTCTCGCGGTGGCTCGTGATCTCCTGCACGCACGCGCGCGTGCCGAGGATGTCCCAGAAGCGGATCGAGCAGTCGTGCCCGCCCGAGAGGAGCGAGAAGCCCGCCGCGTCGATCGAGAGCGACGTGACGCCGTCGAGGTGCGCCGGCATCGAGTGCGTGCATTGGCCTAAAATTCAACAAGAGGCGCGGGCGCGTCAGTTTGCTTTGCGGAGCGCATGGGGCCATTTCCACGCATGGAAGAACGGCACGGACCTGTTTCGATGTCGAAGACACGGATGTACTTGTCCTCGTGCGCGGTGACAAGGAGCGACATCGTAGGGTGCGAGACGAGGCTGTTCACCTGCGACGAGGGCCCGTCTGCAGCACAAAAACACGACGCGCGGTGAGCTCTCTGATCAAGACCCCAGAGCGCCCACGACGACGGGCTCACCGTGACCGGGCTCGCTCTGCAACCGCATGAGCTCCTTCCCCGCCTCGATGTCGAAGATCTTCACGACCGCGTTCTGGTACGCGACGGCGACCTTCTTGAGATCGACCTTGATCGCCTCGACGGCCGTCGCGCCCGGCATGCCCTCCGTCTGCTCGCCCTCGTGGTCCAGGCCGTAGTACGACCACGACAGCCTAAGGGCGCCGCCCACGGGCCCGCTCACGTCCCACACCTTGACGGCGCCCTCCGCGCCGCAGCTGATGAGCGTGCTCTCGTCACGCGCGAGCGCGAGGTCCCAGACGGCGTCCGTGTGCCCGACGAGCTCGCCGCGCATGCGCGAGCGGTCGAACGGCGCGTACGTCGTGTGCGCGGCCGGCGGGAGCGCCCACACGCGCACGGTCTGGTCGAGCGAGGCGGAGTAGAGCAGCTGGCGCGACGGCGCGATGACGAGCCGGGTGATCGCGGCGGAGTGTCCGCGGAGCGTGAGCCGCGGCTCCACCTCCGTCACGATGCGCGCGCTGCACATGTGGGGGAGGGGGTGAGCGGCGTTTTTGTTTTTGCGATCAGTGGAGGAGCGAGATAGAGAGGAATGAGACGCACGCGGATGAGGCGAGGCCGGCGACGTCCATGCGCCATATTTTGACCGTGCAGTCGTCGCCGCCGGTTGCGAGACAGAGTTCTGTGGGGTGGAACGCGATCGCACGCACGGCGTCCAAGTGACTGAGAGGCACATCAGCAAACGGGTTCACACGCTCAGATTCTAAAGAAAAGAAAAAAAAAAAAGGAAGAGGTGGAAACGGAAACGGATGAAACGGATGAAAGAGCGCATCGATCGGCCGGGCCCCCCAAATAAATCATCACGCAGCGACTGACTTTCTCAGCGTCCGTTTCGGCTTCCACGCCTTGGCCCCGTTGCTGTCGTCCAGCGCGCCGGACTCGTCCTCGTCCACCTCGCCGTCCTCCTCCTTGCCCTCGTCGTCCGCCTCCTGGCCCACGCGCGGATCCCACGAGGCCGCTCCGCTCGCGACCATGGTCCCTGCCTGCGCCGCGTCGTGGGCCATCTTCAGCTTCGCGCGCCACTCCCCTGCGTCATCTGGACGGAAGATCGCCGTGACCTGCTGTGCCTCGGCCGCGTCCCTGTCCTTGTCCGCGTCCTGACCCTGTAGCTGCGGGACGGGCTGTCCCGCTTGCTGTGAGGGCTGGGGCTGGGGCTGCTGGGACTGCTGCTGATAGGGGTGACTCATGGAGCCAGAGAGTGGCGGCTGGGGCTGCGGTTGCACCGGGACCATGCCGGGACCCCCTCTCGGGGCGGGGGAGGAGGAGGGGAGGATGCTCATGCCATTGAGGATGGGAAACTCCTTGCCAACCTCAGGCATGATTTTGCGCGGGCGCGCGCCGTAGTTGAGCTGCTCGAACGAGGGGACGTTGGGGAGCGTGACGGGGAGCGCGGGGTTGGCAAGTAGCTGGCGCGGGGGGAGCGGGTTCATGGCTTGGTGGGACGTCAGATACGATATTTCCTGTAGGCACCTGGAGTGGAGTGAAAATGAACATGGGGTGCGCATTTGGGGTCGCGAGGAGACGGGGAGGGACGCACTGCTTCAGGTAGTCGCGGCTGCGCGCTCTGCTCTTGGGATCGCGCCCGGGCGGAGGCTTGCCCACGGCGGCGGCGGCGGCGGCGGGGCCGTTCGTGCCGATCCAGTTGGAGGTGGCGGTGGCTGCCCATGCGGACGGGCGGCTCTGGGAGGGATTGCCGTTCGGTATCCGAGTGTCTGGAGGCAGCGGGGAGTCTGGACGGAGCATGAACAAGCGTCAACGACGACGGTACTCGAGCGGGATGCCACAGGGGGTATCGCGACGGGGGAGAGGAGGGAGGACGGACCTTCGCTGCGGGGCGAGCTGCCGCTGCTGCCCTCCTTGTTGGAGAGCACGTCGTCCTTCTGGGACTGCGCGCCGGGCTGCTGGCCGGCGACGGACTTGGGGGCGGGCTGGGGTTGCTGGGAAGAGGAGGCGGCGGGCTGGGTGAGCTGCTTCGATCGGGGGGGGGGGGACACGTCAGTGTCAGTGTGGGGACGGGCGCGGGCGCGGGCGGGCGAGAGGTGCGACTGACCGCTCGACGCGGAGGGCGTATTCGAGCATTTTGATGCGGCGCATGAGGTCGACCTTGATGTTGTCAAAGGAGCGGCGCTCGCCCTCGAGGAGGGCTATGCGTGCCTGTGGAGGGAGGGCGGTGGGGGTGAGCAGCGAGCCGAGGTGGACGGGGCTGGCGGGGACGTACGCGCATCTCGGCGCGCTCGATCTCCCACTCGTTGCGGTCGCGCTCGTAGCGGCGCCATTCTGACTGGAGGAAGTGGAGGACGTTGGAGAGGGTGAAGTCCTGGCCGTTCAAGGGGGGCGGGGGGATGTCTGCGAGGTGCTGCTGCTGCTGTTGCTGCTGTTGCTGCTGCTGCTGTGGGTGCTGTTGCTGTTGCTGTTGCTGTTGCTGTTGCTGCTGCTTGTTCGACTGGACGGAGGCCAACATGGGGATCTGTATGTGGTGAGGGTGGTTGTGGTGGGACGGGAAGGGCGGGAGGAGGTCCTGGCCGGCTCTCGCTCGCGACGGCGCGTTGGCGAACATCCTGCACAAACAACCTAGCTTACAGCCACAGCCGCTTTCAACAGCTCTGCCCTTCTGCTGCCGCTCAACGTCGAACAGCTCAACGCGCGCGCGGTCGGTGGGGTTGGCGAGCACTCAGCACACCGCTCGGCTGCCTCGTTCCTGCTATCTACGTTCAATTGGGCCAGGCCCGCTCGCGCTTGACTAGCGCACTCCGTTTTACGACATCTCCCTGCCCCGTGTTCACGCACGCAACGCCAATCGATGCAGCCCTCCGTGCTCATCAGGCGAAATCGCACCAACGTTCACTGCACCCGTCCCTCGAGGCACAGGGCCAGTCTCTGACACCCACTCGGAACGTACCAGGTCCCGCGCTCTCCATGCACACTCGAGCGCCGGACCGAGGCGTGAAGGACGCGGATATCGAGAGCACCAAGGATCGTGTTGCGATCCGCACCCGCAGCGCGCTGTCCATGAGCGACGAGCCTCATTTCACGACCGGTTAAGAGATCACGCCTGCGCACGTACGCGCTTCCCAGAAATTTCAGTGCAGCAGCAACAGAGCAGTCCTAGATCGCGCAACGCATGGATGGATGATAGGTCGACGCAGATATCCAACAGCGAACATCTAACAGCACAACAGCAGCGCCCATCGCGCACCCCAGCGAAACGTTTATTTCTTCCCAGACCTGGCGATCGGCGCAAGCGATGAGAGGACGAGCCCAACGCAGAACAGAGAACGCACTTCTTGATCCCGCCGCCGGGCGGGCCGCCTGCAAATCCCAGCGGGTCAGATCGACGACGATAACGAGGACGACAACAACGGCCGCGCGCGTGTCGGGGGAGGAACACGCGCGACGCTTACCCTTCGTAGCTGTGTGTGCGCAAAACGCATGGCGAGCTCGGTCAGCGGGAGCGGGGGGCGGGGACGGGGGGCGGGGGGGGCTTGCCTTTCGTCTGTGCGGCCTTGAGCGCGGCGGCGTCCGCCTTTTGCTTCTCCTTGAAGGCTTGGTCTTCCTCGTCTATCTCCTTCTTGTCCTTCTTGGGCGCCTGGCGGCGGCGGCGGCGGCGGGGATGAGGATAGGATGGGGTGAATGTGAGCGTAGGCTGGAGCTGTTTAGGAGGGCAAACGGACCTTGAGAGGCTTGAGTTTTCCGCCTTGTCTGGACATCGTGAGTGTGTTCGTGAGCGAGAGTGTGGTAGAGCAAGTTGTGAGGACGAGGACGAGGAGAGGATTTGCACGGCCACGTGCGAGCAAGATTGGGATCTTATCTTATCTTATCTCTCTTGGTTCGCCAGAGTGCGATCATCCCACTCTCAGTCTCTGCCCAGGTCGTGATGTCTGCAAGGTGGATTTCGGTCCTCCTCTTACTTGCCTTGCTCTCCACAGGACCGTCTATGGGCCTCTCGGATGCTCAGGCTCGATTCCAGCTTCACAAGAGCGACGAATGGACGGTGGAACTGTCGAGGGAATGGGACGTGAGTCGCCTCTACGCCCGTCCGTCCCCCTGCTGAGATGCATCCACTGCAAGGTCCTGGGACCGTTCCCGATCCACGCGCGAGAACAACACTTTCTCTCTCCCTCCTTTCCGCTGAACCGTGAGCCCGATCCCCCCCCTTCATTCGTCGTCTCATCCTCCATCCGCACACCAGTCTCCCAGCCCATCGACTTCCACAAGTCCTGGCCATCGTCCTACGCCGACGGCGGCCTCGTATCCTGGTCGACCGTCAACGCGACAGACTCGCACTCCCCCAACCCCGGTAACCTCAAGGTATCCTTCCCGCACATACGGTGCGTCTCCCCCCTCCCACACCTGCACTCTCGTCGCACGCGCATGATCGCACCCTTGTGCGCGCGCACGACTGATCGAATCCGGGCTGGAGGAACAGGTGGAGCGCCCTCCGCGCGACAGAGGGCTGGGCGGCGCTGCAGCACCACACCGTGCTGCACACCACGCTCACCGTGCACGCCCCAGCCCCACAGCCTCTGTCAGAGTCGCAGCCCGAGCCACAGCCCGAGCCCCAGGCCGTCCTGCCGAACCTCATCGTCACCCTGACCCAGGGCGCGTTCTTCGCCATCCTCCCCGCGCGCGACCAAGACAATGCCGGGCCTTCGTCCGCCTCTGTTGTCGTGCCGGAGTGGCACTCCGGGAACATCTACGCGATGGAGCGCGCCCCGCCCAAGCTCGTTCGCTTCCCCGCGCCTCCATCCGCGCGCGGATCGACGACGTACGACGTGTTCGTCAGCGGAGACTACGAGGTACCGCCCGCGCAGCAGAGACGCGTCTTGCCAGTGCCCGCCCTGACACCGTCCCCGCCCGCTCTAGATCCGGCTCTTCGGCGACCCCGCCGCGCGCGGCGACGAGGCCCCGACGCTCGACATCACGCTGACCGCGGCGCTCGAGCCCCCTGGGCCCGCGCCCGTTGTGCGCCAAGCCACGCACGACGTCGCGTGCGACTTTGTCGACGGGTTCGCCTTCGGCGACGCGCTCGGCGTCGGCCTGCGCAGCGTCGCGGGCTGGTGGACCGTCACCGCCGCGTCCGTCCCGCGCGGCGTGCGTGCGCAGGTATCGCAGCCCCCTCCGGCTTCCCGTATGATTGCAGCCGTGCGCGCGCTGACATCACTCGCTTGGTCGCCGCGCAGGGACTCGACGTCGCGCTCGTGCGGCCGCAGATGATCATCGCCCCGGGCCAGACGCGCATCGTGCCCTTGCGCATCGCGCAGGACCCGCGCGCGCCGTTCGCGGGCAATTCGCTCACCGTCGAGCTCACGCTGGCCTCCGGGACGTCGACGACGACGGTATCCGCGACGCTGCCCATCCGGCACCGCGCGGGCCCGCCGGCCACGGCCCTCCTGCAGGCGTCGTATTTCTTCGCGGGCGCCGTGCCGACGGCGTTCAACGTGCTCTCGCCCGTGGAGCCGACGCCGAGGGGCGAGCGGCCTCGCCCGCCGATCCTCGCGCTCCGTGAGTGGCCGTGCCCGTCCCATTTCCATTTCCCCATGCTCGCGTGCGCAGAGCCCAAAAGCTGACACGCGTGTGTGGTACAGATGGCGCGGGCGTCGACGTCCTCGCGCATTCTTTCTGGGCGGACGCGATCCCGCGGCAAAACCTGAGCTGGGTGGTGATGCCCGCCGGCCGCACGTCCTGGGTGAGCTCGCGCCCGCCGAACACTCGACAATGCACAGCGCTCACCTCACGCGGGCACCGCAGGGACTCGACTGGCACGGGCCGAGCGCGCAGGACGCGTGGCAGGCGGTGGCCGCGCTCGGGGCGATCCTCGCGCGCACCGAGCGCTGGGCCGCGTGGCGCCTCGCGCCGGACCCGCGGGTGCTCGTCCTCGGCCACTCGAACGGGGGCCAGGGCGCGTGGTACCTCGCCGCGCGCTTCCCGGACAGGGTCGTCGGAGGTGCGCCGCGTCCCCCCTGCTGCTGATCGCGAGCGCCGGCGTGCTGATTTGAGGCCGCGCGGAGTGTAGTGGTGCCCGCGGCCGCGTACATGAAGGCGCAGGCGTATGTGCCGCTGACGCAGTCGAGGTGAGCCGTGTGCGGACTGCGTGCGTTCGTCGCTGATTGCTCGCGGGTCTGGCGCGTTGACAAGGTCGGCGCACTTCGTCGACCCGTCGCTCCGCGCGCTCCTCGAGACGTCTTTCACGCCCGACGACAACGACCTCTTCATGTCGAACCTCGTCGACACTCCCATACTTGCTATCCACGGGTGCGCATTTCCCAGCCCATCCGGGTGTTCACGCTGATGTCGATTCGACGACCCTGCCTGCCGTCGTTGTAGAGGCAGCGACGAAAACGTGCCGACTTGGCACACCCGAGAGCTGGTCAGCACGCTCAAGACGTGGAACCCAGCCGCCAACATAACGTGCGCCCCGATCCGCCGTCCCGCCCTCGCAGCGATCTCGGTACAGTCCTGACCCATCGTCCCCAGCTACCACGAAGCCCCCGGCCAACCGCACTGGTACCCATCCGTCTTCAAGAACGAACACGTCGCGGGCTTCCTGCGCGCAATCCTGCAGCCTGAAGCGCAGCCTGAGCGGCGATCCGGGTCGTTCACACTGACTGTCGCTCTTCCGGCCGAGAGCGGACCCCTGCACGGCTGGAGGATCCTGACCTTGGCCACACCGGGCAGGTGAGCGCGCCGTGTCTTGCAGACGTGCATGCCCGCATCGTAGATGACGCCCATATATGCTCGCCCCAGACTCGCGCGGCTATCTGTCCAGGAGCGCGACGGCGCCGTGTCCGTCAGGACCTCCAACATCGCGAGCTTCTCGTTCGACGTCGCGCGTGCGCGCGTCGCCTCCTTGAAGGTCGACGGGACCGAGCTACGCCTCCCCGCTTCCAGCCTGGACACCGAGGCGATCCGTCTGGACAAGACGACCGAGTCCGGATGGGAGGCGAGCGCCAGTCGACCATCGGCGCAGCCTCCGCCTGCCCAGTCGTCCGGCCGCCTCGCCGCGATCCTGCAGTCCGCCGGCCCGCTCACGCTCGTCGTCCCCGCCCTCCACGCCTCCTCGCGCGCGCTGTCCGTCGCGTACCGCATCGCGCACGACCTGGACGTGTACCACAAGCTCGACGCCGAGATCGTCGCGGACGGCGCGGCGCTGCAGCGCCTCGGCTCGGGCGAGCTGGGGCCGGGAAACATCGTCGTCGTCATCGGCGGCGACGCGGCGTCGGAGGGGCGCTTTGCGCGGCGGGTCCTCGGGCTCGGCAAGACGGCCTTTGGGATGGACGACGGGGCCGTGCTCACGTTGAAAGGACAGCGTCTCGACGAGCCCTCGCAAGGTAAACCTACTTGAGCGCAGGGTCGCGTGGGCGACGAGCGGCGCGAACTGACGCTCTTTGCTTAGGCGCGATCTTCTTACATCCGCACCCGACGAACCCCTCGGCCAGTATGCTATTCATGATCGGTAGCGACCTCTCAGGCCTCGAGAGGATCGCGAGACTGTTCCCCATCCGCACGGGCATTTCATTGCCAGACTGGCTGGTGATCGGAGGCGAGGCGGACGCATTAGGCGCAGCAGGCGTACAGGCGGCAGGGTGAGTTCTGTCTGATCATTACGAGGTTGAAAACTCGAAAACTGTTGAACAATTTTGAAGGCTATGGGACACAGAGTGGAGCTGGAAAGAGGCCGTCTCTTGGCACCATTAACGAATCGTACGTAGGTAGTGTGATACAGGGGATATATAGGTGTAAGTACTCATCGTAGGACCTAAAAATCAAAGTTCGAGTCTCACGCGGATGCCTTTTAAACACGTTGACAGAGGGAATGATGGTACAATACAGTGTGTGATAGATAATAGGAAAGCCCAGAAGAGAACGCACAAATGTAGATGGGACAGATAGCGCGAGCAGAACTACGACAAGCGATTCTTTCATGACTGGAATATGGACCTCGCCACCTGAAATCGCCACCTACGTCAGCAAGTGGTTAAGAACTCAGGACTCGACGACTGACACTCTCAAGAAGTAGCGTAACCTCAGGCGCAGCCCGGATAAAATCTTTGCTCCAAAAGTCGTACTTCGAGTTCCGGAGAAGTTCGATGAAGGTGACCAAGGCACCCCACGGGTGAGGACGATGAACAATGAACCTCTCCAACAGAACTTTGGTCACGACTTCACTGAATATGTCATCCTTCACTTCGACGAAGAGGTAGAGAACGAGTGAGCTGAACCAGTGGGTGTGCGCGTTGGGGTAACGAAGGTGTAAGACCATGGAGCTCAATAGATGGTGTTGACCTATATGGAGAGTTAGCCAGGAAAGCAGCCGTCAACAAAAACACTCACCCTCAGTGTCCATGGTCGTCGCCAAGTATCTCAAGGCAACCACACCAGGGTCGCCAGCGTTGAACAGAGAGAAGCCACTCCTGGCCTTGGCTTGAGCTACCGAAGATACTCCGACGTACATGACCAAGGAGTTGATCAAAGACAAGTTGTAAGTCTCCGAGATTCCGTCCGAAGGCGACTGCTTCAAACGATCTTTGAGAGTAGGAAGGAAGGACGGTGAACCACGATTGAGGAGGTATTGATCGAGGTAAGTGCGAAGATCACCGTTCTTCAGCCCAGAGGTGAAATCAGAAAGAATAGGAGGTATAGGTCCCATTTCGGGAATCGAATCAAATTTGACATTACGAAGGTGCGGGTCGGGGAGGGTCAGGGTGGGAGGGAAGGCGCTAAGGACGATGTTGCGGAGTTGAATGCAGCGAGGCGGAATCATATCGCAGAGGCTGAAGTAATACTCGCTGAGGAACTCGGGAAAGTCGTGGAGAAGAACAAGAAGCAATCTCAGCGACCCGCGGTAGAGGTCGCGGGACGATTGCTGCAATTCGGCGGACTTGAGGAAAGGAGAGAGGAACTTGAACAACGAGAGTAAGAGTTTGTAGAAAGCCGACCATCCCTAGATAATGAACATTTAAGCGCCGAGAAAAGATGTCCAAGAAGGCAAGATTACCTCGCGATTTTCGGATAAAAGAAGTTTTGGCATGAACAACCGATGAGAAATGAGACTCATCCACGAGAAGGCAAACCCAGGGAAGTACGTGGGCTGCAACGAGCTGAAAGTGTCACTGCAACAAGGCTGTGGTAAGTACCAATCAGCACTCACACCGACTGGGAACATACCTGATGGCAAGGAGCAGCTGGAAGTAAACTGATCCGAGATGGCCCTCGATGCCATGCAGATCGTTGATCAAGCTAGAGAAGAAGCGAAGGAAGGGTTTCTGTTGGAACGCAGGTCCTTGTTCCTCGTGCATGTTGGCGAGCACCAAGACAAAGATTGAAAGAATCTTGGTCAGGTAGTGAACCTTCGCCTGGTCGTTGTTGACGCCGGATGCATCCCCGTGGTACTTGATGATGTAGACGATGAGCCTCGACATCGCATCCAAAGCATGGAATGCGTAGGCGTAGTCACCTGACGCCATGCACTTGAGATAGCTATTGACGCTAGATTCTGCGCACACTCGGAAGAAGAACGACGAGACGTCCTCGGCCTTCAGGATGCCCTGCTTTGTCAGCTGAGTGATATAGGCGACGAACGACTTCTCCGGCGAATGCGAGCGCTGGAAAACGGTGACCCATTGCTGGAACCAGATGAAGAGCTTTTCACGGAGTTGTTGCGTCTCTGACTTATTGGCAAATGTACGCGCGGAGACACCGTCCCCAGCGACCTGCGAGGGCCGGCGAACACCCCTTAAGTCTTCCAACAGTCGGTGGGTTCTATCGAGGCGCGGTCAGAAATGGATCACAATGTTTATCGAAAATGGACATACTCGTCGTGTCCCTTCCCGGACTGAGCGATCTGCGTGAGGACCTCGATCGTGAACGAAAATTGACTCTGGGAGGCAAGGGGAGGGTCGCAAGTAAGACATTCGCGAATGAGACCAGCAGCGAAGTTCTGGAGGCTTGGACGCTGGTCGCCGGATAGTAGCTTGGCCAACTGCTGATCCTGTTGAGCTATGGTGATCAAACCACTGCGAAGCAAAGTCACAGTGACCGGAATGTTAAGCTTGCGCTAATTGGATAATGCGTCAGACATGCCTTGACAAATAGAAAAGAACATAAACCCACCTCGTCATCAGCATATATCAACCAGGTGATCGCCTCCTTCGCCACGTCTTCGAACGAGTGACATAGCTGATCCAATAGGGCCACATAGATATCTCGGGCCAACTGGGAAGGAGTCTTGTACAAAAGTTGAACAATCTTCTGCGAGATCAACAGCGGTGTGCGGTGGCGATCGGGAGACTCTGCAGCGAGGTAAAGGATCTGCCTGACCAAGTGACGGACTTCGTGATTGGACGCCAACGCAGCAAGAGACTGGATTGGGAGTTGGATCAAAACAGCCTCCAGCTCCTTGACCAAAGCCTAGAGCAACGTGAGTAAATTGTGCAGCAAAACATGACTACCACTTACACCGAACCGGTCCATAGCTTCCTGATGAGACGGCACTGTTGGTACTGTGAGGGGCTGATCTAGGACCGGGGACGAAGGGTACATCGCTGAAGACAGTGGATCATGGCGAGAGTATGACATAGTCGACGATGGCCGGCTCGCCCAGCGACGTTTTGTGTCCAAGCCAGCTTCCAAAAAAATAAACCTATGCATAGTGCCTGAACAATAAACCTTGCTCACCGAAGTCTTCATACACGCCGATCTGGTTTGGCTGAACTCCGCTTGGTTTAATCCTGAGAGGATCCGGTAGAGTTTGAGAGAAGTTGGAATTAAGCGCCGAGCTGTCCCAAAACATCTGGCCCCGGTTCGTCTGTGGGGAGTGCATGAAGAACTTGAAGTTTATGACGCATTGATTTACGAACCTGACGATGACGCCGCCGAGCTTCATACGCAGGAGCAAAGCTTTCGTCCACATCGGCGATAGCACGTTCCATGGCTGCCTTCTCGATGGCCTGGCAGGCCAGGTCGAGATTCTCTTGAACGAGCATCACAATCACCGGGTCAGGGATCATTTGCTATAAGTTTGTATCAACACTGGACCATATCCCATGAGATCGTGCAGAGCGCACCTCACTGAAACCGTGTTCAATCAAAAACTGGCGCATATGATTCGACAGGTTGCTTCGCAGCGGCTCCTTGCAAGTGACGAGGGCAAGACTGCCAGCTAGCTTTTGTGCCATGCTGTGCGCCGCTTGGCGAAGTGTTTCCTCATTGCCTTCCGTTGCAAAGTCCTTCGCTACAAGCTCGCGGGTCGAGATGCCCGCAATCGTCACAGAACGTTCCACGACGGGAAGGATGATCTAGTGTGATAGAATGTCAGCATACGAGTTTGCGTTCGTGTGAGAGATGTCAGACTTGCCTCTCGCACAGACCGATCGACGGCCAGCTGGACCGCGCGTTTAAAGGTGTGGTTGGTGGAGAAAGGGGCGAGTTGAGCGTTGACGGTGACATGCTGAATGAGATCCGACAAGATGACTTCGATTTGAGATCCAATCACACGCTGAGCGTCAGTAGCATTGGCAGATCCGAGGGCTAACAACGAAGAACCGCCCTGCATATGGACGGATGGATCGTAGCCGCCCATGGGCAAGGAGTCTATGTCGCCAACATATTCAGGCAAACCAGGCCCTGACATCGGATCGCCAAAAGGCCTGCTACGCAGGACCGCGGTGGCTTCGACGGCGTCGAGATCGATGTCCAAGCTCTTGCAGAGTACTTCGATTTCAAACTTCATGTTCAGCTTGAGTTCCGCATAGTGGTACAACTCCGCAAGCAAGCTGACGACCGCCATAAGCCAAGGGTTCGGAGGTCTAAATACTTTCGACTTCGCCGCGGGTTCCAACGTCTTGCAAACGAAAGGAATGGCGACAATGAGTCGACCGTTGTCATAACCCTCGACGAGCAGCTCCTTGAAACCTAAGTTCTTGTGCTTGATCGGTTTGTCCCGGGCTAGGGTGATGGTTCCTAACCAAGAGCCCATATTCTTGAGAATCGCACGTTCGGAGCTCGACTGCATGGTTTTTTCCGCGTTTAACAGGTGCGCCGACTTCGCAATCGTCTCCTGGAGGACAAACTTCAGAAGAGTCCCTTTGTCGAGAGCGTCCAAGAACCGAAGGTATAGCTGATGATTGTTGGGCTCCGTGCTGACACGCTGATCGACAAGGTAGTTGGCGAACCATCGAGCATAGTCATCTTTGAAGGAGCCCTTCATGTCCTCCAACTTGCTGTCGAAGTTTGTTGGGGCCAGATTGTTTACGATAAAGAGAATTTTGTCCGAGATCTCTTCCGGAGGCGGCTCCAGGGCGTCGTCGTACTTATCGGGTCTGATGGAATTAAACACAGGTGGGGGTTCTGTGGGAGCAGTGGAAAAGGCTCTCATGTCCGCTGGGTTAACGGAGCTGTCGTTGGCGTTGGCGAGGGCTCGCTGGATGCTGGCAGCGAGATCGGGGCGAGCTTCCGGCAGATGGGGTATGCTGAGCAGAGCCTGGCATAGAGGCTGCCACTCTGAGAGACGGGATTCGAATCGCGACAGCGCCTGGATACCGAACTTGAAAAGATTGGTCTCCGGAGAGCAATTCAAGGCATCGATGACATATCGGATGGCGATACCAAGAGGGATGTAGTCGACGAGTTCGTACTGGATGATGGACCCGAATAGGTAGCCAGTCATAGCCAATTCCCGAGCAGGGTACCATGTTTGGAAGAATTTATACTCATCAAAGAGAAAGTGGAGCATGCAAGAAAAGATTTCGTGGTCGCGAGAATTGGATGAGTTCTTGTTGCGCTGCAGCATGGCGATCACCTCGTCGATGGTTATGTGTTCGTCATACATCTGCTTGAAGATACCGTCCACCTCAACCTCGTTGTCCGATGCATATGTGACCACAGAGAAACCTGGCTCGGCATCAGAGCCAGGAATCAAGTTCATCAGGCGAGGGTGTATCTGGAGGCAGGCGTTGCGGACTTCAAGGCAATAGTCGACGTCGTTAGGGTGCATGATACTGGCACTGCTCGCAAGCGCGTGAGTAGGATATCGGCACAACAAGTAGCATACTTCTCACCTGTTGCGGAGGACGCGAAGGAATATGGTGATCGTCAATGGATTCAGCGTCATGGTCCGAGATTCAACCGCCGGGTCCGAGATCCTGGTTGCTTTCTCGCTCTCCATTTTTGTGTCCAAGAACGCGATCACGTCGTGGAGGAAGTCCGCGCCATGCGCCGTAACATTGTCTGCCAACCACTTGTCGAGATTCAGATATTCTCTTCGAGAAGCCAAAGCCGCAACATCAAGCGCAAAAGCGAAAGGCCGGACATCTAGCAGAGCATCCAAAATCTGAGAATATCGTAAGTAACAACGGCCGATGCTCCACGGGTGCACTTACCTTTAGGTCCTGTGCAACATCCAAGATTCTGGTGATATTAAGTGGACTATCCTCATAGAAATCGCGGAAAGCGTTGGTGAGGTAGGTTGGTTGAATCTGCCAGATTCGCATGAAGACTAGTTGGTGATTAGGGTGTCCAGCCAAGAACATATTGAGGAGCTTCTGAGAGTATTCCAGCCGGATTTCGTTCCAGGACAATTGCTAATACATGTGTCAGAGCAAACATTTTAATCTCGTAGAGAAACCGTACTTACAGGAGCCTCAAGCAATCCCATGTGAACTAACTCCGCGCTTATGCGGACTGCTTTGTCCAACATCTCCCGCACGAAATTCCTTATATCAGCGGAGTCCGAATCCGCCAGGCGGACCAACACTTCGAAAAGATCCAAGGAGTTCCAGGTATGACCCTGGACATTCGCAGCGAGGGCCTTGATCGTCGGGCTGGCGTTAGTAACATCATCCATCGTAACAATTCGTCGACCAGGCAGCGTAACAAAATTGAAAGTGTCGGCTGGGAGAGAAAGGAGAGCGTCCAGAAGGCGTAATTGATACAAGGAATTAGACCACATTGACCAGAAACCAGTCACGGCATGTACTTCAGCCTCGCGAGGACTGTTCAACAAGATGGCAATCAGCAGCTTGAGAGTCGCCGTATCAACACCGTTGCGATCCGGGATGTCGAATGCTTTGATGGCATTGGCCCAGTTCAAAGGGACAGACTGCGGAAAGCGTCAACGTACAGACGAGCCAATGAAGTGATGACAGCTTACATAGCTACTTAGGGCCCTAACAAACGCATTGACGTCACCTAGAGTCGAGCCCTCCGCCGCTTGCCGAGCCAACGTCGACATGTACTCGATGACTTGGGCGTCCCGTGGAGGATTGGAGTCGGACACACCGAACCGAAGCAACAGTGCGCGAACAGTATCTACGTCGTTCGTAATCTCGGGCCCAAACTGATTGAACGCCTGGACGAGGGTCGTGCCCGGCGGTAGACTTGAACAAACGTTATTTCGAGAAGACCGGTGTGATAATCGAGGCATTCCTACCTCAAACGCGGAAATATCTGGTGCAACATGGGCGCAACCGTCTCTGACCCATACTTCGCCTGTGCTGCTGCGATCAGCGCCTGTCTCTGGGTCGCGTCCAGCGTCGGCGACTCGAGCGACGGCGCGACAAGAAGGTTTGACAACAACTTCGCGACCTGCGATGGCGACAAGTCCGCGTGATCGAAGGAAGGATGCTGACACAGGGATAGCACGGCATTCTCAAAGTCTACACGTATGATGGTAGACGCCTGTTGAGAGAGCTCCCTCCGCGTGGGCGCAGACACGATGGACGACGCCAGCACGAGCCGCTCAAGCGGGCGCAGGCCTATACGATCCGCAAATCGCACGAGGTCGAAGTGTCGAAATATATCCCCTTCGCCCCGATCGAGCCCATCTCTAAAACGATCCGCGAGGAAAGGGTCGCGCGCAAGACGCTGTGTTTCTTGAACAAGTAAGCGGAACGTGAGCGAAGTTGAGGTATCGAACGCGGCGAGCGCGGCAGTCGAGAGGAGTCGAGACTGGGAGTGGGCTATGAGGCGGCGTATGAAGTGGAGGTATGTTTCGATCCCATGCTGTTCGGACAGCTGCAGCGGGTGGTAAAAGAAGGCGGTAAGGTCGCGTGTCGTAGGCAAAAGCAGTGCGAAAAGAGCAAGAGGCACGTACCGAGCGGATCTCGGCTTGATTTCGCTCGAAGTTGTCTTCGGTGAGAGTGGAGAGAAGGAAAACGATTTGAGCCTTGACGATCGTATGTATGTTGTTGTTCGGAGGGTTGTCCATGACGGGGGTTGGTGCAGCTGGAGCCTCCGTGCGTCGACCACCTCCTCCGCTGCCAGAAGTCGCTTTTATGGTTGAGAAGGGGGGTCCGTAAGGCTGAGAAAGAGACGCAGGCCGTCTATGACGGCGAGCACAGTGTCAAAGGCTACTCAGGCTCACCGCCGTGTGCACCTACGCGCGGACTGTCTGCACTCATTTCCATTCTCCGCTTCAATTCAAGTGGCTAAGCTCTAAGGGCCACGTTGCTGTCAGCAGGTTTGTCTATTAACGGGTCCTAGTGGTAGTCGCCGGACTCATGGAAACCTGTTGACTCGTTCGCAAGGCTCACGGTCTGCTTCAAATAACCTCTCATTAACCATCAATGCTGTGTGGTATCATCCGATAATACATAACTACCTAGAAACGATGTACAAACCTATTCAAACCCTTCCCCTATTGATAAAGTGCCAATAACCCGGAGAACAAACAAATCGAAATGGCGAAGAGCCGGGGACTCCACAACGCGGCATCGTTACTCTGTGCAGATTGTGCTTGTCGTGGAATTTGAGGCGCGTATTTGCACATTGCAGCGCCCTTCAAGATCGCATCTGGTACCAGGATGACGGGAACACCGCCCTTGGTATACTCGACTTCCACCGTTCCATTGCTACCAACGGCCCATTGAGTGCACGTGAAAATGCTGAGGGTGCAGAGTGGTTTAAGAATTGTGTCAACGTATGAACGGAGGACTTACTCGGTGGAAGCGAAACTGTTGTCCCAAGGCGTGTATGCCTTGATGCTGATGTTCGCCGGCTAGCAGTGCCTGTTGTGAGTCTGACAGTGTTGATCGAGGGCGATCAAACAATGCGCACCGGCGAACCAATGTTCGTCAAAATAGTGATGACATTTCCTCTCATGATAGAAATGCCGTCAGGCTCGGTCGTCAAAACTTGCGTTGTGGAGTTCAACCAGCTCGTCTGAACGAGATAGTTGCGGAGCTGCAATAATCGACGTGAGCAAAAGAGGACACAATGAACGCCCAGAAACACGAATGGCAATTTGGTCTACGTGCCTGGTTAAGAGTGGCGGTCATGTTGTACGCCGTAGTCTTCTGGTAACCTGTCGGCCACAAAGCTTCACGGTTGAACTAGGAAAACGAGTGCTCAGTAGATGGCAGGTCATGTCACGGATGCACATACAGGATCAGCAGCACCGCTAAGACTCTGCTCCTGGCCATAGTAAACGATCGGAATTCTGCTCGAAGATCAGCCGCACTCTTGGCGGAAAGATTCTCGTTACATACCCATCCTGAGAAAAGTACCAAGTTAGTAATCCACTTGAGCAAAGATGAAAAAGGCCGCTCACCGACATAAAATTAAAGGCCATCGCATTGCTGTCATCCGTTTAGCATACCGAATCTGGCGACCAAATTCCGAGTAGGGATATATGCTCACTAAAGCGATTGAGGATCGACGGAAAGATTATGCCAGCGAGGAAGATCCTGGTTCTCCAAGAAGTTGCCTAACACGGAAGTGTCCTACAGAGGTAATATTGGGCAAAGACAAAACACGCTTCAAATGTATCCACTTGCCTTCATGCTCTTCTGCAATTGCTGAAGCATAAGCGTAACGGCCGACATGTTTCCTGGACCCGGAATGCTAAAGCCTTGCACGAGGGCATCGTACATCGGGTAGTTCAGGATAGAGTCCATCGAGTTCTGGTACGTGGAGGCCAGACTTTCGTCGAACGTCAGAGAAGAGATCCGCGCGACAAGTGAGTCGCGATGCACTTACGCGACATCGTCACCGAAGACCTCGCCCATGCAAAATACGCCAGCTTTGCCACAAAATTGCGGCCAGAATTCCGGTTTCACGTGTCTGAAAAAAAAGTTGACGAGTCACGATGGAAAGCAGAGGATTCAAGTGCTTACTTAGCGGCTAGAATATTGCTGTCAGTTGGCACGGTGAGGAATACACACCGAGAGATGCTCACCATCGATACGCAGACCATCGATTCCATACTCTTGAACAAGAGACTGAATCCACTCTCCATAGGCAGATATCACTGCCGGGTCCTCGGTGTTCACGTCAGGCAGTGCGACCTTGGTGTCGCCAAGCCAGCATTCTTGAATGCTTGTGATGTTGTTCCAATCCACGGGACAATACGGATGATATTGGGACTTGTCAAACGTTTCAGCATGCGGCTTGTACGCAAACATGCATGCATGCAACCGACCTGATCCTTGAACATGTACGTGGACAAATCAGGTGTCGTCGATGTTGCCATCACGTTATTGGCAACAACGTCGACCATCAGAAACCTTTGAAAGATGGAAGCTTCAGCGGCGAGAACGCCAAGGGGACAGGTCTGCTCACATGTTACGGCGGTGCAGTTCGGCGGATAGCGCCTTCAAATCGTCGGAAGTGCCGTAACGACTGTTGAGCTTGGTTGCATCTGCGACCCAGTAGCCGTGGTAGGGATCACCGTACGCAGTGCGCGGGCCTTCGTAGTTTTGGGAGACGGGGCTGATCCAGACTATATGCGCGTAAAATGCTCTCAACCGCGGTCGGCGGGAAGGACAGCGCCGAGCGGCACTCACTAGCGGTGAAACCAGCATCTTGGATGTAGTCCAGGTTTTCGCGGATGGTATTCCACGTTCCTCCGCACCAGGTCTGCTGGCCGGGATCACACGCATTAGTGTTTGCCCCGGCGGGGAGAGCGTAACGGTCCGTGATTATTCTGCGCGGCCGTTAGAGCGACGGGAGCTTCGGTTGAGGAAGGTGCGCGAAGGTGCGTACTGGTATATAGACCGGCCTCTCCATTCGGCCGCGGTTGCGGCGAATGCAGAGCCCACGAGGGAGAGAGAGAACGACGCAGCAAGAGCATGCATTATGAGCCGGCAAAGGTACGCCGAGGCTAAAAAATGAGTGTGATGTCGGGGGAGGTGACTAAGTCTGATATTAGAGAGCGTAAAAGAGAGGGAGAGGCTGAAGGGGCCCTTGACCAGCACGGACTGCGCTTGCGACGGTGTACCGTGTTGGCAGAGACGTTGGGAGAGAGTGTGCAAGAGGTGAAAAAGGCCCTGCCAGGAGAGTCTGAGGCGAGGCCATATGTATTTCTTGATGTTTGGATCATGTGTACACCGAAGCCATGCAACCGTTCCGTCGGCGAGTGGCAGCTATTTTTGATTAGCCTTTCGCCCCCTTGGTGAAACCGCCTCGGAGTCAAGTACGCAAACGGAACTCCTGCGGTCACACTTGCAGGCGCTCTGGCAGAGCTCCTGCCGATTCCTGTAGGTATTTAATGCAGATGTGGGGTAAGTATTGGATATCACCCTCTAGTTGACAGATCCGCACTGGCTGTCTGGGGCTGTCTGGGGACTGCCAGAGGGTGCCTGGTACGCACCGATTGCATTTTCGGCAGCAGAACACCACGTGGGAACGACGTAGCAAGTGAACTCGATTTGGCGCTCGCCGCCACGACCCAACGCAACATCCGTACACTCAGTGAACGTCACATTCGAGCCAATTTCGAAGTCCTTCTTTGCTGCAAGTTGGCTTGCCTTTGACGCGCGATATCTGTTGACCTCTCTTGGTAAGACGCGCAACGCGTTGATCACAGAACCGCATGTCTCGTCACCTTGAGCCTCAGTCATTCACAAAGTTTGGATGGATAGTCTGTGCATGGGTTCTGGTGGTTTCATTCCAGGTATGATCTCTCAAGCAAGAAATCTCTCGCGAAAGCATCCCCTGCCCAGAATCTGAAGTCATTCTTCAAGTATGGCTACCACATTTCCACGCTTAATCAAATCCAAGCCGTCCTCACATGCAGGGGGCGCGAAGCATCCATCCCATTTTACTACGGCCTCCCGACATGCATACCCATGTCGGACAGCACCTTTTCCGTTGTAACCTCAGTTTTCACCGTCGGTGGCCTCATGGGCAGCTTGGTCGCAAATCTCATTCTGGACCGCTATGGCCGCAAAGGCGCTGTGCAAGCTAGTGGCGCTCTCTTTGCCCTTGGTGCAGGGCTGATGGCCATCTCGGCCTCTATCGGCCTTCTGATGTTCGGAAGGTGAACGCTCCTGTTTGCTCGAGGATCCATGCGGAGAGCGCTGATCCCGAATTGCAGAGCGCTAGCAGGTGCCGGCGCTGGGATCGGCCTCTGTGTGGGCCCAATTTATCTGTCCGAACTGGCGCCTCCGAGAATCAAAGGCAGTGTCGGTGAGGATCGCTCGCGCACACGCTGCTCTATGCTGTGGTGTTGACAGCGTGTGTGCGCGAAAGGTGTTCTGACGCAGCTCGCCATCGTCATTGGCATCATGGTCACACAAGCCATGGGGCTTCAGATGGCCACTCCTACGCAATGGCGCTTCGTTCTCATGTTCTCCTCCGGCTTGTCCGTCGCACAGCTCATTATCAGCCCACTCATAGTGGAAACTCCCGTCTGGCTGAAGAGGAGAGGGGAGCTGGCCGACCTCAAAGCGGTTGAACGACGCCTTTGGAAGTACGACGTGTCAGATGCTGACAGTAAGCTCATGGAAATTTACGAGGCGACTCACTTGATTCGCAACAGCTGATCCGTACAGACTCCGCTGCTGATGTCGAAGATCCTCTGCTCGAAGAAGGCGGGGAAGAGGAGGAGGATCTCCCGAGTTTGGCCACGGAACGAACGCATTCGGTATCCGTCTTTCAGCTGCTCACCGCTAGGCAGCTCCGTCGACCTTTCTTCGTCGCGTCCTTTGGTATGCTCGCACAGCAACTATCAGGCATCAACGCGGGTAACAAACAGCTTCCTCGATTTCCACGCGCAAGCGTTGTAGGTTGACCGGTTTACAGTGCTCTACTACAGCAACGACATTTTATCCAAATCTTTGCCGGACATGGGGCCCTACATCTCTTTGGGGATCACCATTGTGAATGTTCTCATGACAGCACCACCTATCTTCCTCATCGAGGTACCTGACGTTGACACTCAACTCATCGAATGATGTTGATTCATGTGACATGTAGCGATGGGGACGACGGACACTTTTATTGCTGTCCTCAGTGGGAGCCGTCTTGTCGCTGATCCTCGTCGGGTACGGACTGGATTCGAGTGCGGTGATGCTTGCGAGCGTGGCTATTATGACCTTCGTCACGTACGTTCCGAAGAAACATAACAACGCGGATCTTGCTCACGAGATTCTCAAAGGTCGTTCGCCACAGGATTAGGTCCCGTTCCATTCGTCATCATTCCGGAAGTATCTCCATCGAATGTATGCGTTCATAGATTCTCCACACTCTATGTGAGGTGGATAGTAGATACTGACTGCTCCGATCATTCAGGCCGTGGCAGCCTTGTCATCCGTAGCACTCTCCCTCAATTGTAAGTTTCTCCGATTCACCCAGGAAGCATGATTGACCACATGATGTCCAGGGATTGCAAATTTCTTCGTCGGCCTCGTATTTCTCCCCCTCCGGAATATTCTGTCTGGGGGTGACGCGGAGCGCGAGGGAAGAGTATTCTACGTGTTTGCTGCTGCTCTGAGTTTATCGACAATGGGCTTGCTGAGAAGCTACCGGGGATGATTTTTTGGGGCTTTAGTTCTTCTTGGGGAGATTTTTCAGTCTCATGCTGTGAGGGATGAATTATCTCGTATGCATTATAGTTTCTGTGTATAGCATCAAGGTCTTGCTAGTCGTTTGTTGCGTTTTGTGGGTTTTTGTTGGTCCGAGTGGAAGTTCGAACTAGTAGTGGTGACGTGATTCACTTGTGTCAAGGTCCGCGTCATTCAGTGCTTGTTCTTGTCGCACAACACATCTGCGCCTCGAATATATCGACCGCCGCCCACCCACACAACATGACGACCATCACAGATATCCAGTCCAAGGTTCAGCTTGATGCTCTGCTCGAGCAACGGAAAGACAGCCTCGTCGTGATTGATTTCCATGCAACTTGGTGCGGTACGTCCTCCGCACACTCTGCCACCGACGAGTTTCCTTGAGTCGAGAAATTTGTGGCGCGTCACTCTGTGTATAGGACCCTGCCATGCCATCGCTCCCCGCTTCAACGAGCTCAGCCGCGAGTTCACGAACGCTGCCTTCGTGCGCGTCGACGTTGACCAGGTGCCCGAGGTGGCGCAGCAGTACTCCGTCAGCGCGATGCCGACATTTTTGTTCATCAGGAACAAGGGCGTCGTCGCCACGGTGAGTTTAGAGTCCTCGTGTATATGCTATCTAGCAACTGCTCATCGCCGATCGGTGGCCCGCGCAGTTGAAGGGAGCGATGCCGAAGCAGCTCGAAGATCTCGTCCTCGCTCACAGCCAAGCGCCTGCAGCCGCGTCTTCCTCTGCTGTTGCTGCTTCTTCCAGCTCTGGCTCAAATGGGGCTCCATCTGACGTATGTATTGTGCCTTGATCCAAGGTCATCACAGGAATTGACGGCTTTCCGTCCTCAGCCATCACTGCTCGAGCATCTCGACCTAAGCCAAGTCAACTGCCTCAACGAAGCCGCAAACCACGCTCTCAAAGGCATTGTCTCGCAAAAGAAGTTCAACACAACCAAAGAATTTCTGCTGAGCGACGCCGATGAGCAGCTCCTCCTGAACATCGAGGTGCGTGTTCATCACCGTCTTGTTCTGTCAAGCACAGAGTAGCCAGTCCTGACGGGCGCGTGTCCAATGTAGTTCAACCAGGTAGTTCGGGTGCGCTCGATTGTCATCCAGTCCTCAAACCTCGCCCAAGCACCGAAGAGCATCAAGCTGTTTGTGAATCGGTCGTCGCTCGGGTTCGACGATGCCGAAGATGCCCAGGAGCCTGAAGCCGCTCAGGTTCTGGAGCTCACAGAGGAGCAGGTCAAGGAAGGGAAGCCTATCCAGTTGAGATTCGTGCGGTTCCAGGCAGTCAACAGTCTTCATGTGCGTATCCCCTGCATGCGTGCGAACAATCGATCAGACGATGCTCATAATCTGTGTGTAGATTTTCGTGGCATCAAACCAAGGTGGAGAAGAGGAGACGCGTATCGACGCTGTCGACGTTTTTGGTATTCTTTCAGGGTGTGTATTTCCGTTCGCTGATGCTGGATGGCATGAATCTGAATGTACTTCACAGCGTTACGAGAGACCTTAGTGGCCTGAGGAAGACAGATGACTAGTGGATGTATTGATACCTCTGTATTTGATAGTCTTGTTTTGATTTATAGAGAGATATCAGGATGGTGGAAGTGACCGACTATGTTGCACGCTCAGTGTATCACCACGGAAAGGATGCGATGCCATTGCACAATTGAATTTTATTTCTGCAAGATATCGTAGGCTATATGTGTCAAGATCATTGGTACATTAGCAGCTTGGAAGACTTCGGAGCACAAGCGTGAGCAGGCCACTATGCTCGCCGATCGCAAACTTTCTTGTGGCCCTTCCAATGCTCTTTTTGACAAGAGTAGTCACAGTACCTGCACAGTGCAATCAGTCAGATGCAGATATTTACTGGGACATTGACGGAACGAACCTCGCTTTTTCGCACCCCTTGCATTTCTTCAATAGCGCGCTCGGGTTCCTGCACCATGAACAACGGTAAAGCTCTACATCGCTGAAGTTGATCTTCGGATGAAGATATCCTCGGTCATCTTCGTGCTGATGGCCTCCCGCAATGTCCGGATCTTTGATTTCGAGCTTCTCGAGCCAAGCGGCGAGGTCGTCCTCCGCAGCGGCCGCGGAAATGTCGGATGGCATGGTCTCGGAGAACTGGGGAATGTGAGTATCCCACTCCTTCCACGCCTGTTCCATGCGGTCGATGATGGTGGTGCACGTCAGGCGCATCTGGGTCTTGCTGATCGGACGAGAGAGGAAAGTCGAAAAATCGTCTGCGAGCTGTAGCTTCCTTTTCAGTTCCTGAACAGCGTGGAAACCCCAAAGACAAAATAGTGAGATGAAGTCGATAAGTGCGCTGCGCAATTCTGACCTTGAGTTCCCTGTTATCCGCGTGGATTTCATGGCCTTTGATGAGGAGCATCGAGAGCAGGTTGATATATAGGACGCTCTTCATGCTGCGTGTATCCGGGGGTGCCTCTTGAATATAGGTGGTGGAATCCTCCAACGCGCACATAGCGAGCGCAAAACCCTCTTCCAGATTATGCCCCACATTCATGGCTTCGTCCAGTTTGGCCAATGCGAGGCTCATCGCGTGCTCGGCCGCTCGATAGATGAGACCAAACCGCACGTAATCAGACATGTTGGGGCACTTCATCCCCTGCTTTGCGATGCGGAGACCATCCGCGACGTCGGCGCCCAACGTGAGCACGTAGTACCAAAATCCAACGTGTGGGTTGCGTTCTATGGCTTTGCGGGCCATGGCATGAGCCTCAGGCAGGCGAGACTTTATGATCAGGTATTTCAGATGAACAATGTCCGCCTTGTCTAGTTCGCCTGCGGACCCATGATCGCGAAGAGCCTTTGCGGCGAGCGGGAGCGAATCTATCCACCATATGAACGGCAGTCCTATGCTCCTTATCTCCCGCTTTCCCGTGCGTGGATCCTCTACCTCCCATGCGCCCTGAGTGATGGAGTACTCCGTCCGAAGGATGTACTCCGCAAACTTTAGCCCGAGCGCATAGAAATCATGATCTTTCGTGATGTCCGCCATCGCTACCTGAAAGTCGCGCATTGTATTGACGAGCACGAATGTTTCGCAGCGCGGCATGCCATAGTCCATCAGCACATCTGTGAGGTTATTTGGCCAGCGTTTGCCAACGGCTTCAACATACTTCCTCGGATCCAGACGCGTGTCTTCGATTTCGTTGTCTTTATAGTGGAGTCGCAGAATGCCACCAAGGCCCGTAGCCCGGGTACGAATGTCGACATCCTTCGTACACGCGACAAGCAGGTTAACCACGCTGGGAATGGCTTGAAACTCTCTGTGGCAATGTTGGGCAGCGCCGGATAGGAGCACAAGAGAATGGTCAAAGAGCATGTGCGGTACTTGAGGCTTGCGAATGAAAGAGATTATCGTACGAACCAGCCGCGGGACATGAACAAGCGGCAGCAGCTTGGGGTCAGGAGGTTGCTCGTTATTGGTGACGCTCGCTACACTGTGCGATAGCACTGTGATCGCCAGCTCAGCCGCTTTCATGTCATTTGGCTGCTCATCGAGCAGTTGCAAGAGAACGGAGGTCTTTTTCGCGATCTCGAGACGGACGTCTATACCTCCATGATGGGTGACGGAGCTGAGAGCCTGTAGAGCAATATGACAGCATATGGGGCGGTCCAGCAAGGGTATCACCATCGCCATAAAGTCTAAAGACAAAGGCGTTGACCATGACCGTTCATTGAAAGATCATAACGACATACTAGCTTCTTTGAAGATACGATCCCTAAGGATCGTGTCTGCGGACATTTTCGCGTAGAGGGCAATGACGGCTCCTGCGAGTCGGTCATTCTCGCTGCTACGGGCGAATGAGTAAAGAAGGTTGAGAGTGCGCGATATATCGTCAAAATTCTTGTGCAGCTTCTTGAACCCGCTGCGAGTAACCATATCTAACATCAGAAGGGGAAAGCAAGACAAGATCGTAAATATTGCTGATGATCTCTTCTGTCAAAGAACAAAAGATCGAGGAAGCAGAGGCTGAGTCTCTAGTCACTCATAGAGAATCGAGCCTACAATCATTCCAAGGCGCAGCTGATCACGATGGAGATAATATGACATACCGGGTAAGTCAAGCATGGCACATAGAACATCTACGACATTGGACCATCCCTCTGCGTGATAGACGCTCTCTAAGAATTCGTCTGGAGGGACATATTCTGACGACTGAGCGCCTGAGATGCTAACGCGCGCGGGCTTGGGGCGGTTGGCTTTTGACTTTTTCTTTTTTGCTGGGCCTGGCATGGTAATCGTGCAAAACGTCTGGAAAGGCGACCGTAAGCAAGTTGGAGAATCTTTATGAGTCAAACAAACCCAAATGCCTCTTTTCCCACGAGGAATTAAACGTTTCGTATGCAGCTACCGGCAGTGGGTCCATGTCTGTGAGTTTTATTCATACTTTTCCCAAAGGCTGACAGTGGGAGACAAGCATTTGTCCGTCGATAAATATGCTTGTACTACGGGGCTGGTGTTGATCGTACAGCAGGGAGATACAAGACGTGTGAAAGTGTGAAAGTGGGTCGAACCGACTTGGCCGAAAACGGCAATAAGCAGGTGTTGCTGGTCGCCGTGCTCGAAAGGACTACTGGAACTGGCTTTCCTGACTTTCCTATCTCTTCGCCCTCGAACACCGCCACCACAAACATGGCGGATTCACAGCGCAAGGAAACTGATGCCTTCTTCTCATTTTTTGCCTCGTTTGATCTTGCCAGACCGGTGACGACCGTCTCCGACCTGAGCGATGGTGCCGCGCTCATCGAGATTCTTTCCACTATGTGAGTGTCTGAGCAATTCTGTTTCTTCGGCTGATCTCCCAACTTCTGTGCGATAGAGATGCAGAATACTTTCGTCAGCCTACACGGCCTTCTGCTCAACCCTCGGACAACTGGGTCTTGCGATTCAGTGCCCTGAAACGGGTCTACCGTCTCATGACACAGTACTTCTCGGACGTCTTACGCCAACCCACAAGTGCATTGGAGGTCCCAGATCTGCAGGCAATCGCAAAGGACCACAATATCGCATCTACCTTGCTTATGTGTCGTCTCGCCATCGCTATCGCCGTGCAGTGCGAGAAGAATAAGGGTTTCATCGAAAAGATACAGGGATTGAGTGAGACCGATCAGCACTACTTGATGAAGGCCATAGAACAAGTGAGTATCGCACTTGCTTCGACAGCGTGAGGACTCGTTGAGACATCCCCGTAGGTCATGGTCAAGGTGAAATCGGCAGCTGGGAGCGGAAACGCTGGTGAAGCTAGTATGACCGAGTCAGTGCCTTTTGATTATATTGGTCTATAAGTTGACGATCGGTGCAAACACAGGGACGACCATTACTATCAGATTCAGTCCGAACGTAGTCGCGTGCTAGCCGAAAAAGAGACCCTTGAGAAAGTGTACCAGGCCCTATTGGAAGAACACCGCACTTTGCAGACCACTTACGACGATGCCGTTTCTGAAAAGAACGAAGCGCTTGCTCGTGCACGGGAGGTTCAGCGGGAGGTGGACAATCGGAGGAACGATAAAGCAGACGTCATGATGCGTGCTGAGATCGACCGGCTTCGCGTTGATCTGTGAGTAATACTTTCTTCGCTTCTCCGCATCGCATACTCAAGTGAGTCATCATGTAGTCAGAAGAGCGAAGACAATCTTGCCGTGGCTGAGTCCGAAGTTGACAAGCAAACAAACATGGTATCCGACTTGACGCGCAGAGTAGAGGAGTTACAAGTACATGCAGACGAAGCGGCGAAGTTGAAGGACCAGGTGGATGAGTAAGTGTCTTCAACGGTACAAAGGGCATATTGATATCGATCCTCAATAGGTATCGTCACGCAGCAGACCGGTTAGCCAAGACCGAAAATGTAATGGAGAAGTATAAGAAGAAGCTTCAAGAGGGTGCCGATCTACGACAGCATGTCAAGGTAAGGCCTTTGCCTAATCATAAATCACTCGGTATGAATACAGATCCATTACAGTCACTAGAGAAGCAGAATGCGGATCTTGTGGACAAGAATGCATCGCTCGAAGAGGAGTACCGCAAGGTCGCGGCTTTCAAGCCCCTCATGGAGTCCTACAAGAGCCAAATCGTTGATTTGGAAGGCAAGGCATCAACAAGGAACAAGGAACTTGACACCTTGCGATACGAACTGGAGCAGACAAAGACAAAACTGCGGATCACAGAGGAGGAAAGGGCGAAGGATTCGGAGACGTTGGAGCTCTACCAGGAGCGTGTACGTGAGCTTGAGCTGAGCTCCCATCGTCTCGTCCCGTCCGCGAAACCTGCAAAAGCTCCGCGCATCAGTGACGTGGCCACCGACGAAGATGGCATTGTTGTAGAAGAGCCGCTTGACCCGCACGAGGAAGTGAATATGGAGGAGGAAGCAATCAGTCAGGGTCTGGGTGGAGAGTTGGATGATGCGCTCACTGGAACTACCATGACCGATCTCAAGCTTCAAGTCCGCAAGTTGCAACGCGAATTGGAAGCCGCTAAAACCAACCATTCCGACTCTAGTCGTGTGCTTGTGCTTGAGAACTTGCTCGATGATGCGAACCGGATGAAGGCGAGGTATGAGGCTGATTATCTTGCCGCACATCGGGAGAAGCTGGTCCTACAAAACGACCTCGAAGAGATTCGCAGCGGAAAGGCATTGGGTGACGGGTGGGTATTCTCGTGTCAAGCAGGACTTTCTTCTAATAATATATTTCTATGTTCAGCACCGAGGCTGCCATCGCTCTGCGTCAACGCTTGAACGAAACAGTGGATCAACTTGACGCTTTGCGCAAGGAGCATGCAGAACTCGAGGTCAAATGTGATAGCATGACCAAAGAATTGACGATCGCTAGATCAGATCGTTAGTCGCTTCTTGTGATATGTCATAGTCTGATGCTCATCCTGTTCTTTTTCAGTAAACTTGGTCAACAAGGACCAGCTCGAAATTCTTGCTTCGTTGCGGGAGTCTGTCAATGAAGACAAGACAGGCTTGGAGGCCGAGCTCGATCGGATGCGCAAGCAACTGAAAGAGGCTGCCGAGAAGAATAAGATGCAGTTAGAACAGATCAACGGCCTACTGTTCGAAAAGGTGAACCTTCAAAGCGACGGGATCGGCCAGCGGGAGAGAATGCTACAACGGGAGCGTGACTTTGGGTAAGTCGTTTGGCATCCGATCTATTTGTTAGAAATTCACCAGCTCACCGATGTTTTCCAGTGAACTTCGTGCGGCCATGGGCAAGGATGTCCCCGAAGACGTCAAATCCCGCGTTCTTTCACAGCACGAGGATAACGTACAGCTGAGGGAACAGCTCAAGACTACTCAGGAAAAGCTAGTGAAAGCCCGAGCTGTTAGTATCCTCCCCTCAGTATCTTATATGGAAGACGTATGTTCTGATCGATGCACCTGCAGTTCATCAAGTCACAGGACAAGCTTTTCAAAGAAGAGCAAGCGAAGTTGACTGGATCGGCATCACCTGTTAGTTCGCTCCCACAACCCTTGTACATTCGAATCGCTTATCGACATCCCTGATCAGGGTACCTTCGACGAGGCAGAAGGCAGCATTCGTTCCAAGGTCAAGATCTTGGAAGAGGAGGTTGCACGTACAAAGGTTTCTATCCTTGCTTCGTTGCTCTTTGTTTTCATGCTCATGTGGACTTACCACAACCGCCAGCGACTTCTCAAGGAAGCCAATATCCGATATCGCAAAGAGCAGGAGCTGCTACTGGGCGCGATACACAATCTCGGGATGCGTGCAGCGCGAGACCATCTGGGACATCCGCAACAGCAAGGTCGTCTGGGACCCACCAGCTGGTTAGGGCAGCAGCGCAGAAACGTGGGTACCTATCCAATCAATGCTGAGAAGGCCACTGACGGCGCTCTTTCTTTCAAGTTTGGCTCAAGTCTGCGGCGGTGAGCTGGTACCGGCATATTGTGTTCGTTTGATTTCTTTCTCTAGGCTGCAAAGGGTCTGGTATCGTCGGGAGGGGTACGGGATTATTTGATACCCTTAGCGTATTCTCATCTACATATATCACTGACTGCATCACCCATGTCTGTATCACTTATTCCATCTCACTCGTTCCGGATCTCTGTTAGATATCTTCCTTAGTACCAAGTAGAACTGTCGGATAGAATCAATTCCACATACCAAGTAGAACTGTCGGATAGAATCAATTCCACAATCTTTCTGTTCTGTGCGCATGATGTACGTAATTAGAGTGCCGGAGCCAACAAGTGTAGACGTCGTCCTCTTCGACCACATACACAGCGGCGAGAGATGAGTCAGGCAAGCAGTTTTTGTGAGTTTATTTCTGCGATAAGGACTGACTTTTCTCTTCAAATACTCTCATCATACACCTCCACACAGCTCAGGCATGAACGACGTTGATGCCTCGGAGGCCGACATGCAACTCTACAAACCAGCGGCGACTATAGCCTCGGCCGTCATCGACGGCTCGCGCCTCGAAGGCGGGGGCCAACTCGTGCGCAATGCCGTCGCGCTCTCTGCGCTCATGTCCAAGCCGATTATCGTGCAAAACATCCGTCAGAACAGAGCACCCCCGGGATTGAAGAAACAGCACCAGGCCGGTACGTCGCACCCGCTAACACCTGCACTTGTCCCGCCCCGCCCACTCAATCAACCGCGACCCGCGCAGGCATCCAGCTTGTCGGCGAGATTGCGTCCGCGACGCTTGCCGGCGTGCGCGACCGCTCTACAGAGATCCACTTCCACCCGGGCGCGCTGCGCCTCTCGCGCGAGTACAAAGCCGACTCAAAGACAGCCGGCTCGACCGCGCTCCTTCTCCAAGTCGCACTGCCCACGATCCTCTTCTCCTCGGCGCCCGCATCGCCCCCCACGCGCCTCGTGCTGCGCGGCGGTACCAATGCGCTGTACGCGCCGCAGATCGACTACACGAGCGTCGTCCTGCTCCCGTTCCTCCGCAGGCTTGGGCTCGAGCCGCATCTAGACGTGCGGAGGCGCGGGTACTGGCCCAAAGGCGGGGGCGAGGTCGAGTTCGCGCTGCCCCCGGTGCCGGGCCCGCTGCGCCCCGTGACGATGCTGACGCGCGGGGCTGTCCGTGCCGTGCGCGGCCGCGCGTATGTGTCGGGGGTGCCGGCGTTCCTGGCGCGGGAGATGCGGGACGCGGCGACGGCGTATCTGGTCTCGAGGGGTGTGGACGCGGCGGTGATCGACATCGAGGCCGTGCGTGAGAGGGACAAGGAGGCGTTGGGGGGCGCATCGGGGATTTTCGTGTGGGCGGAGACGGTGGAGGGGTGTTTGATCGCGGGCAGCGCTGTGGGAATGAAGACGCTGCATCCGAAGACGGTCGGGGAGGAGGCGGCAGAGCTGTTGTGGAGGAATCTGGAGCACGGGGGATGCGTGGACGAGTTCTTGCAGGTGCGTTTTCGGGTGACATATCGGGTGACATTATCGGGAGTCATCTGTGGAGACGCGCATTACAGGACCAGATGATCATCTTTCTCGCTCTCGCGAAGGGCGAGTCGGTTGTGAAGACGGGGCCGTTGACTCTGCACACGAAGTAAGTAGCTCTCTCTCCGGAAGTTCTCGTTGACCCCTCTCACAACTCGTCAGGACGACCATATGGGTTGCCGAGCAGCTCACCGACGCCAAGTTCGAAATTGAGGAGGATTCGTCGGGACAAGGCGTCCTCATCCGATGTCAAGGTATCGGTCTCACCGCCGAGCAATTACCACATACGAACAAAACAGAGGCTAGCCAACCACTGCGCGCGAAAGGTCGCGTCCTATACGATTCCCTATCCAAACACTGAGTGCAAACAAGGATTTCAATCCATTATTATCATGCGCGCTGAGCAGGCTCGCCGACGACACCCGCCGGGCGCTAAAATAATACATGTGTAGCAAACTGTCCAGTACATATGGTGGAAATTAGATGCGCGACGGAAACCCCTGATCACCGATTCCAAGATAGAAGACTCATGTCTCCGAGCCGCCTGCGGATTGAAAAGGTGGTCAAGGCACGTGAGTGGACAATGGTGAGAACAGGGTGGGGAAAGGGGCACCTTGGCTTCAGGAGGTGTCGGATAGTACCTGCGACGGCGAGCAGAACGAAGAGACCGGCTGCAGCCACGTACGCCCAGCCGAGGAACGGGTTCTTCCCTCCCATCCACGATACCGTGGTGATGACTATCGACTTCGTTCCTGAGTAGGACCGCACTGGGAAGTCTGAAAAGAAGAGGTCACTTTGAGCTGAGACAAGACGGCATGATGACTCCGCAGACGCACTCATGGTGACGTTGAGCTGATACCGGCCCTTGAGCAGCTTGTCGCCATCGTTCCTGCCGTAGAGCTTGGTGAACGTGGGGAGGCCGGCGGTGCGCATCCAATTCTGGAAGTGCTCGTTGGAGCGGAGGTCGGGTGGGGGTTGGTCCGTCGTGTAGCCATTGGGGAACTGGGCTGCCCAATTCGGAGGCGGGACAATCTCGTCAAGATTATAGTCGGGGGAGTTCGTGTACTTCTTTGCCTCTCCCGGCCAGGCGATGCCCTGCTCGCTGAACTGATACGAGTCCGTAGCGTTCTCAGAGGGGTTGAGCATCGTCAGGTTCGAAAACGTGTCTGCGATAGTCTATCATGAGATGGTTGACGGTGAAGAAGGGGCGAATGGATCGAAGGAGGTATAGATACACGGACAGAGGTGGAAATGGAGCCTTACCGTTGAACATCGAGTTGGCGATCAGGCCGCATGGGTAGACGACTTTGTTGTCGAGGATGGCGACGGGCTTGCAGTTACCGTTGTGAAGATCGCTCTTCGTGCGGTTCTTCCCCTTGAGCTGATCGGAGTCGTAACTCTGGACATACCGACGGTGGTTTTGGTAGAAGTTGGTGAGCTTGTAGTAAAGAAGGACAGTGTGATCGAGATCGAATGGAACGTCGAACTGGACGATGCACTGATTGCGAGCGGAGGCGTCTGTTGAGCTGTTCACGAAGGCATACTGGGGGGCGGTGTATTGTGCATCGGACTCGGAGGAACGAAGGCGGTAGGTGTAGTGGGGAACATTGACAAGGTTGTTCTGCGCGTCCGAGAGGGTGGACTGAGCGGTCAGAGTATCACAGTCTGTGTAGTCAATGGTCATCTCTGTGACCTGTCGTGAATGAAAAGAGCAGTGAGTGAGTGGATCTGGAGTGGGAGAACGGGCGAGGACGCACGGTGCTGCTGCCCCACACGAGCAGACCGCCGATGGGGGCGAAAAGGATACCAATAATAAAGAGAGTGGGAAGGACTGCCTTTGGAGTGAGAATGGGCTGCCATGCCTTCAATCGTTGCTGCTTGAACGCAGTATCTGGAGGACGATGTCATGATCCGTAGGCGAGACTGAAGCGAGAACGACTGACTGGCCGGGCGCTTCCAGCTGCCCTTTTCCTTCTTTGGTTCCGAATTGTCGTTGGCGTCGGCGTTCTTCCGCCTGTTGAAGATGGCCATGAAGAAAGCGGAGGCCTCTGGGAGGACGCCTGAGGGAGAGAGATGATGGAGGGGTTGGTGAGAGTGCCGGACTGCTTGGGCCCACCCGGCTGACTACGTGATCTCGCTTGCCCCAGCGCCAAACCCGGCCACACACCGCCTCTGGGCGCTCACAGCGCTCACCTCCATCAGCGTCGCAGTCTGTCGTAGCACAAGCAGTCCCTACACAACAGTCATACTGCATGCCGCTTGCGTGAATGCGCAGCATGCGGGCCATCTACTGATTCAATATACACAACATACTACCATAACTCATACGCCAATTAATAAGTAACAGAATATAACAGTTTCTACGTGATCCACGCCCCATAAGCGTCTGGCCCGCTCTCCGAAAGTAACCCGGCTGTGAGGGGCGCGCGCGCACCAATTGTACAAAGCCTCACTTCCTCGCTGCATCGTCATATCGCATACCAACCAACACCCACCAATGACTTCCGAGGCGGCTAGAGCGTGGGGCTCGTCGGCTTATCCAGGTCGTCCAAGTGTGATGTCGTGGTCGATGAGGACGTAGGCGCGGAGTTTTGTCGGCGCTCCCTACGCAGGGAGCGTCGCAGGCGTGTTTGAGACATGATCGTGGCGGATGGAGAAAGGACAGGAGCAGGTACAGCAGCCACAGCAGGGCCGGGTTTATGCGTGGACAGGCGGGCGGGCAGTCGGATCTTGAGGGAAGTGAAAGAGCCCGACGTCGAGGTAGAAGTCTGCGAATGGGCGGACTGCACGGGCGCCACGGCACGGGGCGTCGCCCCTGCTGTCGCAGGGAGAGCGGGTGCAGATACAGGGATGGTGCTGGGTGCTGTGTGCGCGGCGACGGGCTGATGTTTGGCGGCGAAGGAGGCAGGAGGGCGGGCCGAAGTTTCGCCGTTAGTCAGCTGAGAGGGGGCTTGAGATTGCAATGAGGGCTGAGCCGCGGCCAGAATGGCATCCTTGGCGCGTACACGAGAGGATTTGGAGGGAGCACTAGTCGGGGCTGACTTCCGTGGTCTTCCAGGAGGCCTCTTCGCCTTGACGGGCGCGAGCGACTGGGCGGGGGCTGGATCGACGTCCATAAGGGTTGGAGCTGAATGAGAGGAGACTGGCAAGCCTTCGTCGGCAGAATCCTCCAAGTCAAGCTGAATGACCTGTAGCATCGAAGAAACGCAGATGGGTCAGACGACGGCTGGAAGGCGGTAGTGCGGGTGAAAGTGAACGAAGACCTACGTATTTGACGTCCCGCTTGGATGCTCTAGATGGCTGTCTGCGCTCTGGTTCTGTTGCTTTCGGTTCCGTTTGAACATCGAGCGGTCTCTTGAATAAGAGAGAATCCAGGTCTATGGGACTGGGCTCTCTTTTGATGGGTCTGCGTTCTGTCTGTTGCACTCGCTTTGACGCGTTTCTCCCCCGAAAGTGTCGGCCTGCAGAACTGACACGGGAATGCTGATCATTCTGTTCAACCAGGGTGGAAGGACCTGGCTGGTTAGATGCGTTTGACTGGGCGGACGATTGCACTTGAGTGGAAGAATTTGACTGTACGGGGGGCTTCAGACTGACAGAAAGCCTCGGTAGAGCAGGAGGCTTTGACGGAACTAGCTGTACTGGGGGATCCATATCTGTTTGGACGCCACCATCAACCAAGAGTCGTCGCATGCCATTCGTGACGAGTTTCACGGGCTCTGGAGTGGCCGTCGACGAAGAGACCTCGGATGACTTCATATCGAGCAACATCTACACAACAATATCATTAGCGTCTGGGTAAGGTCGCTGGTCGTCAGCCTCACCAAAGCTGTCCGTAGATCGTCAGGTTGAAACGACTGAGACGGTAGCTGCGGCGGAGGCAATACTTGACCCGGATCTTCTACCTCTTCAAGGGAGCTGAGGGAGGTAAGAGGTGAAGACATGCCGCTCGTGCCACCAAAGTGTCTTAGGCAGATTGTTAGCAAATAAAGTATGTATCAAGGCGCATATATGCTCACTGGTCAGGCGGATTTCGTTTTTTGTTCAGTTTATTCCAGAAATCTAGCTTGATGATTCGTTCTGGGACTCGATACCGTCGACCGTTGATGAACACCTCGTCAACAGGGACTCTAGTTTCGTCAACAGGAGAAATTTCGGGCTCGATGATTTCAATATTGCCGTTGTTGACTTGGCCGGGTTTGTTGATGTCTATTGGCGGGGCGTTCTGCTTGGGTATTCTGTGTTTTGGGCGCTGCGAGCAAGATAAGTCCCTCAGTCCCATATATGAGGTAGCTACTTACCAAGGTATTTTCAGCGTGAAGAGGACACATCCATTTTTTGTCGAACGGAGGCATGTTCATCAGAGGAGGGTTGAGGCAATCAAGGTGCCAGTGATTGGGGCAATAGTCACAAGACACGATGCTCTTCCAGCTCTCGTTGCTGGACACGTACCCTTGAGCTGACCGAAGACGTTTAGCTGCAGGCGCAGTAACTGCCATCCCATCTGGAATCGCAGATGTAGCACATCGATAGCACAAAACTGGGTCTCCATTTCTATCCTTGGTCCGATAAGGATCACGTTCCTCAAGTTGTCCATGCCGACTGAGATAGGAATTTGTCAGATATCAATAGTGAAAGAGAGGGCTGGGCTGACTTCAAACGAGGCGGTTTGACGGTGGACGTGTCCACATAGGCACCGCGTGCACTGGTACCGACTGTTTCGCATGAGCTTCTCCGTGACGTGATATATGAAGTATGAACATTTACTGACCACTTTTAAAAAATGTCCTTAGTTCATCGGGGAGTTGAAATTCCACGGGAAGGGTGTTTTGAAGGTGTGCGATAAGGGGTGACATGAAAGAGGGGGGAGGCTTGGGCGGAGGATTCTGTTGATGTTTGTCAGCCTTGTTCAATGTCGAAAAGAGATGTTCAACGCACCTGGCGAAGTTTACAGCTGGGACAATACCATCTGTCGTCAGCTTCGGGAAGGTCTGAATGCTCCATTGGGGGATCAAGGCACCAGAAGTGATATGCTCGTGGGCACCCATCACAGTACACTAGTGAACCCAGCGAACGACACGCCGAGCAGTGATCTTCATTTCGCTGAGAGCAGGTCATGATCAACGGCTTTCATAGAAGGGCGGTGGGGGCATACCACGAATGAAGTGGGATTGGACTCAGTCATCTGCAACGTGACAGTCGATGGCTCCTCCTTGACCCTGACTATAACCTTCTCCTTCCCTTTCCCCTTGTCTTTCTTCGGTGCTCGGGAAGTTCCAGACATCGCGACAGGATCCTCCAAATACGAAATGGAGTTGGAGCGGGAGAGCATGGGACCGTCCGAATCCGCCGCTGCGAGGAAGGGATCGGAATCTGGAATATCTAACATAGCCGATGCCACCGCCTCGTTGACGACGATGCTGTCCTCTGAAGGATTGAGGGCGTTGAGCCCGCGTGCTGAGACCCGCTGACCCCGATGAGACGACAGCCTGCTTTGAGCACAGGGCGCCGTGTGACGTGGACGCACAAGAGCGTTTCAAGTGAACCGACAAGGGTTCCCCATGGGAGGAAGTGAAAAAAGTTCAACATAAAAGTTTTTAATGATAGCTTTGTGAGAGAAAAAGTCACCACGTACCCTTTGTCAATCCTAGCTCGTTTCCGCCTGGGGCCCTCCACCGCCGGGTTCTGCTCCAAGCTGCCTACTGTGGGGCCAGTCGTGACCCCTCCGTAGGTGGTACCTGGGTCGTACTGAGGCAAGTAGGAGACGACAGGCATAGGTTTTCTAGGATCTCGCTTTGTAGCTGCCTGCTGCACAGAAGCGAGCGAAGGTGGCCCAGGGAGGATTTCTGTCGCCAAGGTTGGATCTCCAGAGTCAAGACCCGAGCGGGGCTGCTGCACTGCGGGTACTCCTGGCAACATATAAGCCGGGACATTCGCTACAGAGGTCATACCGTCCGACGACTGATTAGTCGATTCTCAACGAGAGAGAGGGATGCGGCTGTAACGCGTTGGCGACTAGACGGGTTGGTGGAGGTGTTTATAAGAGGCAGCTGGACAAGTCTGTGCAATGGTGGCGAATCATGACCATCGCAACTTGTTCACACTATTACAGCCAGCTGTTCATTCACTACATTTCAAACACTGCATACAGATATCAAGCGTATATTCAACTTGTTATCAGGCCAGAAAGACATCTTTCTCTATAAGCCTCCACTCTCTATATTCCCAAAAGCGTCTCCCTTGCGTATCAATGTCACCCACAAAAAGGGTCCAACCTGAATGCCACTCACATAGCAGAACGCTCCTGTTTTTATGTTGAGAACAACGACAGAGAGCCTGTGCGTTGAGATCTTGAGAGCCCGAGCGGCGCAGGGTTTGTCGTTCATGTTGTGATTGCCGAGCGGTGTTTTCGAAAAATACGGTTGTGGAATCTGGATACCATGGCAATGGGAAGATAACGGAAACTAAGTGCGAGGGTCATCGGAAGAGAACAACGGGCCAGATAATCCAAACATAAACAGCCTATCGATGTCAGTCTCTGGAGGACGATGAGCAGAAGGTGGTCATCAGCTAGTAGAGATCACAAGAACGGCATTACCCAACACGGGTCGGGTAAGGGCAAAGGAGGTTTTCTTGAGGGTTCGCCTGATTCTGGGTCAGAACGTGTTGAGCTTGGGTGATGATATATATGGCTGGATGTACCCTTTTCATTTAGAGTCTACATGGTGTATGAAACCCGTCCTGCAGCTGACTTGACATAGGATTCATCGCTGAAAGACTCACAAGGGTGCAAAGATGAGGGTCCCTTTGTGAGGAAGAAGCACGTCGCACGATGAGATACCTCAATTATAGGTGTGGACGGCATAGCCTAGCATAGCCATGAAAGACGGGCCTTGTCAAAAAGAGTGATACGCGCATACATGTATTATCAGAGGCAGAGTATTCCACACTTACCTGGGACGAGTCTCCAGTGCTGACCTCAACAGAAAAATTGGACCTCATTGTGCGTGCCCACATCTCATAGGTCCCCGACTAGCCCCGACTGCCAGGGCTCAGTGAGAAACAGCCATCGAGTACATATATATTCTGCATATCGAACGACTGCGTCGCCGAGGATAGTTTCGTGATTGACCCAGTCAGAAGCTTCGAGGTCAAGGTGATTCCTGGATGATACGGCATACGCTGTATAGGACATAGAGTGAGAACACCGTCGAGGTCAGAAACAGACGAAGTGCTGATGCGGCCCAACCAAGGAAGAACGATCTTACACGTGGTTATCTAATCCTAGATACTCCGGGCTTGCCAACGTGTATATTGGCCGTTCGATTCCTCTTTCCGAACGGTCTGCTTTCTCCCAGCATCATGCATCGTCCGGACATGGTGTCAAGCTCGACGTCAGCGCTCATCAAACGTTCCAAGATGTGCCTCAAACGTGCCCTTCGTCGTGAGCTCCCATTCGCAGTCTGGAATGCACATCTCTGACGCTTGTCGTGCGATGAGACTTCTATAGCCGTGGTCTTTAGAGTATAAGATCAAGTCATCCCTCCAGCTGCTTTACGGCCAACTTCGCCTTCTCCATTGATGTTTTCTCGAAGTATAATTGCTTTGGCAGCACTATCTACAGCTTCGTCTGTCGGGGGGTTGAACATCCTCTTGACTAACGATGATAGTTGGGCATCGGCCAACATCAGGTAAACACCCAGCGATCATTGAAGGTTCGCAGCGCTGATGAAGGCTCCAGGGCAACGTTCACTGCGCTCAAAGCTGCTGGGCATAACGTTTTAATGGTTGCGTTAGTGCAGTACGCACAAAGCTCGTGCGTTTTCTTGACTTTTTTGCCTGCAATATTAGACCTGCCATCAATCAATCTGGACATGGAGGAACTTTCGTTTTGCCTTCTGGAAACATCACGCCTCCAGGAGGAGAATTTGGTTCAATCCCTGTGGGCGCACCGTTTTTTGGACAGGATGCGACAAATCCAAGCATCTGTAACACGACTTATTGAATGCCTGTAATCTTGGCACTGATACATTTTTGGCTAGGGTATTTCAATGGAACCCCCGCTGCTGCTGCGATCTGGGGCATAGATGTTATAGCGCCTATGCACTTTGGTAACAAGACAATCGACCTTGTCGTGTCTGGCCCCAATGAGGGACAAAACAATGGCCCATTCTCGTTCACCATCAGTGGCACTATCGGTGCTTCTTATGCATCTGTTGAGCGTGGGGCACGTATTAATACCCCCAGGCATTTGATGCGATAGCTAATACAACTTGTTTTCTGCTGTAGATTCCTGCTATCGCATTTTCCGCCGGGAATGGCACTCACAGATCATTTACTACCAACACCGGCGCCGGGAATGATCCCGCTAATATTGCTGCCGCAGTGAGTGCTCATTTCCAAGGGTTTCGGATTCGAATAGTAAAGCAGATAACAGCTTGTGACGAAATTTGTTGCCGCTCTCGCCGAGGGGGTTAAACCGTCATCCCGCCTCCTTCCCTTGGGTCTCGGGTTCAAGTGAGAGTTTTCCGCTGTCTTTATGATTATCTCCGTTCTGATTGCTGTGTAGCGTCAACTTCCCTGTGTTTGGGCCCACTAGTAACTGCACGAACCCACCCTTCGTTCTCACCCGTCTCACTGGTGGAGCGACCATCGACAAACTTTCGATAGATCCCACAACCGGCCTTCCTTCGACCACAAATATGTATAGATATAAAGTTTCAACCTCTTCGCCTACCTGAACTGAGGCGGTTATTGTTTTAGTCAAGCGCCTGGCCTGAATACAGTCCATAATGGTTTACCCAACCTTCCCGGTACGTTCGATGGCTGAAAAGCTAGCCCTCGTCTAATTTTAGTACCTCCAGGTGAAACACCTACAAGTGCCGGGTGTGCTACCGCCGTCAGCGTATACTCTGTCGACTATGATGCTCCGGTCACTGCTGCGGCGCCCATCCAGGCTCATCTTGCACCTCTTTTCCAGAAGTCACACGAGGAGTGATGGCAAGATGAGAGCATGAACAGGCGTCGGGTTTTAAGATAGCATGCCTAGTAATTCAAATTCATTGGAATAATCTTGCTGACAAGTGCATGGTGCGATACAACATGACGAGTGCAGAAGACCGACTTCGGGTAATGTACAGATATCTCCTTCTCCAGGTAGTTAACAGTACGCGCGCAGCAATAGATCGAAGGTGTGGGACAGAGAGAGGATGAAGATACTAGATTTGGGCCCGTCTTTCAGCTAAAAAATATCATTTCGAGAAAGAAAGGCGATGCGAGCAAAAGGGTAGCGTGAAGGGCAAGAAAACTTGACATCGTCGGAGATACAGAGATCATCAATCATCGATCATCAAAGGGGTGTCTTGGTGTTACGGACATCTGAAGGCTTGTTGTGAGTAGGGCTTTGGGAGTAGACATCGCGTTACCGGATGGAGGAAGGATTCGAGTTCGCGTCAACAGGAAGACCAAGACAGTAGCGAGAAATGGGGTGTCTGCGACAAGGATCGGGGACTTGACAGGCTTAGAATACTTGCATAGGAAGTATACTAGTGCGCGTGCTATGACTGACACGAGGATGCCTCAGGTGCACCATGACAGGCGTCTACTCCAGCATGGATTGCAATTATACCCCTTTGTGAGATTGAATACAAATTTCTCCTCTACGCATAGAGTTGAAGCCGCACAGACGAACAGAATCTGGGCAGATCTGGGCTCACCTACAATGTTGCGCGGCAATAAGAATGAATTATGCGGTGGATCAGCGCTTCAGCGGCCGCTCACGCTTCTACTTTTGTTATGCGGCCGCTCAGCTCTTCGACTCAGAGTTCTGTTACTGGGCGATATGTTGAGAAATATGGACAGACCGATCGGAGTAGAAGATTGGCATGCGCGTTCGTAAAACAAGAAACAAGGGTCGAGGGAGAATGGAAACAGACTGCCAAAACAGTCGCATGCACGCACTGCATATTTAGCCTTGTAGAGCACGTGCTTGCAATCTTGGTCGAAAAGTTGTGCAAGTCCAGGCAAGTCTCTTGCTAGTCTCTTGCCGTCATGGCTCGCGGTGTACTGCTCACATCGAACCTTCCTCAGCTCCAAAATCTCATCAAGAGAGACCCTGTAGCCTACAAAGAAGAGTTTATTCAGCAATGGAATCATTACAACAGTGTCCGCCGCATTTTTCAGATCAACCCAGACGAACAGGCACATCACTTTAAAGAGCTTGTCTCATTCATCTCTCGAGTCTGTCAAACCTCGTTCTGCAACTCGTTTGTTCCACTGATTTCTGATACAGGTTGCATCTTGTTACCCGAAAGAGACAGCTGACTTTCCGACTCACCTTTCGTCCCTACTTTTGGAACACTACGGAGCACTTTCTGCTGATACTCGGCATACCTTGGTCCAGAACCTTGTCCTTCTCCGAAAGAAGAATGTCATTGCATCGATAGAGTATGTTCTGTCTGTGTCTTCTTCAAATTGTTACTCATCTTTATCCTTCAGGCTGCTCAAAACACTCTTCCCTCTTCTTCCCCGCACGACATCTTCGTCACTTCGTACTTTCATACGCAAGACAATCCTGAATGATATCAAAACAGCCAACCAGCATTCGAAAAACCATAAGCTGAACAGAGCTGTCCAAGCGATGCTTTTTGGTATGCTAGAGCATGGGATGGACGGTGAAGTCATTGGTGACAAGGGCAAGGCAAGAGCTCAATCCACGCAGAGCGCTACTGCTACCAGTCAAAATAACCATGATGCCATGTGGGCCGTAGTCTTGACGAAGGAGCTGTGGAAGAAAGGAGTCTGGTTCGTCTTCCTCCGTCGGTCCCCCAACTTTGAGATTCATGTAAGTGAGCAGGGATGACGCGAAGTCCGTGGCAATCGTCGCTCTGGGATGCTTTCATCCAGTGGTCAAAGTGCAGAGCGCTTCCCTACATTTCTTTCTTGGGAGTGAGGAGGAGGAAAATGATAGTGACGACGAAGATCCTGATCATGTATGTTGTCGACTCAATGCATCTCCTATCGCGGTTCACCCCTTTCTTCAGATCCCAGATATCAAGTCTCTAGAGCACAAACGGAATGTGACAAAAAAAACACGTAGCGGCGACAACAAATTGCGCAGAAACATAAAGGCGGCGGCGAAGGTACTCGTCGTCCATCTACGATCCTTAGACATCTCCTCACATTTTCTCTAGAAACGCAAAGCAAGATCCACTGGATCGACACCCAACTTCCCGGCGCTCCACCTTCTGAACGATCCGCAAACCTTTGGGGAAAAACTTTACGATATCCTTAATAAGTACGACAAGCGCTTTTCACTCGACCACAAGATCCTTATCATGCAACTACTATCACGCGTGATGGCAGCGCACAAGCTGACCGTTTTAAGCTTCTATACTTATATTCTTAAATATCTCACTTATCACCAGCTACGCGTGCCTGCTATCCTGGTCGCTCTTGCCCAGTCTGTCCACGACCTCACTCCACCCGATGTCTTGACGCCAGTGATACGGAAGCTGGCACACGAATTCATCCATCCCGGTGTTGGCAGTGAAGTCATCGCCGCCGGTCTGAATTCCATTAGAGAGGTATGTCGAAGGCAGCCGTGGGCGATGGAGGAAGACCTTTTGGGTGATTTGGTGGAATATAGGAAAAGCCGAGAGAAGTCTGTCACAGCTGCGGCGAGAGGATTATTGCAGCTGTATCGTGAAGTCAATCCTGGTATGTTGAAAAGAAGAGAGCGAGTACGTCATCTCTTCCTGTCGTACAAGGAGCGGCCGTCATTGATATCCATATTTCAGGGAAAAGCAGCAAGCATGGGAATCGCCGAAGGCAGCCAACCATTACCATTTGGTCACAGTGTGCAAGCAGCTGTGGATATCGACGGCCTTGTGGTAAGTATCACGAGTATTTGCTATCCCCTATTATGATTGATCCCTTGATCAGCTCCTCGAGGACCATCTCAAAGAACTGCGGGCCGAAGCTGGCGTTCAATCTGGCGAAGATGATGACGACGAAGATGCCTGGGATGGTTGGGACGTGGAATCGGATTCATCTGAACAATCAGATGATTCTGGGGATTGGATTGCAGTGTCCAGCGACGGAGATGACCACTTGAGCCTCAGTGACAGCGACGACGAAAGTAGTCAAAAGAAAGAACGATCGACTGAACCAATTCCCCCTCCCGAAGAGAGCCGCGTCTCGTCATTGGCCACTACGAAGGTCAGTCTCTCGACATGAGTGTAAATTGGCTTGTGTACTAATCATGACTCTCCAGATCCTCACACCTGCCGACTTCGCTCTGCTCAATGATCTTCGCCTCAAAGCGGCCACCAAGGAGGTAGAAAGTGGCGGCGGCAATGCTGCAAAGCGCAAGCTAGCAGTCCTCGAGGCATCCAAGAAGGCTATGTCGTCGAATGCGGACGATTCGAACAACTTCATCTCGGAGAACGACATCCTTGGGCCTCGAAAGAAAGTCAAAGCCGACTATGAGGAGCGTATGGCTTCAATCGCAAAAGGACGCGAGGGACGCGAAAAGTTTGGCTCTTTGAAGGGGAAGAGAAATAAGGAGATGCCGAGCAGTTCAACCAACAGGGAAAAGAAGAAGAACAAGCCAATCATGATGATAATGGGCAGCAAAGAGGTCAGAGGAAAGAAGAAGGCGTCGTTGCGGGACAAGCAGCAGAGGTTGAGGGCTCATATTGACAAGGCGAAGAAAGCATATCATTGAGTATCCCGATTTACCTCTGTTGTATTCACGGCAGTAATATCATTTATTGCGTGGAGTTCTTTGGGTCTGTAATCGTAAGCATATCTTTATTTCTAACTATTGCTATTGACCGTGGGTGGTAGGCAGATTGCACGGTTTCGTCATTGACTTGATGAGCAAGCTCCAAGCCAGCGGCGAAGTGGAACAAGCGAGCATCAACGACAAAACCCTGGCATAGATTCAATGAGTGCATGGTTGAGATTGAGCAACGAGCTTACTTTTTTCTCGTATTCTGTGAAAGGTTCAGTGGGCGATGTTGAGCCTTTTTGCAATTTAAACGAGTCTGAACCTACCTTTCAGCTCCTTGTATAAGTTTTCCAATTCCACAACGCGTCGGACTATTGCTTCTCCATCGTCGAGCTTTTGAGCCGGTGTTTCGAGCTTGCCTGGAAAGACGACATTGAGAGTGACCAGCTTCATGTTGGCTGTCGTCATGCCTGGGACAATTGGTCGCACATGAGTACGAAAACTTGATAGGCATCACACGACTAACCAGGATCTGTAGCTAGAATTGCCGTCATATCAGCGATGCTGTCTGCTACATATCCTGTCTCTTCCTCTAATTCCCGGATGGCAGCTTGTTCGGCTGTTTCTTCTTTGTCAATCAAACCGGCCGGAAGTTCTGATGGGGCATGTTGTAATAACACGGGCAAAATTGTCGAGATGAAGACCGACTTGCCAACTATGAATTTGCCGATGGGAGGACGATATTGCTCTATTATCACGGTCGAAACGGGGAAGGCTTGCGCCTTGGACCGAATAAGAGCCAGGATGGCTACTGCTGTAGAATATATGCGTTTCGGTCATGTCAATGCGCTACAGAATGGGAAACGACAAACCGTCTACGTCCGCCGATCCCCTGGTCCTTCTCTCAGCGACCTCCCATACCCTCTGTGAAGAGGCAAGGGGGTCACCTATTGCATTCATATGCACGAATGCATGGATGAACACACCTCCTTGCCTTCGCTGTCTTTCCAGTTGATCTTTTTCAGACTCACCCACCTGCAACCGTTATAGACACGTAGGCGATTGTCGAAGCTAGGATACTGACTTTGCATCACGAGTGTCCAGATCCTCCTTTGAGAGGATGACAGGATCCTGGGCCATCACAGTTATCGTCCGGATTGGTCCTTTGAAACGGCCTTGTAAGACGGGCAGAAGTGCTGAACGGCTTTGGCGAAGGGTATGGTGGATGAAAGGAAGAAACCCCTGCGCCATTATAGCCAATTCTGTTTCATCGACACTAGAAACCGAGGCACATGCATGTCATGAGCGCGTCATGAGTGATGAGAGCCTTCGCTTCGTCCCTCGTCCTCTGCGCGTCTTTCTAGTCTCCGCCGCCACTTCTTCTATGTACGCAAGGCTGGACATCCACGATGGCGATGTCGTGGGCACTTTCAAGCATACAAGGCTTTCACACCACGATCTCTTCCCGTATTTCCATCAATCTTCCACCGGCAGACACTTGCTCCCTCCATCTGTCTCTGCAGCTACCGAACCACCTGTTCGTAGACCCTTATGAGCTTGATCACTACAGTGCATCCTATTCTTTCCAAATATCTGGGCCATCCAACCTCGAAGCGCCTGTATTCGTTGTCGACAGCAACGATACCACCCTCTTACTCAACATCACTCTGACAGATCATCGCACTAATGGTCAAATCGCTATAATCGATGTTCCTTTACACTCACGCTACGGACGTCCTCTTCGCGGACACGCGACCGGTATTCAGAACATTGTCGTGACCGCTCCGACTGTATTCTGGGCTTGTAACGATTTGGGTGAGTCTTGCAAGAGCTGCCATGACTATCGTCTTCATCTTTTCCGTGCAGCTACTCTTCTCGTCACCAAGGTGTCTGCAGACCTGCCCCCGTCTATCCGACCTTATTTCACTGGTGCAGCTGTGTCATTCATCCCCATCCCCGCCGAAAAATCCACTCCATTGTCACAAGCGATTCGTATTCCTGTAGGCGAGCTTCAGGACTTGCAGGGAGTGGAGATCATCACTGCGTTCGGAGTGTTCTTCGCTTTTGCATGGCTCTTCCACGCAGCATGGCGGAATGCGCGCCGTCCACCTTTTGATGAGGTCTTGTCCAGCTCGAAGGAGGATTGAATCGCTGGGACGGTGTCGCAGTCAGAAGTCAGCACTATAGGGTATCCTTCGTATATCATACCATCGTCACGAGATTCCATCAAGTAAACAAGACGTTAAGTAACCACACACCGCCGCACCTTCACCATCTTCCCCCATTTCCCTCTCATGCTTTCTTTCAGCGCTAATGAAAAAACATCTTGAACTCCACTACCTGTCTTCGCTGAACACTCAATGTACTTGGCACCTATCTCCTTCGCCACGTCAGATCCCTGCTCCGATGTTACTGGCGTCTGTCCCTGTGCCCCCAGCATCCTGCGGGTCTGGTCATCACGACGCAAATCCGTCTTCGTACCGACCAGGATAAGAGGCGTTCCCTCACAAAAGTGAGCCACTTCTGGGTACCACTGCGAGACGTGACTGCGTGTTAATCGCCGAGTTTGTACCAAACGGAAAGAATAGTAGGCATACCTTGTCTTGGACATTCGCGAGACTTACGGGAAAGTCGATTGAAAATACAATGAGGATGACGTCGCTCTCTGGGTAGCTGAGCGGCCGTAGACGGTCATATTCTTCCTGACCAGCAGTATCCCACAACGCAAGTTCAACGATCTTCCCCTCATATGATACTTGCGTCACGTAATTCTCGAACACTGTTGGAATGTATGCCTGGCGATAGTTGAACGAAACATGGTGGAAATGTCACTGACGCGGACATACCTCTGGGAATCTATTCTCTGCATACACTATAAGAAGACATGTCTTGCCGCAGCCACCTTGGTTAAAATGAAAAAAGATAAGCGAAGAACAAGTTTGAGATAGATGTACGCGCACCATCGCCCACGACTACTAACTTCTTCTTGAGGTCTGGTCTTCGAGGCCCCTTGCCTGATTGCCCAGTCTGATAACTATCCATGGGAATTCAAAAGAGAGATGGAAATGGGAAAAACTTGAACCTCAGTAGTTGAGATGTGAGATAGAGACAGGTTGAAGGAGGTGGAGGACGATGATCAGTAAGTCTTGTGTTGAAGCTGTCCCTTCAGTCCATTGTGCATAGGCAAGAACACGGTAACGTGATCGTAAGGACTCCAATAATGCATTTGCCCCTGTTTGGCCATCTACTGTAACTCCTACTGTGCGTCGTCATGTCTTCAAACCGCTATCTCCTCTATCCTGTCGAGGACGTCGGTAAAGCTGGATGGGTCTACGGCTGGTCGGACCGTCAATGTACTTGCATTGCAGGTATCCTTCAGTGTGGTTCACGAAGTTCGTTCATGTCTGATCTCTGCCGCTGTCAATACTCACATTCCGAGCTCCTTCGTATCTTAGATGCTGCCGAACAACGCCTCAATGAACTCCTGCCTCAGGGGGCCTATTCAAATGCCAATTGTGCTTTTCCGAAGGTACTAGGACATTCCTCTCTATGGAATGAGAGGCCCGTATCTCGATTACATTCAATGTCTGACAATGTCATCTTCTCGTGCGTTGGTTCGTCGCGTCATATTTGATGTCGCTGACATGGCAATCTCACAGATCTCAGTCTTCGACGACTTTCCTGTATCACCGGTCGGCTTTTGGTAACATGTGCCTGCAATTATCAGACACAATTTCGGGCGCGCCGCGCTCCGACGCACAGTATTTTTCCTTCGACGAGTCGTTGCAACTCGGACACTTAGGACTTGATCAATTGATAACAAATCAGGCATGATTATGCACATTCCATTACACTCTGTCACGTTGACACGGCATGTTTCAGTTGAATTTTGCTCAGCAGCTTGCTGTTGATTTTCGTGCATCGGGCTCCCAACTTTCGCAAATCCGGATGGTATTTGGAAAGAGTGTTCCTCGGATGTCTTTCAGCTGTCACCAGACCATTCGACTGTTTTATCGTGCACTGCTATTCCTAGAAGAAGTCATGAAGACGCAATGGCTGATCAATACATCCAACCTGGGTTCGTAATTCCCAGTTTATTGCTGCTTTTATCTCATTGCATGCCAGTATCACAGGGTCGGCTGCGGATCCGGTCAATCCTCGCGTTGCTGCAACTTTCTGGGACCTCGATTCAGTATGTACTGGATCTGCATGTCTTGATCGGATAGAGCGCACTGCTTACAAATTGTTAGATTGAACAACACTATTTGGCTCATTCTCAATGATTTGATTCTGGGTGTTGCCGTTGGATCCTTTGTTTGTGAGAATCATGCAGCAATTTCATCAAAGTTTGATCAATCTATGAATGTGAGTAGTTTTATGTGCCTATTTTGCTTCAATCAACTCATGATCTGCACAGTATGTTTTCATTGAACTTGTGACTGAGTGTTTAATGTGGCTAAACAACTGGCCAGCTGGTCTTAAGCTAAATACAGAGCTTAGCTCTTTCTGTTGTCACATGTTCTTAGGGATTATTGGTATTTGGACTTGTGAGTCATTCTAATAATCAACATTAAAATCATTTATGAACTCTATATACAGATTTTTATCAGAGTCTGTCTCTTTATTTTCCTATGATTATATACTATATTGGCATGATAGGCTATTGTGGCTTTACATCTCTATTAGCAACCTTTTTAGATTTGCTGAGATTATTAACTCTTCATATCTCTTTTGGATATATCATATGGAGCAGGTTGATCAAGTTTCAATTGTTTTTTCTTCAATCACTTGGAAATCTTTTCCGTGGTAAGTTGATTAAAACCTTATCTCAAATAGGCATTAATAGCTTTGTAGGAAAACAACTTAATGTGCTTCATAATAGGATTGATTTATGGCATTATGAAGTTGATCAACTAATTCTTGGCACAATCCTTGTTACTCTTTTCACATTCAGTCTTTCTACTTTTCTTATTTATTTTCTGCTTTTTGCTATGGTAAGTAATCTAATCTAATCTTAGTTGTGTGTTACTGATCATCTTTTAGTTTAAATATTTAGTAGTTATTATTGAGACTCTTATTCAACAGCTTATTAAGTTAATGAATAAGTTTCCATTATTTCCGTTGATACTCAAACTCAAGCATCCAGCCAGACTTACTGGTATGTGATTTGTTGTGCAACAAAAGTTTTATATCTTATTTTATTGATTAGGTTTTTTCTACTTTCATTTAAAAAATGGTATTCAGAATCTCAAGGTAGGTTATATATCATGATAATAACATTATAAAACTAATTTCTAAATAGGCACAATATATGTCTTTTCTTTCAATTTTTCAGCATTTTGATAATGTATGATATTATAAATCTCCTGGCCTACATATAAAATACAATCTATATATAAATGAGTATGCTATCAAGCTAAACAAGATTAATAACATAAAAGATATGTGAGAGTAATAAGTATTTTGGTGGTCTGTGCCTGGAGGTTTATAGGCAAAATTGGCACTTTCTTTAGAGAATGTCATAGGCATATTATTTTGAGACCACATCGTATATAAATAATACAGTATAAATGAACAAAAAAATAATTTGAGAAATTGTTGTGACTTGACCTATTGGGCCCTCTCAGGGCAGTCTATTCTAATAACAAGTCCAGCAGGTACTAGGCGGCTCCATACAGAGTGTACAGCAAGGTATTAGGTAATAACCTCAAGAGTCTGATGTCCTGATGGTACGCTAGCAATGGCTCTATATGCAAAACACAACACAAAACACACCACTAAACACGGGGTAGGCAGAGAGCTGACTTTACTACAATATTGAAGGACCTTTGTGAGTTGTGAGACAGAGTGCAAGATACGTAACTATGAGATATCAAAATATCAAACAAGGTGATGCAAGGTCACGCAAGGCATGTACAAGAGATATTGAGGATGTGCTCGATGCACCAAGGTCACGCAAGAATACTCTCGTGTGATACAAGGTGGTGGACTACTGACCAAAGGTGCGAGCAACCGAGGCAACTTCAAGGGCAGTGACAAACGCCCTTACAATAGAGGTGATGAAGGTGGTGAGAGAGAGGGATGTTTAAAACTAGTGTATTGCAGCACTATAGGTAGGTATTTATAGTAAGTCAAAGTGAGTAGAGTAAATGCAAGATCGTAAGGAAAAGTAGGTTGATATCGCGCCAAGACCGTAACATAAAAAGATAAAGAAAAACCATGTGCAGAGGTGCTCACAGACTGCGAGGTTCTATCATGCCATGATTGAGAGACAAAGCAATATTTAGTAAAGAGGTGTAGTGTTGAGATGAGGTAAACTTTAGGAGGGATGAGAAGAAGTGGATCACGAGACCTGTACTGCCCAATAGGCACACGTGATAAAGCTCGCTGCGAGATTACACCACAGAGCTGCTCACGGTGCTGCCCTTGTGGTTGCTGCTTGTAAGGCATATGATGGGAGCTTGGCAAGGCCTCTGAGGGTGCAGTGGGTGTGAGGGCATTATGCAATATGTGTGGGGGATGAGCGAGATGATGCGAGGCAATGACTGTAGTGCGCAAGAAAGACCGCATTGGCCCAAGACCATTGATGAGCACGCACCCACTCTGGGGTCCGAGGGAGGTATTTGAGAAGCTTTGGGAAGAGGCTGAACAACTCTAAATGAGTACTGAAGATGCTGACTCATACCAAAGACAGTCGGCCCCTACCCAAACGACCGCAAGCCACCGAAGGACGTTCAGCAGCACTTGGGTCAGTTTTTGCACACTTCACATACTTACCATGACCACACAAGAGGTACCAAAGGAGTGTTACAATAGACTTTTATGAGATCGAGAGCAAACAGCCTGTTCGGCCAACATTATCTGTAACTCAGTCAGTCCTTATTGCTTATTGTCCCAACTTCCACATGCTTAGTCAAACACAATCTTGCACCATTGCTTGGCTATTCAAGTCATGCATTTACTATTTCTTTATTTTCATTGGCTCTCCAGCACCTGTTCCTGTTACCTACACTCGGACAATGGATACCGAACGTTTGGGATTTCATCATCACTGATAGACTTTTACCTTATTGCCTTCAAAACTCATATGGACATCTTACCTACCTTCTTATCTTTGCTGTTTGCTAGGTCTTGGCACCTGTTTGGTACTTACTCTCATTTCTTGTTTGATATTTTACTTAGGGGCTCCGTTTACTATAAAAACCTACATATAACTCTGGAATAAACTAGCTTTTGCACCCCACAATTCAGAGCTCATTAGCACTTGTCTCAACCATTGAAACCATCTTCATTGACTTTCAAAAACTTGTCATCCTCATTGTTCGGCCTTGTTTGCATTCTTACTCGTCTCTTTGATCGTACCCCTCGTCCTCCCTCTTATATTGTCAGAGCCCTGTGTAGCTCTTGAAGCATGTAGTTGTCAGTTGTGGCACTACCTCTCTTGTTACCGAATGAATCCCTGACACAACCAACCAAACATTTGGTTGGTGTTTGGCATAGTCCTGAAACCATTTGGGTGCTATAATCTCACACTACCCATTGCTTTTCAGTGTGCCCTCAAAGTTGTTATTAACAATTCCTTGTGTTTCAAATACTAGCTCTAGCACCCCTGCTCTAGAGGTTGTTTTGGTGTTGTGCTTGGCACTTAGAGATACCTCTAGCGTATCACTATGATGCCGAGCTTATAGTGGACGTTGGAGGGAATTGTGCTAGGCTGCGGGGCCACCCAGCAGTGTCTGGGGTACTCCATGAGGTCAGCACTCTTGTGCTCATAGAACTGCAAAAACGGGGGCCTTAGCGCTTAGAGAGGTGGTATGCTCATCAACGGATCACACCATCATCAGTGAGGGATCCACCATAAGATAGAGGGCAATGGCACACAGAGGGCTTAGGGCTATGAGGGTAAGCATGCCATCGTACACCATGTTGAATGGGTGTGGATGAGCAAGCACAAGAGTTGCCACTGACAAGAGCAGCGGCTGTAGGATGACTGAGGGGGTATACTCAGAAGATTCCAGACCTTACCATACGTAGTATATAAGGCCCATAAAATAGGCTGAGGATCTCCAGTCTATTCTCTTTGTTCTTCCGCAGTCATTATACTGTGGACTTTGTTCTATTGGTATCTTCATATACCAATGATGAGCACACCACCTCTCTAAGCGCTGAGGCCCCCATTTTTGCAGCTCTACAAGTGCTAGCACGCTGACCTCAGAGAGTACCCTAGACACCGTTGGGTGATACCGCAGCCTAGCACGAGTCTTTCCGATGGCCATCACGAGCTTGATATCACGGTTGTGGGCTGACGCGGTCTTTCTTAAGCACCTTGATCAGCACCTCGCATCACCTTGCTCCTCTCCCATGCATACCGCAAGACAACGTTGAGCCTGCCACACTCGCCAAGGTATCACCAAGCTCTCAACATATGCCTCGACAAGGTCAACCGCAAGGGCATCACTGCGGGCAGCTCCATGGTGCAATATGACAACGAGCTTTATTGGGCGTGCCTATTAGACAGTACAGGTCTCGTGCTCCACTTCTCCTCATCTCTCCTAGAATCACCTCGTCTTGCTGCTATACCTCGTTACTAAATACCGCTTTGTCTCTCGACCACGGCGCAACAGAACCTGGCGGTCTGTGAGCATCTCTGCGCATGGTTTTCCTTTATCTTTCTATGTTACGGTCTTGGTGCGATATTGACTTACTTTACCTTACAAGCTCACGTTTACTATACTCACTTTGATTTACTATAAATACCTGTCTACGATGCTGCAATACATCAGTTTCAAACACCCCTCTGTTTAGAGCTCAACTTCACAAGAAGATCTTGCTTGTATTGCATCCACATCAACATTGCTCTCGTCTCGCTTGATTTAACTCTTGTTGTCTCTATTGTCAGGGCCTTTGTCGCTGCCCTTGAAGTCCTTCAGTTGCTCACTAGCAATATCGCTATTGTCATGTGTGAGAGAAATCTCGTGTCACCTCGCTTGATATCGAGCACCACCGCGGTAGTTTCTGCACATGCCTTGTACAACCACACATCATCTCGACCAATATCACATCATTGTAGTACGTATCTCGTGCCCCACCTCATAACTCACAAAGGTTCTTTGATATTCTAGTAAAGTCAGCTCTATGCCTACCCCGTGTTTAGTGGTGTGTTTTGTTGTGTGTTTTTACACGCAGAGCCATTGCAAGTACATCACCAACCTTTGTTCTTGAGTAGTCCGCACACTATCCACTTTGTTCTACACTATTCTTGTATTCCCTCACAATACAGAGAACTCTTCCATCCTACTTTGTCCATTGTGCAACCTAGGGAAGAACCTACTACTCTTGGGGTTATCGAATAAGCAGTTCATAATAGAAATACTCAAATATTGAGGTAAAATGGGAGGGTTAACAAATATTGTATGCTAGAGCTTGGCAGAGCAGTTGTAAGGTTATTTAAAAGAAGATCTTGTAAAGAGAGGACATAAAGCAGACCTAGCAAGGCAGTTGTAAGAGCTAAGACTTAATAGTGGTTGAGTTTGTGTTAGGTTAAAAACCTAACATGCACTTGAGTGGGTTCCTAGACTATCATGAAAGGTAATAGACCAACAAATAAAGATGATAGATTGTTTTTAGGCTTAAATGAGAAACATAGGATCACTATCTGCTTTATCTTTAAAGAGATGAAGGAGATCGTTTTTGAGATAGTCTCAACAGGGTTTGGGCATGGGTTTTTCTTCTGTCTAACAGATGACTCTGAGAAAACCCCAACTGAGGACTTAATAGGCAGCAAGTCCAGAGTATGTCACAGCAATGATGAAGTGAGGATAAAGACAAATATAAGGTAAGTTCAGTGCATTGTTAGACCATATAAAGAATATCTCAGATTTGACAGAGATTGCAAAGTGTGAGCTGAGAAAGCAGCCAGATGCCAGGCATAGTGAAGAGATTGAGTGTATTACATATGAACGAGCTGAAGAACCTTGCCAGGTTTTTGGCTTGTTTACTTAAGAATTGCTGACTGTGTTGGCGTGACCTTTGCTTAAGCTTAATACCTATGTGTATTGTTGTCAACACTTAGTAAGTACCAGTGAGTTTCTCATTATTGTTCATCTTTGGCCACACAAGGTACTTCAAGATCAAAATGGCATTTGGGACCTACAATTCATCCATGTGCTAATGAGCATGCCTCCATACTATGTACCAAGGACCCTAATAGCAGTTCTTCTAATATAGATCATAGTCACAGTGCAAGTTAAACCATGAAAGTATCAGTGCAATCTCTTAGGCTTTTGTGCAATCTTATACACAACATTAAAACCTTGAATACTCTCGCACAACCTTTTTAGTAACTGTACAACCTTGTAGTGCCTGTGAAATCTCTGCAGGTGTTTGTGCAACCTCTTGCAGCCTTTGAATTATTTCCTCCCACTGTACTAATGAGCATGCCTTTATGCTATACACTAAGTGCCCCAATTTTGCAACTATTTCAGAATAGATCATAGCTACAATATAACCTTGGAACTGTCTATGCAACCTTGCAGGCTTCTGTGCAATCTTGCATGCAAATTTAGATGTTTTTGTTGGTGAGCATGCCTCCGCACTGTACATTATGCCTCTAAATTTTTCAGCTTTTACAGCATAGATCTTAGCTATAGTGTGGCCTTAAAACTATCAGTGCAACCTTGCAGGATTTTGTGCAACCTCCAATGCTCCTGTACAACCTCTCCAGTGTCTGAGAAACCTTGCAGTGCCTGTGCAATCTTCATAGGCTTTCATGCAACCTCCTACAGCTTTTGCATCATTCTTTCTCGCTGCATTGATAATAGGCCATGTCAAATGAACTCGGCAGTAATGAGCATACCTCTGCATTGTGCACCAAGCCCCCTAATTTTGTAGCTTCTACAGCATAAATCTTAGCCATGATATGATCTCAAAACTATCAGTGTAACCTTTCAGAATTCTATGCAGTTTTTCACACATCATCGTAATCTCTGATGCTCTCACACAATCTCTTTAGTATGTGCATAACTGTTATGACTTGACTTATTGGGGCCCTTTGGCCAGTCTATGCCGATCGTCAGTCTAACACATGCTAGGCGGCTCCGACATGGAGCGTACAAACAAGGTATTTGGTATGTCCTCGGAAGCCGACACTCTGATGCATCACTCAGCATCGGAGGGAGGAGTACTAAAGGAGTACACGAGAGAAGGTGTCCAAGATACACATGTTATGGGCTGAGGGCTTATGGGTAAGCACCTCTTCACGACCTGGATGGAAAGGTGCAAATGGAGAAGCACAAGAGTTGGCGCTGACTGAGAGAGCGGCGGCTATAGGCTAACTGAGGATGAATAACTTAGGAAGCATGGACATTTACCCTATACCCTATACAGTATAAAAGGCCCATAGAATAGGCTAGGAACCTTAGTCTATTCTCCTTTGTTAGTCCGTATCTTCCTATACAGACACCCTCGTTATTGCGCAGTCCTCCTACTGCGCACTCCCGCTATACACTCCTGTATTATTTCTTAATACAGTTAAGACTTCTATCATCCAACCACTCTGCGTGCGACCTAGGGAAGAGCCTGCTACTCTTGGGTTACCGAACGAGCAGTTCGTAACAATAACCTCACAGCACTTGTGCAATCTCCATAGGCTTCTGCACTCTCTTCTACAACCTCTGCATTGTTTCTTCTCATTGCATTGATAATGTATGCCTTTCAATAACCTCGGTGGTTCTTGTGCAACACCTACAATTCTTTTCTTAACATTCTCGACCTTGGAAACTTCCACACCCTTGTGACATCGCCCACACAACCTTGCAATCATGCTGACACCTCTTGGACTTCTTATCTCTGCTCTCATTATCTCTCTAAGCCTTTTGCCATTCATGTAGAGGCCTTTCTATTTAGTGCTAGATGAATAGAGCAATGCCAAGAGTGCAATCTTATGCAGTCCGAGTAGTTTTGCATGTCTCCACAAATTTCAAGTTTCATTGTAGTTCTTCTCTTCCTTTGTACCCAGATACAAGATAAAACTTCTAGCCTGTATTTTAATAGCATATATATTTAAGCTCTACTAAACAATGACCCCAAGCCCTTAGTCACACTAATTCACACTTGCCAGCCTGCAGTGTGTCTAAGGTGGGCTCTACCACCAGAGCTTCAAAATAAGTCATCTCTCCAAAGGCTAAAGTCACTCTGCCACCCTTTTGTGTTATGATTTTATTTTAAGCATAAAATCCCTACTTGCCACTCTCAGATTCTTTTGATGAAAAGTACATTTACATATATTGGCTTATGCTTTTTTGACATGAAGTTTTAAACACAAAATTGTTCAGATCTGAGCTTATTGTCATAGCAAAGAGTCACAATTGAAATTGATTTTTTTTCTCCTGCACCATGCACTTATTTTATAACTCTAAAGAAAAGACACAGCTGAGATAGACATATGAAGCCTACATGCAATTTATAGAGCTGCTTCTCTTATAGAGAAGAAGTTAAAAGTGATTGTTTACTAGTGGCCCTTCAGCCACCTCAGCCACACCTTGGTCTGCTCACCTATAGCCACAAATAGACAAAAATGGTCAGTTATTTGTTATCCCTCAGCCACAGCACCTCCGGTGCTTTGCAATCATGCAACTTTAGAGTATTACATCAGACATTATTACTATAAAAGGTATTTGTTTACATCTATGTACAAAAAACACTTTCTAACTCAGCAAAAACTGCAGACACAGTTAGTGGGGTGTGAAAAGACCTTGACAAGCAAGGTAATATATAGCATGCTCACTTTTTATTTATTTTATTTTATTAAATCCCATTTATTGTCGTATCAGGGTAACAGAACCCTATGTTTGACATTTCAAGTACATATGAACCTTCCCTTTCCTTCCTGTATGCCCAACCTTGCCTCTGAACCAGCTTCGGTCGTGTGAATTTGAGGGTTGATTCTTGCCAGCGAGTATTGTGTGAAAACTAGGCTTGTTCAAGAATGATGCTTGCCCGCGCAAGCGGGCAACATGCTCACTTATTGAGCCACAGCTCTGGAGCAGAATCTAGCTAGAAGCAGAGTCTGAATGTACATATATAGATTTGCAGCAGTAAACAATCAATTTATCTATAACTCCATAGTTAATGACAATCTGCGTTGTCATAGAAGAGCTAAGTATAGTACAGCTATGTGCAAATGTCTGTCCCATCAGTAAGATCAGGAACTAGGGTCAAATTGAGAATTGAGGATTATAAAAAGTGTAAGTATGTGTTTATGCTAAAGCATGTGAATATGTATATATATCAGGAAAGTGTCCATGCGTTAACATGTCAATAGTAACAGTCACAAGTCATGAGACAATGTCCATAGTGCATCTAAGTTACTTGACCAGCCCATCTTGACCATGTTTATAGCACCTCACATGGCACTGTCAGTCTCTCGTGTTGACCTCCTCAGCCAGACAATCAGCTCAAGCCCAACAACAATTTTGATAACTGGGTCAACAACCTCTACAGCTTTATGCACCAAATCAACAACTCGCTCATGTGCTAGCAATGGCTCTGCATGCAAAAACACATAACAAACTACACCATTAGACACGGTGGTGAGCACACCACCTTTGCAAGTGCCAAGGCCCCTATTTTTGCAGCTCTACAAGCACTATTGCGCTGACTTTACAGAGTACCACAGCCACTACAAAAGACTCTTAGGCATTCTCACAGCCTCATATAATTCCCTTTGATGTATGTCACGAGCTTGGCATCATGACATTAGGCCAATGAGGTCTTTCTTGTGCACCTCCATCATCATCACCTTGCATCACCTAGCCCACTCCCCACACATATTGCATATTGACCTCGAGCCAGCCATGACCTTAGAGACATCGCTGAGTGCCAACTATATGCACCTCAAAAACAGACTATACAAGCAGAGCAGTGAGCTTTATTGTATGCGCCTATTGGGTAGTACAGGTCTCGTGATCCACTCCTCCTCATTCCTCACAGAGTTTGCCTCATCCCTCTACTATACCCTTTACTAAATATTGATTTTTTTCTCAACTGCAGCATAATAAAACCTTGCAGTCTACAAGTACCTCTATGCATGGTTTTGTTTATCTCTCAACTTTACTATAAATACCTACCTATAACTCTACAATATACCAGTTTTGAACACTCTTCAGTTTGGAGCACAACTTTGCAAAAAGATCTTGCTTGTTATTGCTCCTTGCTAACATCACCTTTTTCTTGCTCAACTCATTCTTGCTTCTCTTGTTGTCTCTATTGTCAGGGCCCTTGTTGCTGCCATTCAAGTCATCTTGGTTAATCGTGACCTTAGTTTGCATTATATCACCTCGTACTACATGAGACTAATATTACATAACCTTGGTTCATCGAGAGCATCCTTGATATTACTCAAACATATCTCATGCAATCTTGCATTGCCTTACTCGCTATCTCAATATCTCACAGTATGTATCTTGCACCCTATCTTGCAACTCACAAAGGTCTTTCAATATTCTAGTAAAATCAGCTCCTCGCCTACCCCATGTTTAGTAGTGTGTTTTGTGGTGTGTTTTTGCATGCAGAGCTATTGCTAGTGCATCACCGTCATTATGAATCTATTTGCATAAAGGCCTTGGAGAATATCAAGTGATGCTGTGAGTTGTCCTGAGCCTGGTAGGAGGTGGTCAAATGCCTGTAATAGTGGTTCCAGAGGCTCTGCAATCTCATGTGATTAGCTGCAAAAATGGGGGTCTTGATGCTTAGAGAGGTGGTGTGCTTATGAACATAGTTGTTGGTATAGTCCTGTTAGGACCACATCCTAACATGTGCTTCACATGTGAGAAGGTGGGCCAGTTAAGTGACTCAGTCATGACTCAGATTCAGACTATGGCTTGTGACTCTTTACTATTAACATGCTGACACATGAACACTTTTGTATTTACACATGCTTTGGCATGAACACTGACTTACACTTCAAATGGCCCTTGGGCCCTGATTGGTTCTTAGTTCCTAAATCTTACTTGATGTAGACAGACATTTATAATTACTGTACTATACTTAGAACTTCAATAACGGATCATTGTCATTGATTACAGATCTTGATCTTTTACTGCTACGGAGCTATCCTTAGCTAATTTGCTTACTAATATGTTGATGAGCGCACCACCTCTCTAAGTGCCAAGGCCCTTATGTTTGCACCCTTTTTGCAGTTGATCACTCAAGTTTGCAAAACCTCGCACTTGACTTTGCCAATGTTTGGCCACTTCTGGCTAGGTTTGGGATGACTTGCAGCCTTGTGCAATATGCCCCGAGACTCCTTACACAAAGGCATGTACAACAGTGGGCCAACACAGCCTTTATTGCAGCCCATTCAGCAGTACCTTGCAGTACGTACAATCTCTCATGTGTAGTGCAACCACTCAAGAGAGTGCCCTCAATGATACCGACATTGCCAAGCCCTAACTTTGTGTACTGCGCACCATCTTATGCAGGTGTTTTGAAGTTTATCTCTATGATTCCTTGTTTGTAGCAAACTTTATCACACACGGTTATTGAACACTGCAGGTCTCGTGATTCATTTCTCTTCATACTTTGCAGAGACTGCCTTGCCCACTCCCTATATTTCTTTACTAAACATTTTTTACTTTCTCAACTACAGTGTGACAGAACCTCATGGTCTGCGAGTGACTCTGCACATGGTTTCCTTTATCTTTTGATTTTCCAGGCTTAGCACAATATTGCTCGCACTTTACCTTATAGTTTTGTGTTTGTTCTACCTACTTTGAATTACTATAAATACCTATCTTTGACTCTGCAATACACCAGTTTTGAACACCCTTCTATTTTGAACTCAACTTTGCAAGAAGAACTCACTTGTATTGCTTGTTATCTGTCATTGTCTTTGCTTTGTTTGCCTTGTCTTTGGACCATTGTTGTATTTTTCACCAGGGCCTTTGTCGCTGGCCTTGAAGTCACCTTGGTCAATTGTGACCGAGGTTTGCATATTCCGCATTGCCCTATGCCAGTTGCGTACCTTGCACCATCACATTACTACCAACCACTTTGCTAGTCTTTGCACTATCTTTGTGCAACTTTGCACACTTTGTGTACGTATATCACGCCCCTTTGCACTACTAACAAAAGATTCCTTAGTTTATAGACAAGTCAGCTCCAAGCCTGCCCATGTTTAGTAGTGGTTTTTATTGTGTGTTTTCCTACACAGAGCCATTGCTAGTGCATCAACATAGTTTACCTTTAAAAGCATGAACCAGATCTCAGTCCAGCTCTAAAGTAGCTTTATGTATTTAGACAAGTCTAAGAGCAGACAAGCTTCTTCAGCTCGTTCACCTGTAATACACTCGATCTCTGTACTGTGCCTGGCATCTGGCTACCTTCCTAGCTCATGCTTTGCGAATTCTGTCAGATCTGACATATTCTTGCATAGTCTGATGAAGCACTAGACTTGTCTCATCGCCTCTATCATCCTCTGCTTATATTCTCCAGGACATATACCAGACTCACTGCCTACCGAGTCCTTAGCTGAGTCCCTCCTAGAGTTATCTGTTGGACAGGAGAAGAAGACCCTATCCCTGAGAATCATTGTGATACTCTTGAAGTATGAGGGACCATGCCAGACAAAAATCAATTAAAACTGCCCTTCTTAATGATAAATCAGTGATTTTTGAGCCAAAGGCAACTATCTTGAATAATTGTCAGAAATTGTCAGAAATTGTTGTCATAAGTCAACAAATCCTGGCTGACATGAACATTTCTCATCATATATTCTCTCAAATTGTTGGCAATTGTTGGCATTTCTAAAGAATGCTGTATTTCCTCTGTGTTATTTTTAATTGTTCAAAGCTCAATTGTTGGCAATTGTCCACAATTGCCAGCAATCCACACATAGAAATAGATTGCCAGCAATTATTGTCAATTGACAGCTTGAATAAGGACAGGAATTGTCAGCAATTGCTAACAATTACACAACCCTCCAGGCATAACCTGGCACCAATTGCACACATGCGTGATCAGTGCATGTGTACTGTTTGCTTGCACATTGCTGAGATCATGTCAATGCAGAATAGCGCAAAAGTGTTACAAACTGCTCATTCAGTAACCCAAGAGCAACAGGTTCTTCCCTAGGTCGCACACTGAACAAAGTGATAGTGGATGCTTGACTGTATTAGGACTTAATATAGGAGGAAAAGTGTAGAGTACACAGTAGAAAGACTGTGTAGTAACAAAGGTGTTCATGTAGGAAGACATGAACGAACGAGGAGAATAGACTGAAGATCCTCAGCCTATTCTATGGGCCCTATATATTGTATAGGGTATAGGGTGGATCATATGGTTCTGCAGAAGACCATTCCCAGAACTCATAGGTCGCCACCTCTCTCAGTCAGCGCCTGCTCTTGTGCTTCTCCATTTGCACCTTTCCATCCAGGTTGCAAAGAGGTGCTTACCCATGTCCTCTAAGCCCATGACATGTGAATGCCTATGCTCTGGCATGTGAACACCGATGCCCTTGTGCCCTTGACCCCTCTATAATCCTCCATCCAATGCTGAGTGATCCATCGGAGGGTCAGCTTCTAAGGACATGCCAAATACATTAATGTATGCTCCGTCGTGGAGCCGCCTAGTATCTGTTAGACTTGCGGTTAGGTGGACTCGGTAGACTAAGCCAAATGGCTCCCAACAAGTCAAGTCATAACAATACCCCCTTCCTAGGTCCCTAGCCCTTGAGGGATGCCTACACCTTGTAGGCTCCGTCGTAGAGGGACAACCTTCTTGAGCAGAAAGAAGGTTTCATTGTCACTCCATAGCAATTGCTTTCTTGACCCTTGTGTCTGGATGCGACTTCTGGCACAACTTTGTTTTCTAGGGCGAAGACTGACTTACATCATTTACGACACCTAGGAGTTTTCCATCTCCGTTGACTGCGTTTGATACAGAAGCACCACAGGTCTCCAGTCTGGGCCTCCACCAATGTCTTCCTTCATTGGATGTTTTGATGTGAGCCACCATTCTGCTGTGCGTTTGGTTCCACTGTTAGAGAAGTTATCTCCCACGTGTGCCCCATTTGTTCTTTTATCCTGTAGGCCTCTGGTCACAGAAACCGCTCAGAGCAGGACTCCCTGCTTGCTGTGGGTATAGAAAGGTGCTGATGTGAATGAATTGTGGATGAAAAAGGAACACATCTGTGTGTGTCTGAGTTTTGCTTGTTTGTTGTGCTTTGTTACAATGCCGAAGGCCGCTTCGCAGTGTTTCCAGGATATATCTTCTTCCTCCATGGTCTCCAGTATTGAGGGGGATTCTGGGCATGTGGGTTGATTGCTTTACAAAGGCTTAGGCCCACCAGCCCATCTTGGCACAATCAAGACTTGTTTTGAATCTGGCAAGACCCCTTTGAAGACCCCTAACTCTGTCAGCCCCATATGGTGGCCTGTCCTAGTTAGAGGTTGAGTGTTCGTCCAGAGTTTGTTTGTCACTTGAGAGAGGGCATGCAGCTGTCTCCACGTATTGGATGCGAGGTAAGGATTGAGCGAATGGACTTCTCGTTGAGTAGACTTGTTAATCAAATAGACTTGAACCGCCAAACAGTTATTGAATAGACCTGAGCAGTCATCGAACTGACTGCAGAATAGACTTTTGAACCGTTGATACAGCCGATTAACCCCACAGATGGTGATATGCAGGGTCACTATAAGGTATGTCCTTTTGACGGTAGTTTAAACGTCATGCTGGACGTCTGTAGTTTATCGTCTTTGTGGATATCATCTAGTTTATCCTTAAGTCTTTGCAGACTGCCCTGCTAGTTTATCCCTGGGTCGTTGTGGACCCCTTTTTCATTGTCATCATGGGGTACCTGTAAAAGAACAGACTTTTCTACGTGCCAGACCATTCATCGGTTATGCGCATAGGGCCCTAGACTAGGTCTTGTTCTTGCAAGGGTTCCACTGAGGCACGATGGTGACGGTTTATACTATATCAAACCATATAACTTATGCTGGAGTGGTGCCAGAATAGACTTGCTAGCTATTTTGACACAACTCAGGCCAGCTGTCCCTGAAGGACAGTCCAAGTTATGGTCTTGGGATGACCCATAGTTTATTGCTGTTGCGGACACATGCTATCGCCAGACTATGCCTCCGAGTCTCAATAGATTGAATCCTCTGGAGCAAGGTAGTTTTAGGTCATTTTGGACTAATTGTTGTCCAGGTCGTGGACATCAATTACAACCCCTATGTGTTAGGACTGCATCCTAACACGTGCTTCGCACGTGGATAGGGAGGTCAGTCATGTGGCTCGCTCATGACACGGATGCAGACTCTGTTCCATGACTCATCATCATTGACATGCTAACACATGAACGCTTACTTATTGTTCCTAGTTCTTGATGTGGATGGACCTCTGTTCCTGACCCTGTTCCTGGTTCCTGATCGATCATGATGCGGCTAGACATTTGATATGGATGCAAACAGACATTAGTGATCTTGTACTATACTTAGATCAATGAGGCATCTTTGCTTACAGATCTCGATTGTTTACTTCGGTACCTTAGAAGTGCACAGACCAGATCTCAATCCGGCCCTAGATACTTCTTTGTATAAATAGGCAAGATGAGCTTCTAAGAAGCTCAGCTCATTCACCTGTAATATACTCGATCTCTGCACTGCGCCTGGCGTCTGGCTACCTTCCTAGCTCACGCTTTGTGAACTCTGTCAGATCTGAGATATCCTTTACACGGTCTGATGATGCAATGGCTTCGTCTCCCTTCTCCACTCGCTCTCTGTTCTCTAGCACCTACACCGGTCTCGCCGCTTATCAAGTCCTCAGTTGGTCACCACCCAGTGTCATCTGTTGGACAGACAAAGACTACCCCATTCCCCCACATCACAAGGAAGACCTTGAAGATCACCTCCTCTTGATCTTTCAAGAAAAAGCAGACATCGACCCCAAATTCTTACAGAGAATTCAGAGACAATTCATCGTCTTCATTCATTGGAGTCTACGGCTGTTGGACGCCGTCGACGTATAGCCTAGGGATCTCCTTTGTGCATCAGTGCACGTGATAGGTCTCTGACCTAACACTATGCCTAAAGGGGCAATAGTTTAATGTCATTGCGGACCAAGCAGTGACTTCCGGTTCAAAGTCACCACTCACAATTCCTAGAACAAGGGACAGTAGTTTACCATCATTTCGGACGTGGCCTACCTCTTTGGTAACTCAAAGAGGCAGTCTAACAGCCCAGTTTACCATCATGGGGGACGTTAGCAGATAGGTCCCAAAACAAAAGATGGCCAATCCTTCCCTATCCCTAAGGCATTAATCTTGAGTCTAAGGCATGTATCCCAGTTGCCTTCTGACTGGCCCTTGAAGTGGAATTTATTACTTCAGACTTCAAGGGTAGAGTGGGCACGCCATGGAGTAGTTGTGGTCCTAAGAGGAATGCTGGCAACCCACTCCATGTCCCAAAACCCCTTGCACAGAATTGAACCATGTTGAGCCCATATTCTTTTACCATAGGGCGTATGGAATATGGAAGCGCCTTGACCTAGTTGGCAGGGTTCTGTGCAGTGGGTGCTCAAGGTCCATCTGCTACCAGAATACAACCACGCTCCGAGGGTCTTGGTAGCTTTAACATTGTTCCAGACAGTAACTAGTTTTCAGTCATTGCAGACCAAGCCTTTTGTAGTTTTACATTGTTGCGGATGTAATTTTGTCTGTTCCGTCAGCTATCAGAGAGTTAATGCATCACAATAGGGCCCCCTAATGTGGAAACAACCCTGTAAAACTGGGGATCCAAAGTGGGACACCCAAACACCTGTCAGACCTTGACAGCAAGGAATGCTTCACCATCGCTTAGTGGTGATTTTGCATCACATGTTTCCCACCTAATTCTTGTATCTCAATCTTCTTTGGCAGGCCACACTACTGAGAAGCTAATTGGAACCATTGAAGCAGGCAAGTCAAATAAGTACCAAGGGCCTCCTAATGCGGAAAGGGCCCTGCAAAACTGGGGATCCTAGTGGGATGCCCAATCACTTGTCAGAATACCTCTTGACAATGAGAGGGTGAAATAGGCTGGTGCCATCACGCCAGCAAATAAGCTATGGACAGGTACTTCCCCTGCCTTCTTCTCTTTTCACAGTTTAACGACATGCAGGTTGACATCTTGATTGGAGTGTCGTCCAGGTTCGAGGTTTTCTTTCCTATCATAGTTTAACATCATTGCGGGCTCCAGATTCATGCGTCCTGCACGTGTAAACGGTACCTGTGGTGTGGAGGGTCCTTCCCTCTTCATCACTGTTCAAGCCAAGGGGTTCCTCAACTCCCTCACCCTACTATTGCCCCCCAGTGTCCCCATAGCTGTTGTACCCTTCGTCTGGCCTGTAGTAGACATCAACATTGTCGTAGTTTCCATCCTCGAGGGCATCCCACACGTCTAGTTTGGCTCACGACCACGTAACAGTTCTTTCCACCGGCCATGGAGGGCGATGAGCTTGTCTACAAAGGCGTGGATCTGTTCCTTCACTTCCATTATTTTGAGGTCCTCTTGTAGATGGCGAATCTCGTGGTCAAGGTGCTTGAGCACCATTTCCTCAGAGCTACGTGGTTCCTCTAGTCCTTGGCCTTCCTCACCCTCCATTCCTCTGATACCTTGGAGGTTCCTCGTTGTTGGTTGTTTGCCCGATGGTTGTCCTAAAGGGTACTCTTGTTAAGGAGGCAAAAGCCTCCTGGTCCCTTTGCGCCTGTTGTTGTACTGTGTCCCAGATGTACTCGGTCTGGGTGCCAGTGTCTTGACAACTTGCAGCCGGTACTTCTCTGACGGCTTTGCCACGCCACGGTTGTATGCGGAATGGGTCAACCCAAATGGGGCAGGAGTGAAGGTCATCGGCATTGGACAGAAGGGCAGGTAGGAGCTCCAGATTGACAAAAGTGGAGAACTTGTCAGGGTGAATAAGGAGGGCGTACTCCCTGGTGCCCCCACGCGCATACCAAGAGGTGACCCGATGGTCGTCAGTGTAGGCCAGGACCCTGATCTGGTCGCTGGCATCAGCCAATCATTGGGGAACATTGCTATTCTCGCTCCTGGGCTGCCCTGCTAGGACATTAGCAAGCCTCTGCAGTGCCAGAGCTGTGGCCATGTGAATTACCGCAGAGATCATGGTGTGTTGGAGTAAGGCATCTCCTAGTCCCACCAATTCTCTGGGGTGGAGATCTCCACCACCGGTAGGGGGTCCTCACCGTTTGATAGTTGGTGTGTCAGCCGTTGCTGGCCCTGGTACAGTTCTCTCAGCAGCTTCAGCCGGTTCTTGGCTAGCCTGAGCTTGAAGTACTCCTCGGTCGCTGGCCATGAACCCTGGTCTGTCCATTGTTGTTAGTTCTGCCGCAGTTTGCGGACTTGGCCTTCTTTCTTCCTGATGCGCCGTAAGGTGGCCGTCATCAGCTCCCTCAGCCCGTGATGGGGCTCGCGGTCCGGGTCATATCTTCGACTCGGCTTCGGGGATGCTGGAGGTGACCGGTATGAATACTCCTTCCAATACACTTGGTCGGCCGCTTCTGCCAGATTGTCCAATGTCATGACTGGGGATGGTGAGGATGACGTTGGGGGAGGAGTTCCTTGAGGGTGATGAGGTTGTTCCTTCATCTATAAGCATGGCCCGTTCAGGGGAGTAGTACAAGGAGTTGTTGGATGTGCATTGGTGCTGGGAAAAATGAGAGGAGTGGTTGGACATAAGTGGAGGGGAGAAAAGGGGTCAATATTCTTCAATGAGGGCATGTTCCTCCTCCTTATATACCCTTCCTAGACCTTGATTGCCACTGGTCGGGGCTTGTCCAGGTAGCTTTCGTGAAACTCTCGAAGAGCCTCATTGGCCAATCCTTTCAGTAGGGCAAAGGGCTCCCAAGTGTTATCTGCCTTAGGGTAGCCCACCCACTTGACAAGATATTTGGTACCCCATCCTTGGTGCCTAGAGTCCAGAACGGCTTCCACCTCATAGTGTTCCTCCTTGTTCAGGACCTCTGGGGGTGGCCTAGGGTAATTCCCCCCGTGAGCCTCTATCTCACAATATTTGGTTAGCAGGGATGCATGGAATACTGGGTGGTTCTTCCACTGCTTGGGTATTTCTAACCAATAAGCCAGGGGGCCAATTCTTTCCATCACCTAAAAAGGGCCATAATGCCTTGGTGCCAACTTGAATTTTGGATGAGTTGTCCGAATGTGGGTCCCTTCTAACCAAACCTAGGTTCCTACTTCCCACTATGGAAGTTTCCGATATAGGTCCCGGTCTTTGGCGTGCTGCGCTGCTATTTGCAAACTGGCCACCGCTTCTTCCTGTACTTCCCGGATAGACTGCAAATGTTCAGTCACCGCGGGTACCTTGGTGTCCAGAGCTGAGTTGACCAAATACGGTGGATTGAACCCATAGAGGATTTCAAATGGTGATTTCCCAGTAGCGGAGTGTTTCCAGGTGTTGTGGGAGAATTTTGCGAAGGGAAGCAAGTCTACCCAATTGTCCTGGTGGTAATTGCAAAAGATCCGCAGGAACTGTTCGATCTCCTGATTGACCCGTTCTGTTTCTCCGTCCATTTGGGGGTGATAAGCCATACTAAGAGCGGGGGTAATCCCCAGCCCTTTCCACAGTTCTCATGTGAATTTTGCCATGAACTAGGGGCCTCTGTCGGATATCACCTTGGTTGGTAAGCCATACCACTTAAACACATTGTCCTGGAAGAGCATCATGGTTTCTTCGGCCATGATGGTCTTCTTGCACAGGGTTATGACAATCCCTTTTAACAGTCCTTGGTCGACTACCACATTTATCAAGTCATATCCCCTGCTCTGGGGGAGATCTGTTACGAAGTCAGTGGAGATGAAGCGCCAAGGGGTGTTTGTGGTTTCCAGTGGTTGGATAGGCAGATGGGTCCTGTGGGGAAGGTTCTTCATAGATTGACACACTGCGCAACCATCCACATATTGGTGGACAAATTTAGTCATGCCCTGCCACCAGTAGTGATGTTGAACCAGTTCCAAGGTTTTTGCCCTGCCAGAGTGTCCTGTGGCCATAGATTCATGGTGCGTTTTGACAATTGTTTGATGGAGGAGGTCGTCTTTTGGGATGCATATGTAGCCGTCCCATCATGTGATGCCGTCTTTGTGTGTCTATTTTCCCAAGTCGCCTTTCATTGCTGTGGGTCCTTTCTCAAGCAGCTTCTTGAGGGCCACATCAACCAGTAGGTCGTGCTCCGAGCGCAAGTGTCAAATGAGGGAGAGGAGGTCCGAGGATAAGATTTCTGTTGCCTTGACGTGCATGTCTTTGCCTGGTTCTACTAAGGTTTCACTGGATTCTGTGAAAAGTTTGGACGGGAGCAGAGTCTGTGCTTTGTTATCAGATTCTACCCCCTCACTAAGGTCTGGACGCCTGGAAAGAGCATCTGCATGGTTCGTTGTTCTAGCTTTGTAGCTGAGCTGAGCTGGAAGTCAAATTGTGACAAAAACAGACTCCAGCGAGCTTGCCACCTGGTCAAGTCTCGGGCCATCTGGAAATAAATCAAGTTTTTGTGGTCTGTCCAGATCTCAAAGAGGTGTCTGGCACCCTCGAGATAATGTTTCTAGTGTTCCAGCGCCTTGATGATAGCAAGTAGCTCGCAATTGTGCACGTCGTAATTCCGCTCTGCAAATGAGAATGACCTGGAGAGGTATGCAACAAGGTGCCAGTCATTGTCCAGTCCTTCTTGTAAGAAAACCGCTCCATACACAAAGAGGGAGACATTGGTTACCAGTCGGTATGGTCTCATGGGGTCCAGATACAACAGGACCAGTTTGCTGACAAAGGCTTCCTTTAATCAGTCGAAATCTTGTTGGCAAGCCACAGTCTAATTCCACTTGGTGTCTTTCTTGGTGAGGTCGTGTAGGGGTCGGGTGACTAGTGAAAACTTGTCGATAAATTGCCGATAGAAGTTCCCTAGACCTAAGAAAGAGTGGATGTCGCGAACCGTGCGGGGAATGGGCCATTGTTGGATCACCTCAATCTTCGAGTCCTCCATTGCGACGTGGTCTTTAGAAATGGTATACTCAAGGTAGTTGAGCTTCTTTTTGTGGAACTCACATTTCTCAGGTTTGAGGTAAAGATCATTGTCATGCAGAATTTGGAGGACCTGTTTGGCCACCACAATATGCTCGGCAGTGGTTTTCATGAAGATAAGGATGTCGTCCATGTACACCATGATTTTCCGGGTGAGGATGAGGTCTTGAAAGATCATGTTCATCATGGCCTAGAAAGTTGCCGGTGAGTTTATAAGCCCAAAGAACATTACTGTAGGCTCAAAGAGCCCCAGAGGCATCACAAAAGCTGCTTTGGGTTCATCCCCTTCCTTTATGCGCACGTTGTTGTATCCCCATCGTACATCCAGTTTTGAAAACACTGTGGCCCCTCTGATGATATCCAATATGTTATGACTTGACCTATTGGGAGCCCTTTGGGCTGTCTACCGAGTCCACCCAATCACAAGCATAATAGATACTAGGCAGCTCCACCATAGAGCATACATAAAGGTATTTAGCATGTCCTTGGAAGCCGACACTCCAATGGATCACTCAGCATCGGAGAGAGGAACACTAAAGGACTACACGGAGGAAGCGTATAAGATTCACATGTCATGGGCTTAGGGCTTATGGGTAAGCACCTCTTCACCATCTGGATGGAATGGGGCGAATGGAGAAGCACAAGAGTTGGCACTGACTGAGAGAGGCGGCGGCCATAGGCATCCTGAGATGGATAACTCAGGAAGCACGGATTCTTACCCTACACCCTATATGGTATATAAGGCCCATATAATAGGCTGAGGATCTTCAGTCTATTCTCCTTGTTTGTCGTATCATCCTATATGGACCCTACCGCTATACACTCCTGTATTATTCCCTGATACAATTGAGACTTCTGTTACCCAACCACTCTGCATGTGACCTAGGGAAGGACCTGATACTCTTGGGTTATCAAATGAGCAGTTTGTAACACCAGAATAGACTTGCCTTCACCCATACCTTGCACACCACTCTTAGCTTGCTGCCACACCCTCTCTCATAACCTTTTTAGTGGCATAGACACCCACTAGAGAGCATTACTTTATACACACCCTGGAGCAAGACCTAGGCCTAGGATATCCATCAGGCACTAGACAAATCAATAATCAACTCCGCCAAAACAATTGTCCTATCCATCAGTGCAGAGCTCATTGGTATTACTCCGACACACATTGGGCAGCTCCGTTAAATTTTGACAACTGCTCATTTAGAGAAGGACAATACTTTTTTACAAAGAAGGATGGAACAGAAGCAGAGTGGGCTTGGGACAAGATCCAAGCCGATTGGGTACCACCACTACTATACAGAGAACCCAAACCGGTAATAACGGACGAATCGGAAGAAGAAGAAGAATCACCCAAATCCAATCCCTCAGATATTCTAACACCGGTCGACACCCGGAACCCCTGAAACAATACCGACATATCGGCGCCAGGGCCAACCAACCCCCCTACCACAGGAACATAACCTGGAAGGGGCAAGGTCAAACTCCCAGACAATTTCTCAGGCAATAGGATGCAATCGCAACATTTTCTTTTACAGTGCCTTCTTCTTTTCGCAGCAGAATCAGACCGTTACAAAATGGACCATGATAGGATCTCCCTTGTTCTCTCATGCATGAGATATGGAACGGCAGGTGTATGGGCAGAAAACTACCTCAACAAAACAGTTGGGGCAGAACCCGCCAAGGACCTCGGCGACTGGAAGGACTTCCTGGACAAATTCAAACTCCAGTTCAAGGAGTCCAATAAAGTGGACAAGGCCCAAAGTGCCCTCATGGCCTTCTCCCAAGGAAGAATGTCGGTGGACGAATACTTCAACCAATTCATCCTCATCGCCGCCGATGCCGACATCTCCGGAAAGGATCAAGTCCCCTGCTTCCAAAGGGGATTAGACCCGAAAGTCATGGACAAGATTTACAATAAGGAGACGCCACCGGGAGATGACATCCAAGACTAGGTCAACACGGCCTGTGAAGTAGATGGGCACATGAGAGCCTGAAACACTCAAAAGGCAATCCTCGCCAACTCCACCTCTTTCAGAAGCGATTTCCTCAACCACTTTCACCTCCAACCCACTCCCCGCTACAACTTCACCAACACCCCTCACAGAATGAACAACCACGTAGTTGACATGGACATGGATGCCTCCCGGAAAAGGGACGCCGTTTGCCAAAAGTGAACGTATGATGGCAAGCCTAACCCCAACTGCTTTAATTGTGGGAAACCAGGACATTGGGCGTCTGACTGCCATGCCCCACTTAATAGAGGCGTTCAACCGACTCAGGGATATAAGCGCAAGCCGGTGGGAGGAAGAAGTTGAAGAGCTCACGCTCTTGACGTGGAGGATGAAGATGGTCAAGAACTCTCAGTGGGCGATGACCCAGGACTACATTGAGGACTGGAGGAAGAGAGTTCTAATGGCAACCACCATCGGATACCACAACCTGGTCATCTGCTGGAACCCGCGGACTCTCCCGTGGGAAGGAGACCCTAGCCACACAATGGAGCATGCTACGTACCGCCTAACGGACGATGAAGCGACAGACCCATCCATGATACTGCTAGTGTCCAAGCGCTCTTCAAGGAGGCCGGAGAAGCCAGGGCAAAGCAGATGCTGGTAGAACTAGCAGAGGATTTTGCGTGACCTCTCCTTCGCCAGCTGAAGAGAGAGGTGCACCCGAGTATGCCCTGCCATCATGTATTCGAATTGGAGCAATGAACAGCCACATCATTACTCCCATCCAACTTGACGTGCGACTATCAACTCGAGGAACAAGCACTGGAGCCAGAGCCACCATCAACTCGGCCTGCAAAGGGATTCTGGTCAACGAACAGTGGGTGTGAAGGCATAACTTCCCCACTTATTCATTGAGCCACCCCATTCGCGTCTGGAATGTCAATGATACAATCAACAAGGCGGGCCTCATACAACGAGGCCTAGACGCGAACCTCATGGTCAGGGACCAAAGAGGCAGGACACATACCGAACACGTCCAGATGTTCATGACCAATCTAGGGAAAGACAACATGCTCCTAGGGACGGATTGGTTGAAATACCACGACCCCTCCATTAGGTGGAGGCGGCATGAAGTGCACTTTGATCAATGCCCCCGAAATTGCCAACAACCACACGGGCATACCAAGGCACAGGAAGAGCCAACCAAAAAGGAATGGCTAGCAAAACTGCACGGCAACAAGACGAATGAGCGGAAGAAACCGCATCTAGTCTCTCGACCGGCAGGACCTCCTTGGGAATGGACCAGAGAACAATGGCTGTCACTCCCCTGAGAGGAATTTAAAGTCTTGTTTATCTCCATGATCAAGAGCAAGCAACACGCCCAGGAATGACTTGATCAGGAGGTGACTAAACGAAAAGAGGAACACCAATGCACCCAAAAGGCAGCTGAACGCGAGGCTCTAGAACAAGCCACCAGGAAGGCGCAAGAACAGTCCGACCTCCCCACAAGGATTCGCGAGGAGAAACCAGTTGTCAGGAAGGTAGCTCCTGAGCCATCCGGCTTTGCAAGCTTTGATGCAGATTTAGAGGACGAAAATGACACAACCGACTTGAAGAGTCAGGTCCCGTCGGAATATCACTCTTACCTCGACATCTTCAGCGAACGACGGTCACAAAGACTCCCCAAACACACTATCTGGGACCACGCAATCGATCTCAAACCATTGTTTAAACCTCAGGCTCCGAGGATTTTTCCTTTGAGCCCGGAGAAACATGATGAACTGGGAAAATTCATCAAAGAACACCTCGCTAGGGGAACCATACATTGGTCGACAGCCCACAGTGCAGCTTCTTTCTTCTTCATCAACAAGAAAGATGGGAAGCTCCGCCCAGTACAGGACTACCGCCATCTCAATGAACACACCGTCAGAAATGTGTGTCCCCTACCATTAATCCAAGAGCTTTTGGATGTCATTAGAGGGGTCACAGTGTTCTTGAAGCTGGACGTCCGTTGGGGATACAACAACGTGCGCATCAAGAAAGGGGATGAACCCAAGGCGGCTTTCGTAACGCCCTTGGGGCTCTTTGAGCCTACAGTGATGTTCTTTGGGCTCACAAACTCACTGGCCACCTTCCAAGCAATGATGAACATGATCTTCCAAGATCTCATCCTCGCCCAAAAAATTGCGGTATACATGGATGACATCCTCATCTTCACAAAAACCACAGCGGAACACATTGTGGTGGTCAAACAAGTCCTCCAACTCCTACGTGACAATGATCTTTACCTCAAACCCAAGAAATGCGAATTCCACAAGGATAAGCTCAACTATCTTGGGTACACCATTTCTAAAGACCACATCGCAATGGAGGACTCAAACATTGAGGCGATCCAACAATGGCCCATTCCCTGCACAGTCTGTGATATCTGCTCTGTCTTGGGTCTAGGAAACTTCTACCGGAGGTTCATCAATAAGTTCTCACTAGTCACTCAACCCCTACACGACCTCACCAAGAAAGACACCAAGTGGACTTGGACTGCAGCTTGCCAACAGGCTTTTGATAAACTAAAAGAAGCCTTTATTAGCAAACCTGTCCTACTGTATCCAGACCCTCTGCGGCCATACTGACTGGTAACCGACGCCTCCCTCTCCACATACGGTGTGGTCCTCTTACAGGAAGGACCGGACGACGACTGGCATCCGGTAGCATACCTCTCTAGGTCATTTTCACCCGCAGAGCGGAATTACGACATGCACAATTGTGAGCTGCTCGCAATCATCAAAGCACTGGAACACTGGAAGCATTACCTCAAAGGTGCCAGACACCCCTTCAAGATCTGGACAGACCATAAGAATCTGATTTATTTCCAGACAGCCCATGACTTAACCAGACGACAAGCTCGCTAGAGTCTGTTTTTGTCACAATTTGACTTCCAGCTCAGCTATAAAGCCGGAACAACAAATCATGCAGATGCTCTGTCCAGGCGTCCAGACCTTAGTGAGGTGGAATCTGATAACAAAGCACAGACTCTGCTCCCGTCCAAACTTTTCATGGAATCCAGCGAAACTTTGGTAGAACCAGGCAAAGACATACACGCCAAGGCAACAGAAATCATATCCTCAAACCTCCTCTCACTTATTCGACACTTGCGCTCCGAACACGACTTATTGGTCAATGTAGCCCTCAAAAAGCTGCTTGAAAAAGGACCACAGGCGATGAAAGGCAACTTGGGGAAATGGACACACAAAGACAGCATCACACGAAAAGACGGATATATATGCGTCCCAAAAGACAACCTCCTCTGTCGAACAATCGTCAAAACGCACCATGACTCTATGGCCACAGGACACCCAGGATGAGCAAAAACCCTGGAACTGGTACAGCGCCATTACTGGTGGCAGAGCATGATGAAGTTTGTCCATCAATACGTGGACGGCTGTGTGGTGTGCCAGTCTACGAAGAACCTTCCCCGTAGGACCCATCCGCCCATCCAACTATTGGAAACGATGAACGTCCCTTAGCGTTTTATTTCCACTGACTTCGTAACGGATCTCCCGGAAAGCAGAGGTTACAACTTGATAAATGTGGTAGTCGACCAAGGACTGTCAAAAGGGATCGTCATAACCCCGTGCAGGAAAACCATCACCGCCGAAGAGACCACGACACTCTTCCAGGATAATGTGTTCAAGCAATAAGGGTTGCCGACAAAAGTAGTGTCTGACAGAGGTCCCCAATTTGCAGCCAAGTTCATGCGGGAACTATGGAAAGGGTTAGGGATCACCCCTGCCCTCAGTATGGCTTATCATCCCCAAACGGATAGAGAAATGGAACGGGTCAATCAGGAGATCAAACAGTTCCTGCAAATATTTTGCAATTACCACCAAGACAATTGGGTGGACTTGCTTCCTTTTGCAGAATTCTCTCACAACACCCGGAGACACTCCGCCACTGGGAAATCACCGTTCGAAATCCTCTATGGTTTCAACCCGCCATATTTGGTGGACTTAGCTCTGGAGACTAAGGTACCCACGGTAACAGAATGTTTACAGTCTATCCAGGAAGTGCAAGAAGAAGCTGTGGCCAGTTTACAAACAGCAGCACAGCATGCCAAAGACTGGGACCTACATCGAAAACTTCCGCAGTGGGAAGTAGGAACCCAAGTTTGGTTAGAAGGTACCCACATTCAGACAACGCATCCGAAATTCAAACTGGCACCAAGGCGCTATGGCCCTTTGTTAGGACCGCATCCTAACACGTGCTTTGCACGTGGACGGAAGGGCTGGTCAAGTGGTTCGCTCATGACATTGACTCTGACTCAAATCACTGACTCATCATCATTGACATGCTGATGCATGAACTCTTACTTATGGTTCCTAGTTCTTGATGTGGATAGACTTTCGTTCCTGACCCTGTTCCTGGTTCCTGATCGATCATGATGTGGACAGACATTAGTGATCCTGTACTATACTTAGGATCGATGACACATCTTCGCTTACAGATCTCGATCATTGACTTTGGTACCTTAGAAGTGCACAGACCAGATCTCAATCCGGCCCTAGATACTTCTTTGTATAAATAGGTGAGATGAGCTTCTAAGAAGCTCAGCTCGTTCACCTGTAATACATTCAATCTCTGCACTGCGCCTAGTGTCTGGCTACCTTCCTAGCTCACACTCCACGATCTCTGTCAGATCTGAAAAACTCCTTTACACGGTCTGACGAAGCCACGGCCTCATCCGCCTTCCACTCAGTCTTGTCTCCCTTCGGATCGCTCTCTCTATTCACCCACTACTACACAGGCTTCGCCGCTTATCGAGTACTCAGTTGGTCACCACCCAGTGTCATCTGTTGGACCAGCAAAGACTCTCCCATTCCTCCACATCATAAAGAAGACCTTGAGGATCACCTCCTATTGCTCTTCCAAGAAAAAGCGGACAACGACCCAGAATTCTTACAGAGAATTCAAAGACGTTCTATTGTCTTTATACCTTGGAGTCTACGGTTGTACAACTCAGTCAAAGTATAGCCTAGGGATCCCCCTCGTGCTTTAGCGCATGTGATAGGTCTCCGACCTAACACCCTTTCTGGGTGACCGAAAGAATCGGCCTCCTGGCTTATCAATTAGAAATACCCCAGCAGTGGAAGATCCACCCAGTGTTTCATGCATCCCTCCTAACCGCATATCATGAAACCAAGGCCCATGGAGGAAATTACCCTAAACCACCCCCAGAAGTCCTCAACAAAGAAGAGCACTACGAGGTAGAAGCCATCCTGGACTCTAGGCGCCAAGGGAGGGGCACCAAATACCTCATCAAATGGGTAGGATACCCAGAGGCAGATAACACTTGGGAACCCTTCGCCCTGCTAAAGGGGTCGGCCAACGAGGCCCTCTGGGAGTTTCACGAAAGCTACCCAGATAAACCCCGACCCGCAACAATTAAGGTCTAGAAAGGGTATATAAGGAGGAAGGGTTTGCCCTCCTTGAAGAACAGGACCCCTTCATCTCCCTTTCAGTGCACGTCCAACCATTCCTCTTACTTCTCCCCTCACTAACACTCGTCCAACAACTTCTCTTATTACTCTCCTGAACAGGCCATGCTCATCGATGAAGGAACAAACTCATCGCCCTCAAGGAACTCCTTACTAGACGTTGTCCTCACGGTCTCCAACCGCGACATTGGATGACCTAGCGGAGGCAGCCACCCAGACGTACCAAAGGGAATACCCATACCAGTTGCCACCAACGTCCCCGGGACCAAGTCGGAGGTACAACCCAGACTGGGAGCCCCATTACGGGATGAGGGAATTAATGATGACCACCTTACAGAAAATCAGGAAGAAGGAGATATTGGTCTGCATGTTACAGTGGAACCAACAGCACTGGACAGACCGGAAATCATGGCCAGCAACCAAGGAATACTTCATGCTCAGGGTAGCCCGAGGTCGACTACGAATGCTGAAGGAGCTGTACCAGAGCCAGCAACAATTGGTGCATTGGCTGCCGAGGGCGGAAGACCCCCTACCGGTAGTAGAAGTCTGCACCCTGGAGACTTGGAAGGACTAGGAGACACCCTACTCCAGCGCACCACGATCTCCGCGGTAATTCAGATGGCCACTGCCCTGGCCCTACAGAGGCTTGCTAACATCCTAGCAGGACAGCCAGAAAGCGAGGATAGCGATGTACCACGACGGCTTGTGGATGCCAGCAACCAGGTCAGAGTCCTGGCCTACACTGAGGACCATCGTGTCGCCTCTTGGTACACGCATGGGAACACCGGCGAACATGCACTTCTCATCCACCCTAACGGATTCTCCACCTTCGTCAATCTGGAGCTCCTTCCTGCCCTCTTGTCCAACACCGACATCCCTTGCTCTCATCCCATTCGGGTTGACCCGTTCCGGGTCCAACCATGGTGCAGCGATGCTGTCAGGGAAGTACCAGCTGTGGGTCATCGAAACACCGCCACCCAGACCGAATATGTCTAGGATACAGTACAGCAACAGGCGTGAAGAAACCAGGAGACCACTGCTTCCTCCACCAGGGTACTCTCCAGCACGACCAAACGAGCCACCGAGGACAAAGAACCTCCAAGATATCAGAGGAACGAGGGGCGAGGGAGGTCAAGGGCCAGAGGAGCAACGCTTCACCAAGGAAGCGGTACTCGAGCACCTTGACCGTGAGATTTGCCTCCTACAAGCGGACCTCAAACTACTAGAGGTGCAGGAACGGATCCGCACCCTTGTAGACAAGCTCATCGTCCTCCACAATCAATGGGGAGAACTGTTACATGGACACGAGCCAGACTAGACGCATGGGATGCACTTGATGAATAGTATGACAACGTCAACATCTACTACCGGCCCGACGAAGGGTACAACGGTTATGGGGACATTGGGGGGCAATATTAGGGTAAGGGAGTTAAGGAACCCCTTGACCCAACCGATGATGGAAAGGAGAGGACCTTCCACATCACAGGTACCGGTTTCACGCACAGGACACCACGAACGTCTGCAATGACGTTAAACTAAGTAGGAAGGAAAACCTCGAACCCGGACGACACTCCAATCAAGACGTCAACCTGCATGTCAGTAAACTGTGAAAAGATAAGAAGGCAGGGGAAGTACCTGTTGAGCATGGTTGTTTCCCCCTCTGCCACGCAGACATGGCATCATCGCGGCCTCTCACTGTCAAGAGGCATTCTGACAGGCAATCGGGTGTCCCACTAGGATCCCCAGTTTTACAGGACCCTTTCCACATTAGGAGGTCCTTTGTAACAGTTTAGCAACATAACCTTGATACGCTGGCCCCTCGGTGTTGTGGCGACACCAAGGATGCATAGAAGATGCAAGAATCTGGTGGGAAATTGTGTAGCTTGTTCACCGAATGGGAAACGGTAAACCACACCTCACTGTCAAGGTCTGACAGGTGTTTGGGCGTCCCACTTTGGATCCCCAGTCTTACAGGGTCGTTTCTGCATTAGGGGGCCCTAACTGATGCATGCACATAGCAAGATATGCAACTCGCTACGGTGTCAATGAGCAGGAAAACCAACATCCAGAACGATGTAAAACTACCAAAGGCTTGGTCCACAATGACTATAAACTAGTTATCGTCTGGAACGATGCTAAAGCTACCAAGACCCTTGGAGCGTGGTTGTATTCTGGCAAACGGTGGAAGTGATGACCCCACCACTGCAGAACCCTGCCGACTAGGTCAAGGTGCTTCCATATTCCATGCACCCTACGGTAAAAGAATATGGGGTTGACACAGTTCATTTCCATGTGAGGGGTTTGGGGACGTGGAGCGGGTTGTCAGCCATCCTATCGGACCACGACTACTCCATGGCGTGCCCATTCTACTCTTGAAGTCAGAAGCAATAAATTCTGCTTCAAGAGCCAGTCAAGAGGCAACTGGGATTGTGCCTTGGACTCAGCATTTAACGCCTTAGGGATAGGAAAGAGTTGGCCACCCTTCATTTGGGACCTATCTGCCTAACATCCGAAATGACGGTAAACTACTGTCCCTCTGTTTTAGGGATCATATTGGAGCTGTGAATTACCACAGCTACAATAATCCGCAATGACGTTAAACTACTTGTTCCTTCAAGCATAGGGATCATTTGGACTGCCTATTTGAGTTGACAAATAGGTGGCCCAAAGTCCAAAATGACCCTAAACTACCTCGCTCCGGAGGATCAAATCTATCAAGACTTAGAGGCATAGTCTGGTGATAGCAAGTGTCCACAATGACAATAAACTACAGGTCATCCCAAGACTTTAACTTAGACTGTCCTATGGGGACAGATGGCCTAAGTTGTGTCAAAATATGCTTAGGAACTCAAGTCTATTCTGGCACCACTCTGGCATAAGTTATCTGGTTTGATATAGTATAAACCATCACCATCTTTCCTCAGTGGAACCCTGTCAAGAAGTAGGGCCTGGTCTATGGCCCTATGCACATCACCGATGGATGTTCCGGCGCGCAGAAAAGTCTACTGTCTTGTTTATAGGTACTCCATGTTGAAGATGGATAGGTCTGCAACAACCTTGTTGTTTGAACTAGCAGGTCAGTCCTCGAAGACTTAAGGATAAACTAGCTGATGTCTGCAAAGATGAGACAAAACTACGAACGTCCGGCACAACATTTAAACTACCACCAAAAAGGACATACCTTACAGCGACCCCGCAAATCACCATCTGTGTGGCTAATCAACGACCATTGGTTGTTCAAAGTCTATTTGATTACCCAGTCTATTCAACAAAGTCTATTCAACAAAGTCTATTCACTCACATCCTTGACCTCTAACCAGGATGGGCCACCATATGGGGCTGACAGAGTTAGGGATCTTCAAAGGGGTCTTGCTGGACTCACATAGGTTGGTGGGCCTAAGCCTTAAATAAGTGATCAACCCACTTGACACCTGGAGTCCCCCTCGGTACCGGAGATCATGGAGGAAAAGACCTACATTCAAACAAAGCACGATGACGAGCAAACACACACACAGATGTGTTCCTTATTCATCCACGATTCATTTGCATCGACATCTTTCTACACCCACATCGAGCAGGGCGTCCTACTCCGAGCGGTTCCTGTGACCAGAGGCCCACTGGATGTTAACAACAAATGTGGCACACGCAGAAGATAACTTCTTCAGCAGCGGAACCAAACACGCAGCTGAAACGGCGGCTCACATCAAAACGACTGGTGAAGGAAGACATCAGAGGAGGCATGGATTAGAAACCCATGGTGCTCCTAAACCAAACACAGTCAACGGAGACGGAAAACTCCTAGGCGTCGTAAACGATGTAAGTCAATCTTCGCCCCAGAAAACGAAGTCATGCCAGAAGACACATCCAGACACAAGGGTCAAGAAAGCAATTGCCGATGGAATGACGATGGAACCTTCTTTCTGCTCAAGAAGGTTGTCCCTCGAGGGCTAGGGACAAAGGAAGGGGGTATTGTTATGACTTGACTTATCAGGGCCCTTCGGCTGTCTATACCGATGGCAAGTCTAACAGATACTAGGTGGCCCTACCTGGGAGTGTACATAAAGGTATTTGGCATGTCCTTAGAAGCCAACACTCCAATGGATCACTCAGCATCAGAGAGAGGAGTACTAAAGGGGCGTATCATGGAAGAAGGAAGGATGCACATGTTATGGGCTTAGGGCTTATGGGTAAGCACCTCTTTGTGACCTGGATGGAAAGGCGCAAATGGAGAAGCACAAGAGTTGGTGCTGACTGAGAGAGGTGGTGGCCACAGGTGACCTGAGGAGGATAACTCAGGAAGCACAGATTCTTACCCTATACCCTATATAGTATATAAGGCCCATATAATAGGCTGAGGATCTTCAGTCTATTCTCTTCATTCTAAGGTATCTTCACATACCTTACCTTCGTTGGCCCGTATCATCCTATATGGACCCCACCATTATTCCCTCCTGTATCATTCCCTAAATACAGTCAAGACTTCCACTGCCCAACCACTCTGTGTGCGTCCTAGGGAAGAACCTGAAACTCTTGGGTTACTGAACGAGCAGTTCGTAACATTTATCAGCAAACCTGTCCTACTCTATCTGGATCCCATGCGGCTGTACCAACTGGTAACTGATGCCTCCCTCTCTGTGTACAGAGCGGTCCTCTTACAGGAAGGACCAGACGACAACTGGCACCCTGTAGCATACCTCTCTGGGTCATTTTCACCTGCAGAACGGAATTATGACGTGCACGATCGCAAGCTGCTTGCAATCATTAAAGCGCTGGAACACTGGAAACTGTTATGACTTGACTTATCGGGGCCCTTCGGCCAGTCTATACCAATCGTCAGTCTAACACATGCTAGGCGGCTCCACCATGGAGCGTACATAAAGGTATTCGGCATGTCCTTAGAAGCCAACACTCCAATGGATCACTTAGCATCGGAGAAGGGAGTATAATCAGAGCGTATCAGAGAAGGTGTCCAGATACACATGTTATGGGCTGAGGGCTTATGGGTAAGCACCTCTTCGCGACCTAGATGGAAAGGCGTGAATGGAGAAGCACAAGAGTTGGCGCTGACTGAGAGAGCAGTGGCCATAGGCTAACTGAGGATGGATAACTCAGGAAGCATGGACATCTACCCTATACCCTATACAGTATAAAAGGCCCATAGAATAGGCTAGGAACCTTAGTCTATTCTCCTTTGTTCCCCCGTATCTTCCTATACGGGCACCCCCGCTATACACTCCTGTATTACTCCACAATACAGTCGAGACTTCCATTACCCAACCACTCTGTGTGCAACCTAGGGAAGAGCCTGACACTCTTGGGCTATCAAACGAGCAGCTCATAACAGAAACACTACCTCAAAGGCACCAGACATCCCTTCAAGATCTGGACAAACCACAAAAACTTGATTTATTTCCAGACAGCCCGAGACCTGACCAGACGACAAGCTCACTGGAGTCTGTTTTTGTCACAATTTGACTTCCAGCTCAGCTATACAGCTGGAACAACAAATCATGCAGATACTCTGTCCAGGCGTCCAGACCTTAGTGAGGGGGTGGAGTCTGATAACAAAGCACAGACTCTGCTCCCGTCCAAACTTTTCACGGAATCCAGCGAAACTTTGGTAGAACCAGACAAGGACATGCACGTCAAGGCAACAGAAATCATATCCTCGGACCTCCTCTCACTTATTCGACACTCACGCTCAGAACGCGACTTACTGGTTGACGTAGCCCTCAAAAAGCTGCCTGAAAAGGGGCCACAGGCAATGAAAGGCGACCTAGGAAAATGGACACATGAAGACAGCATCACACGAAGAGATGGATACATATGCGTCCTGAAAGACAACCTCCTCCGTCAAACAATCGTCAAAATGCACCATGACTCTAGGGCCACAGGACACCCAGGACAAGCAAAAACCCTGGAACTGGTACAACACCATTACTGGTGGCAGAGCATGACGAAGTTCGTCCATCAATATGTGGATGGCTGTGCAGTATGCCAGTCTATGAAGAACCTTCCCCGTAGGACCCATCTGCCCATCCAACCATTGGAAACAACGAACACCCCCTGGCGCTTTATCTCCACCAACTTCGTAACAGACCTCCCCGAAAGCAGAGGCTACGACTCGATAAATGTGGTAGTCGATCAGGGGTTGTCCAAGGGAATCGTCATAACCCCGTGCAGGAAAACCATCATGGCCAAGGAAACCACTATGCTTTTCTAGGACAACATTTTCAAGTGCTATGGCCTGCCAACTAAGGTGGTGTTCAACAGAGGCCCTCAGTTTGCAGCCAAGTTCACGCGGGAACTTTGGAAAGGGCTAGGAATCTCCCTGCCCTTAGCATGGCTTATCACCCTCAAACAGATGGAGAAACAGAATGGGTCAATCAGGAGATTGAGCAGTTCCTGCGGATATTTTGCAATTACCACCAAGACAACTGGGTGGACTTGCTCCCTTTCGCAGAATTTTCCCACAATGCTCGGAAACACTCTGTCATGGGGAAGTCGCCATTCAAAATCCTCTACGGGTTCAATCCATCATATTCAGTTGATTCAGCCCTGGAAACCAAGGTACCCATGGTGACTGAGTGTTTGCAGTCTATCTAGGAAGCACAGGAAGAAGCCGTGGCCAGTTTGCAAATGGTGGCGCAGCACGCCAAAGACCGGGACCTACACTAGAAACTCCTGCAGTGGGAAGCAGGGACCCAAGTTTGGTTAGAAGGAACCCATATTCAGACGACTCACCCGAAATTCAAGCTGGCACCAAGATGCTATGGTCCTTTCCGAGTGACTGAAAGAATCGGTCTCCTGGCTTATCGGTTGGAAATACCTAAGCAGTGGAAGATCCACCCGGTGTTTCATGCATCCCTCCTAACCAAATATCGTGAAACAGAGGCCCATGGAGGAAATTACCCCAAGCTGCCCCCAGAGGTCCTAAATGAAGAAGAACACTACAAGGTAGAAGCCGTTCTGGACTCTAGGCGCCAAGGACATAGTACCAAGTATCTCGCCAAGTGAGTAGGATACCCCGAGGCAGATAACACTTGAGAACCCTTCACCCTGCTGAAGGGGTCGGCCAATGAGGCCCTCCAGGAGTTTCATGAAAACTATCGGGATAAGCCCCGACCCACGGCAATTAAGGCTTAGGAAGGGTATATAAGGAGGAAGAATCTACCCTCCTTGATGAAACAGGATCCCTTTCTCCCCTCAAGTGCATGTCCAACCACTCCTCTTACTTCTCCCCACACCAACGAACGTCCAACAACTCTTCTTATTATTCCCCTGAATGGGCCATGCTCATCGATGAAGGAACAACCTCATCACCCTCAAGGAACTCCTCCCCCGATGTCGTCCTTACGGTCCCCAACCGGGACGTTGGACGACCTAGCAGAAGCAGCCACCCAGACGTATCGGAAGGAGTACCCGTATCAGTCCCCACCAGTATCCCCAGGACCGAGTCGGAGGTACGACCCGGACCAAGAGCCCCATTACGGGCTGAGGGAATTAATGATGACCACCCTATGGAAAATCAGGAAGAAAGAAGCTCTGGTCCACAAGCTACAACGGAACCAACAGCAACGGACAGACCAGGGCTCGTGGCCAGCGACCAAGGAGTACTTCACATTAGGGGTAGCCCGGGGCTGGTTATGAATGCTGAAAGAGCTGTACCGGAGTCAACAACGAATGGTGCACCGACTGCCGAGAGAAGAAGACCCCCTACCAGTGGTGGAAGTCTGCACCCCAGAGAATTGGAGGGATTAGGAGATGCCCTACTCCAGTGCACCATGATCTCCACGGTAATTCAAATGGCCACTGCCCTGGCCCTGCAGAGGCTCGCTAATGTCCTGGAAGGACAACTAGGAAGCGAGAATAGCGATGTACCATGACGGCTTGTGGACGCCAGCGACCAGATCAGAGTCCTGGCCTACACCGATGACTATTGTGTCGCCTCTTGGTACGCGCATGGGGGCACCAGCAAGCGTGCACTTCTCATCCACCCTGACAAATTCTCCACCTTCATCAATCTGGAGCTCCTTCCTGCCCTTTTGTCTGACACCAACGTCCCTCGCTCCCATCCCATTCGGGTTGACCCATTCCAGGTCCAACCATGGTGCAACGAGGCCGTCAGGGAAATACCAGTTGCGAGTCATCGAGACGCCACCACCCAGACCGAATATGTCTAGACCACAGTACAAAGGCAGGCACAAAGAGACCAGGAGACCGCCGCTTCCTCCACCAGGGTACTCTCCGGCACGACTGAACGAGCCACCGGGGACGAAGAACCTCCAAGATATCAGAGGAACGAGGGGTGAGGAAGGTCAAGGGCCAGAGGGGCAACGCTTCACCGAGGAGATGGTGCTCGAGGGCCTTGACCACAAAATTCACCATCTGCAAGTGGACCTCGAGCTATTGGAAGTGCAGGAATGGATCCGTGCCCTCGTAGACAAGCTTATCGTCCTCCACAATCGATGGGGAGAACTGTTACATGGATGCGAGCCAAGCTAGATGCATGGGACGCTCTCGATGAACAGTATGATGATGATGACGTCTACCATAGGCCCGATGAAGGGTACGATGGTTATGGGGACATTGGTGGGCAATACTAGGGTGAGGGAGTTGAGGAACCCCTTGACCCGATTGATGACAGAGAGGAAAGGACCCTCCGCATCACAGGTACCAGTTTCACACACAGGACACCGAGGTAACGTCCGCAATGACGTTAAACTACGCATAGGAAGGAAAACCTCGAACCCGGACGACACTCTGATCAAGATGTCGACCTGCATGTCTTTAAACTGTGAAAAGATAAGAAGGCAGGGGAAGTACCTGTCCAGCATGGCCATTCCCCTCTCCGCTATGCAGACATGGCACATCGCAGCCTCTCGCTGTCAAGAGGTATTCTGACAGGCGAAATGGGTGTCCCACTAGGATCCCCAGTTTTACAGGACCATTTCCACATTAGGAGGTCCTTGTATGATTCAGCAACATAACTTGATATGCTGGTCCCTCGGTGTTGTGGCGATGCCGAGGATGATTGGAAGATGCAAGAATCTGGTGGGAAATCGTGTAGCTTGTTTACCAAACGGGAAACAGTAAACCACACCTTGCTGTCAAGGTCTGACAGGTGTTTGGGCATCCCACTTTGGATCCCCAGTTTTACAGGGTTGTTTCCGCATTAGGGGGCCCTAACTGATGCACGCACATAGTGGGATATGCGACCCACTACGTAGCTGATGAAGCAGGAAAACCTACATCCAGAACAATGTAAAACTACCAAAGGCTTGGTCCGCTGACATGCTAGCGATGCCTCTGAGTGTGAAACACACCCAAGAAACACCCCTACAAGCGCAGGTAGGCAGGAGCTGGTTCTGGCATGCAAGGAACTGTCAGCTGTGGAACAACCAACAAGGGAGCATACTGAAAGTGGTCGGAGCATAGCTGCAATCAAAGTAACATCGACACGATCAGCAGGGAGTGGAGGCTGTTCGCATGTGATGTGGACCAAACAAACAACTCCAAAGTCAGTATCTTCGGCCAGCCAACGTGCAATCGGGATTTGATCGGTACGCAATAGGAAGGGAATGGGTGCGAGGCCACACTGGACACTGGCGGAGGATGACAAACTAGATGAGAGAAAGAGATCAAGACGACGAGGGCTCTGACGGAGGGCTGCAATCGAACACAACAACACAAACAAAGGGGCAAAATGCGAACAAGGATCAGAAGGCGAAGACTCAAGTACTCATGGACTCAAGTGCACGAATGAAATCGGAACGAGGGGGGAGCCAAAGCTGGTGTATTGCGAGGCCATAGGTGCCCTTTTATAGTAAGTCCAAACAGGTACTAGATAGGGAGATCGGCAGAGGCATAGAGTAATCGGAAATGCATGCCAAGAGCTGTCAAAGGTAAAGAAGATAAGGGAGTGATGTTGCGAACACTATAAGATAAGAAGCAATAACTCTAAAGTCTAAATAAGTGGAGAGATTGCCAAGGTGAGTACACATGGACCTGGAGATAAGAACCACATGCCACATGGGTAAACCATTCAGAAACTTGGGAGCTCTGAAGATAACGAAGGATAGGTCAACAGAAGGCATAAGGACGATAAGAGATAGAAAGACAGATCCGTTCTGAGTCAACAAAGTGTTCGGCCGCCTCCGATTCGGGACACCAAAGCCGACCAAATGTGCCGACAATGTGAAGCGTACCGAACTAATCGGCGATCGGCCACGACATACTGCAGGAAGCCCCTAATTCTGGGAGTGCTGATAGATGCCTAGGATGACTGTGAACAGCTCCGAATGACTGTGCGGAGGTCTAAATGCAAAGTCGGCACCTGACAAATGGCTGAGAGCGCCGAACGGATCGGGATCGGTCAGTCCTAAGTATGCCAAATGGTCAAAGAATACTGAAAAGCTGCAAAAAGTAGGGTATTGGTGCCTAGAGCTGTTAAGACCCGGTCTTTACACGTGATGTGTCGCGAGGCTCCTAAGTCACTGAGGGACGTGATATACCCACGTGCGTCCGATGAATACACCAGCGGCTAACTTGGTGCGTAACTCTGGATGTACGAGGGCTTCGTGATAGTACTTGGACTCCAAACAGACACAAAGGTCGTTCCACAGATGTGAGGGTACGACCTGGTGCGGGTTCGGGTTGCAGTAGATGTGCTGTCCGCTAAAGTCGAGGTAGAATACTGCTAAGCCTGTATAGAAGGCTGCCAGTGTCGAGACTAGGACTGAGCGGTTGAGAGCGACAATCGAGTAGAGACGAGACACTCGTCAAACCGATGTAATAACAACGATAGTTCTATTGACAACCGAGGCTGGCCTATAGGCAAAGCGCAAGGTGTAGCAAAGGTATGGCTAGTACCAAAGGTCAAGTAAGAACGGGTACGTTTAACAAAGGTGAACGAGCTAAGGACTCCAGTCATTATGCTCGTTCCATATATACTGTAAGTAAGTATAGGGCAGGATCGACAGAAGGTCTGTGCTTCTTAAGGTACCGAGGTAAACGATCGTGATCGGTAATCGAGGTACCAGGAACAGGGCCAGGAACGATGGTTCTGTCGAATGGGAGACCTGTGTACTAACAATAGAAAGGGATCAACGATCAATCAGGCACAATGGTTTAGGGTAGGCTTCTATGATCAAGAAGCGCGGGGGTAACGGTCATATCAATGATGTCAAGTCGATCGTTGATCAGAAGAGATAAGAATAGAAATAGAACTCAATGTCTGTTGGTGAAGGCAAGGGGTCGGTCACCGGGCATTGGTCATATCCGTTGGTCATAGACCACGCGTCATATGATTTGTAATCATATGCCATGTGTTATGAGTCGGCTCTTAACAAGAGCACACCCATGCTCATCACCGCAATGACTATAAACTAGTTATCGTCCGGGACGACATTAAAGCTACCAGCGACCCTCAGAGCATGGTTGTATTCTGGCAGATGGTGGAAGTGATGACCCCACCATTGCAGAACCCTGCTGACTAGGTCAAGGCGCTTCCATATTCCATATGCCCTACGGTAAAAGAATATGGGGTCGACACGGTTCAATTCCATGCGAGGGGTTTGGGGATGCGGAGCAGGTTGTCAGCCATCCTCTCAGACCACAACTACTCTGTGGCACGCCCATTCTACCCTTGAAGTCAGAAGCAAGAAATTCTGCTTCAAGGGCCAGTCAAGAGGCAACTAGGAGAGTGCCTCGGATTCAGCAATTAATGCCTTAGGGATAGGGAAGAGCTGGCCACCCTTCGTTTGGGACCTATCTGCCTAACATCCAAAATGATGGTAAACTATTGTCCCTCTGTTCTAGGGATCATATTGGAGCTGTGAATTACCACAGCTACAATAGTCCGCAATGATGATAAACTATTGTTCCTTCAAGCACAGGGATCGTTGATCAATGTCATTGTTGACACCATGACATTGATCTAGTCTGAAATGACCTTAAACTACCTTGCTCCAGAGGATCAAATCTATCGAGACTCAGAGGCATAGTCTGGTAATAGCCTACATCCGCAATGACGATAAACTACAGGTCATCCCAAGACCATAACTTGGACTGTCCTTCGGGGACAGATGGCCTGAGTTGTGTCAAAATATGCTTAGGCACAACAAGTCTATTCTGGCACCACTCCGGCATAAGTTATCTAGTTTGATATAGCATAAACTGTCACCATCTTTCCTTAGTAGAACCCTGTCAAGAAGCAAGACCTGGTCTATGGCCCTATGCGCATTACCGATGGATGCTCTGGCGCACAGAAACATCTGCTGTCTTGTTTATAGGTACTCCATGTTGAAGATGGATAGGTCTGCAACGACCTTGTTGTTTAAACTAGCAGGTCAGTCCGCAAAGACTTAAGGATCAACTAGCCAACGTCCGCAAAGATGAGATAAAACTACAGAATGTCCGGCACGACATTTAAACTACCAACAAAAAAGACATACCCTACTGCGACCCTGTATGTCACCATCTATGTGGCTAATCGGCGACCAATGGTCATTAAAATCTATCTGATTACCCAGTCTATTCAACAAAGTCTATTTGCTCAAATCCTTACCTCGTATCCAATACATGGAGCACCTATGACACTCCCATTGTGAAAGACAAACTCTGGACGAATACTTAACCTCTAACCAGGATGGGCCACCATATGGGGCTGACAGAGTTAGGGGTCTTCAAAGGGGTCTTTCCGGATTCAAAACAAGTCATGTCGTGCAGGAGTTGACTGCATTACCAAGTGGGACAAATGTGAAGGGTTGGTTCCCCTCATGCCAAGTAACAGCGACAAGATAGGTTGGTGGGCCTAAGCCTTAGTAAAGTGATCAACACACACACCTGGAATCCCCCTCGATACCGGAGACCATGGAGGAAGAGATCTATCCTGGAAACACTGTGAAGCGGCCTTTGGCATTTAAATGAAGCACGATGATGAGCAAACATGCACAAAGATGTGTTTCTACTGGCCCCTCGAGGGGCTAGGACTTAGAGTCCCCTCAGGCACTGGGACTTAGGAAGGGGGTATTGTTATGACTTGACCTATTGGGAGCCCTTTGGGCTGTCTACCGAGTCCACCCAATCACAAGCATAATAGATACTAGGCAGCTCCACCATAGAGCGTACATAAAGGTATTTGGCATGTCCTTGGAAGCCAACACTCCGATGGATCACTCAGCATCGGAGAGAAGAACACTAAAGGAGTATACGGAGGAAGCATATAGGATTCACATGTCATGGGCTTATGGGCTTATGGGCAAGCACCTCTTTGCCACCTGGATGGAATGGGGCAAATAGAGAAGCACAAGAGTTGGCACTGACTGAGAGAGGCGGCGGCCATAGGCATCCTGAGATGGATAAACTCAGGAAGCACGGATTCTTACCCTACACCCTATATGGTATATAAGGCCCATATAATAGGCTGAGGATCTTCAGTCTATTCTCCTTGTTTGTCTGTATCATCCTATATGGACCCTACCGCTATACACTCCTGTATTATTCCCTAATACAGTTGAGACTTCTGTTACCCAACCACTCTGCGTGCGACCTAGGGAAGGACCTGATACTCTTGGGTTATCAAATGAGCAGTTTGTAACACAATAGTTCTTGGATTAAAGGCAGGGGGCATACGTTTCTGACAGTATGTTTGTTGAGATGGTAATAGTCCTGTACCAGGCGGAGCTTCCCATCCTTTTTATCAATGAAAAAGAAAGATGCTGCACTGTGTGCTATTGACCAACGTATGGTTCCTCTAGAAAGGTGCTCCTTGATGAATTTCCCTAGCTCGTCATGTTTCTCTGGACTCAAGGGAAAAATCCTCGGAGCCTGAGGCTTAAATGACGGTTTAAGGTCAATTGCATGGTCCCAGATGGTGTGTTTGGGGAGTCTTTGCGATTGCCATTTGCTGAAAATATCGAGGTAAGAATGATATTCCAACAGGATGTGACCTTTTAAGTTGGTTGTGTCAATTTCTTCCTTGAGATCCTCATCAAAGCTGGCAAAGCCGGATGGCTCGGGAGCCACCTTCCTAATGACTGGGTCCTCCTCGCTAAACCCTGCGGGGAGGTTGAACTGTTCTTGCACCATTTTGGCGTCTTGTTTGGGAGCATTGCACGTGACTACCTTTCGTAGGGCATCCCAATGTTCCTCCTTTCATTTGGCTACCACCTGATCAAGCCATTCTTTGGCGCATTGCTTGCTCTTGATCATGGAGATAAACAAAATCTTCCACTCCTTCGAGGGTAGTGATTGCCATTGTTCTTTGGTCCACTCCCAAGGAGGTCCTGCCAGCCAAGAGACTAGATGCAGTTTCTTTTGCTTGTTCATCTTGTCGCCATGCAGCCTTGCTAGCCATTCCTTCCTGGTTGGCTCTTCCCGTGCCTTGGTGAGCCCATATGGCTGCTGGCAATTCTGGGGGCACCGATCAAAATGCACTTCACGCTGCCTCCACCCAATAGAGGGGTCGTGATACTTCAACCAATCTGTTCCTAGGAGCATGTTGTCTTTCCCTAGATTGGTGATGAACATCTGGACAGGTTCAGTATGCGTCCTCCCTTGTCGGTCCTTGACGGTGAGGTTTGCATCCAGGCCTCGTTGTATGAGGCCCGCCTTGTTTATTGTGTCGTCGACATTTTGAACGCGAATGGGATGGTTTAACAGATAGGTGGGGAAGTTGTGCTTCCTTACCCACCGTTCATTGACCAATATCCCTTCGCAGGCTGAGTCGATGGCAGCTCTTGCCCTAGCGCATGTTCCACGAGTTGATAGCTGCACGTCCAGTCTGTTGGGAGTAATGATGTGGCTGTTCATTGCTCCAACTCAAATACAGGACAGCAGTTCTAACTCCGGATTCTCCATTCCTCTCTTTTCAGCTAGTGAAGGAGAGGTCATGCAAAATCCTCCGCCAGGGTCGTCGACAACTTTTGCGCTTCTCTTGTCCCCTTTCCTAGCTCTTCAAAGACCACTCAGACGGTAGCAGCATCACAGATGGGTCCGTTGCTTCGATGTCCGTTAGGCGGTACGTAGCATGCTCTATTACATTGCATGGATCCTCCTCCCCTTGGGGAAGAGTCCGCGTGTTCCACCAAATGACCAGGTTGTGGTAGTTGGTGGTAGTCGCAATCAGAACCCCCCCCCTCCAATCCTCGATGAAGTCTTGGGTCGTCCCCCATTGGGGATTCCTGATCATCTTCATCCTCCATGTCAATAGCACGAGCTCTTCTACTTCTTCCGCCCATCGGCTTGCGCTGATATCCTCGAGATGGTTGAACGCCTCTATTAGGTGGAGAACAACAGTTAGATGCGTAATGCCCCATCCTCCCACAAATGAAACAAGCATTGCTAGGCTTGCCATCATATGTGCATTTCTGGCAGATGGTGTTCCTTTTTTGAGAGGCATCTACATCCATATCAACCACCTGGGTGGGCACGGTGGCTCAGTGGTAACCACCGCACCCCAGGGGGAGTCATGTGAGTCTCTCACCATGGCGAGGTCCTAGGATCGACCCCCTGCCCTGCCAGCCTGGAGCCCCAATTTTAGACACTCCAGGTTTTCTGCCACACTGATTACCCAACCCCAGATCCTTCAGACGTGCTTCACTGATGACGTCATGGTCCCAGGGGTCATGGGGGTCACCCCCTCGTGACTCAAGCCCTACCGTCCGCGTGTGCCTTGTGTTCAACCATAAGGCATAACCTGGCAGACACCCATCACCTACTTGTCGATTAAAAACACCACCTTGTGTGGGAATCACTACTCCCGGCCCTGGCCGCAGTGCCGGTAACCCAGATGGGTGCAACTACCACCGCACATGACCGTCTCGACTGGTCCAAAGGAGATCGGAGGGGAAGGCCAAAGGAACCACGGAATCGGAGTGTAGGTCAGGATAGGATAAACGGGTGGTACGGAAGCAAGCTGGCCCGGCATGATTACAGTATTGATGTATTCTCCGTACTGTAGTGACTACATAGGTCACGATGACCTGATACAGTCACTCTAATAAATAGGATTTACACACACACACACACACATCAACCACCTGGTTGTTCATCCTTCAAGGGGCATCAGTGGAGTTATAGCAGAAGGCGGGTTAGAGGTGAAAACAATTGAGGAAATTGCTTTTAAAGGAGGTGGAGTTGGCGAGGATCACCTTTTGAGCACTTCAAGCCCTCATGCGTCCATCTACTTTGCAGGCCATATTAATCCAGTCCTGGATTGTATCCTTCGGCAGTGTCTCTTTGTCATAGATCTTGTCCATGACCTTTGGGTCTAGTCCTCTCTGGAAGTAAGGAACTTGCTCCTTATCAGAGATGTCAGCATCGGCGGCAATGAGGAGGAATTGATTGGAATATTCATCCACCGTCATCTTCCCTTGGGAGAAGGCCATAAGGGTGCTTCGGGCCTTGTCCATTTTGTTGGATTCCTTGAACTGTAATTTGAACTTGTCAAGAAAATCCTTCCAAGATCCGAGGTCCTTGGGCAGATCTGCCCCAATTGTCTTGTTGAGGAAACTTTCCACCCAGAAGCCCACCGTTCTATATCTCATACATGAGAGAACCAAAGAGATCCTATCATTGTCAGATTTTTACCTGTCTGATTCTGCTGCGAAAAGAAGGAGGCACTATAAAAAGAACTTCTGTGATTGTGTCCTATCGCCTAAGAAGCTATCAGGGAGCTTGAGTTTGCCCCTTCCAGGCTGTGCTGTTGTAGTAGGGGGGTCTGTCAGAGTTGTTCCCAACATGTCGGTGTTGTTTTGGGTGTTTTGGGTGTCAATTGGTGTTTGAATATCCAAGGATTCAGACTCAGATGTTTCTTCTTCTTCTTCCAATTCGTCTGGTACTACTGGTTTGGTTTCTCTGTACTGGGGTGGCTCTACCTGGTCATTTTGGATTTCGCTCCAAGCCCACTCTACCTCTATTCTGTCCGCCTTCTCAAAGAAGTATTGTCCTTCTCTAAATGAGCAGTTTGGATAGTTCGGCGGGGCTGTTTGGTTTGTGTCGGAGTAGTACCAATGGGTTCCCCACTGATGGATAGGATGATTGTTTTGGCGGAACTAGTTATCAATTTGTCTAGTGCCTGGAGGATAATCTAGGCCTAGGTCTTGCTCCAGAGTGTGTATAAGGTAACACTGATACACTAACAATGCCTCTGAGTGCGAAACACACCCAAGAAACACCCCTACAAGCACAGGTAGGCAGGAGCTGGTTCTGGAGTGCAGGGAACTGTTAGCTATGGAACAACCAACAAGGGAGCATACTGAAAGTGTTCAGAGTGTAGCTGCAATCGGAGCAACACAGACACAATTAGCAGGAAGTGGGTGCTGATTGAATGCAATGTGGGCCAAACAAACAACTCCAAAATTGGTATCTTCAGCCGGCTGACATGCAATCGGGATTTGATCGGTACGCAATAAGAAGGGAATGGGTGCGAGGCCACACTGGACACTGGCAGAGGATAACAAACTAGATGAGAGGAAAAGAGCAAGACGACGAGGGCTCTGACGGAGGGCTGCAATTGAAGGCAACAACACAAACAAAGGGGCAAAACGCGAACAAGGATCGGAAGGCGAAGACTCAAGGAATCAAGGACTCAAGCACACAAATGGAATCGGAACAAGGGGGGAGCCAAAGCTGGTGTATTGCGAGGCCATAGGTGCCCTTTTATAGTAAGTCCAAACAGGTACTAGATAGGGAGATCGGCAGAGGCATAGAGTAATCGGAAATGCATGCCAAGAGCTGTCAAAGGTAAAGAAGATAAGGGAGTGATGATGCGAACAATATAAGATAAGAAGCAATAGCTCTAAAGTCTAAATAAGTGGAGAGATTGCCAAGGTGAGTGCACATGGGCCTGGAGATAAGGATCAGATGATAAGTAAGTAAACCAATCAGAAACATGGGAGCTTCAAAGATAAGGAATGAAGTGATCAACAGGAGGGACAAGGACGATTAGTGATGAAGAGAATGATCTGTTCCGAGTCAACAAAGTGTTTGGCTACCTCAGATTTGGGACACCAAAGCCGACCAAATGTGCCAACAATGCGAAGCATACCGAACCGATCGGCGATCGGCCGCGAAAGTCTGCAAGGAGCTCCGAATGCTGGGAGTGTTGATAGATCCATAGAACAACCACAAACAGCTCCGAACACCGGTGCGGAGGTCTAAATGCAAAGTCGGCACTTGATCAATAGCTGAGGGTGCCGAACGGATCGGGATCGGTCTAAACATGGTTTGCCGAATGGTCAAATAATAATGAAAAGCTGCCAAAAGTAGGGTATCAGTGCCTAGAGCAGACCCATGCTCATCAATGCTCTCCAGTGGGGGTCTATGCCACTGAAAAGGGCTGTGAGAGAGGGTGTGGCAGCAAGCTAAGAGTGGTGTGCAAGGCAGGGGTGAAGGCGAGTCTATTCTAGTGTTACAAACTGCTCGTTCAGTAACCCAAGAGCAACAGGTTCTTTCCTAGGTCGCACACTGAACAAAGTAATAGTGGATGCTTGACTGTATTAGGACTTAATACAGGAGGGAAAGTGTAGAGTACACAGTAGGAAGACTGTGTAGTAACGAAGGTGTTCGTGTAGGAAGACATGAACAAACAAGGAGAATAGACTGAAGATCCTCAGCCTATTCTATAGGCCTTATATACTGTATAGGGTATAGGGTGGATTGTATGGTTCTGCGGAAGACCATTCCCAGAACCCATAGGTCGCCACCTCTCTCAGTCAGCGCCTGCTCTTGTGCTTCTCCATTTGCACCTTTCCATCCAGGTTGTGAAGAGGTGCTTACCCATGTCCTCTAAGCCCATGGCATGTGAATGCCTATGCTCTGGCATGTGAACACCAATGCCCTTGTGCCCTTGACCCCTCTATAATCCTCCATCCAATGCTGAGTGATCCATCGGAGGGTTAGCTTCCAAGGACATGCCGATTACCTTAATGTATGCTCCATCGTGGAGCCACCTAGTATCTGTTAGACTTGCAGTCAGGTGGACTCAGTAGACTAAGCCAAATGGCTCCCGACAAGTCAAGTCATAACAAAAAGTGACAAGTAATGAAGTCACACAAAGTGTTACAGAGATTTGAACATGGGGCATCGCCCATCTGCTCAGCAAGTTGCAAGATCACGTGAAGCTCAAAAAGTCTGGTGGTAAACCTGGACCTATAGTAACAGGAATTGCCAACAAATCACAGCAATTGCCAACAAATCATAACAATTGCCAACAAATCACAACAATTGCCAACAGTTGCCAGCTATAGCCAACTAGGCCCATTTTTTGATGATTTTTGTCTGAGAAACCCCTTCATACTTGAAGACTATCTCCTTCATCTCTTCAAAGATAAAGCAGATAGAAATCCTAAATTCCTCCTTTGAGCAGAAAGACAATCTATCATCTTTATCTGTTAGAGTCTCCCACTACTAGACAGTGTCAAAGGATAGCCTGGGGAACCCCTTTTAGTGCATGAGTGCACATGATAGGTCTCTGACCTAACAAGTCCTGAGTAGATCAGAATAGCAACTTACTGGTTCTTCTCCTGTAGAACTCTCTTGTCAGCTTATCTTATTCAGACAGTGATCAGATTTCAACAACCCACATGTCAAGCACCTGCATATGTATGGATCCATTGCATATGCTAAAGTACCCAACAAACACCACTCCAAACTCAAGCATCTGGAAAATCCCCCCTCTTATTGGGTCTAGTGTACCTTTTGACTAGCTGGATATGATTCTATCACTATCCCTTTGAGTACCTAACTCCCTCTCCTTGCAACTCCTCAAGCTTGATTGATGTTGCACAGTCACTATCCATACAAAAAGCTATTCTACTTCCCATCAATCTGTAACCACATGCTCCAATTTCTTTGTTCATCCTCACTACCTTCAAAAAGCCAGTTAACTGTCATAACTTCAAGAAAACCTTCAATCTCTTTTGGTTCCTCAAATTTTTCTGCAAAACTTGAAAATGCCATGTAAGGTAGAAAATCTCTGTGTGACTTACAACATAATCAGCATACTATGAAAACTCTTGAAATTGACCATATTTCACCTCATTTGCTGCAACAGAAGCAGGTAGATTAAAAGCCCGATAGAGGTTGTTGTGCCATGCCAATTCCACCGAACCTTTGAAATAAAAACACCTAGACCAAGTTGTCAGCCATTGTATTCATATCAGCAGCTTAGTTTGTCCAAACCTTATTCTTGCATCTAATTTCCGCGCTAGTTCAATGTAATACCTCCGGGTCTGCACATCCCGGTTAGTATTGTCTGCGCGTGCCACTGTCAGCCTATCAAGCCAAAATGTATGAACATGATTTACCAATGACGCAACTCTGCCCGGCTCTAATTGCCTCATCTACGGCTTTGATACATTTCGGACGAGAACCGAGCGTGTCCTGGTTGATGTGAGCATACCCCGCAGTTTTGAAGTGCTGCTTATAGAACGAAGATTTGCCGATGCAAGGAAAGCCAACAAAGAGAACGATTTCAGGGAAAGACACCGCGGTTGCTGGAATGATAGATGTCCCTGCGGGTAAAATGCGCAGCGCTACAAGAAGCTCAGCATATCAGGTACACACACTTCTCTTCAAGGACATACCTGATTCAAGTGACGATACATTAAAGCCTGGTAGTTTATACGGAGCCTCAGAAAGGTTGAGAAAATATGCCTAAAATGGCTTCGGTCGCGTAAACTGGGTCCGAGCTCTTCATCACTGACCTCCGGTGTATGAAACGGCAGTTCGACGTTCAGCGCAAACTTCCTATCTGTTGAAGCAAAATCGTTCAGACGACCTGCGGCATCGCCGACATAGAAAGAAGTGGCTTTGTCTAGAAAAACAATTGATGATGAGTGAACAACTCCAGTTGTGCGTCAAGGGCATTAACCTATTTCAACACCTTCGGCTTTGAACACGCGTTCAAGCTCATACCACATACCGGGCATAGGCTTTCGATAACCGTCTTTGGCTGTAGCAGCAAGTAATCGAAATGGAACATCAGGGAGCTATATATCAACGTCAAAACGGAAAGAATAAAGTAAACGAGGAGGACTCGCTGCCAAGGCGACCAGTGAGATCTTCTTCTTCCATTCCTCAAGCTGCGAAGACCTGATAGCTTGATTGGAAATCAAGACGACAGCAGACCTGATAATGAGAGGGAAAATAAATCTTAATAGCCACAGGGCATATTGGAGCCGAATGTGAAGTAGCACGTACCCAGAATCGTGTACCTCCTTTAGTTTTTTCGGTACGACATCCTTCCACCACTTCCATTCTGACGGCAGCTTCTTCTTCTTGAAGATGTTGGACTGCAGCAACGTGCCGTCAAGGTCGAATGCGGCGACTGTCGTTGAGGCTCGGGGCGCCAGATTGACACCGTGCAAACAAGTGCGTTTGGGACCCAATGGGGCCAGCCATTGAAAATTCGTTGTGGACGATGGCTGACTTTGTTTGGCGAAGATGGGAAACACTGAGGAACGTGAGAAGTTTCGCCAAAGCAGAGGCATGGCGGGCTCACCCTTGACGATCTTCCGGGGAGTTTCACTCTCTACAAGCGCGTCTCGAGACAATGGTCGTTTCTTCGAGTCTTATAAAAGACGTGAGTAGCTGAGACTTGACACAATCAATCTAGATACATACTGGAGAGGTTTGCGGACGGCTTCGATGACGACGCCATGGATTTCGACGATACGCAGACGCGTCCTCGTGGTCGGAGTGGTGGTCGGACGTGTCTCAAGACGCGTTGCATCATGAGTTTCAGGCGCCTTGGCCTCGGCGCGTTGAGCATAGGTCAGCGAGTACGTACAAAGCGGAAAACATATCGCTCAATCAATGATAAAGTAGTGTCTCGACTCTCCTTGTAATTCTCGTGAGAGCTCCTTCCTTTCCTTATAATTTATTCCTTACCCCTCCTCCTTATCCGTCCACCATGTCTCACATCAACCACGACAATATTTGGACCGATGCCATCACTCCGCACCCGACGATGCAACACTTCCCTGCGGAACCCCTGTCTCCTCACCCTTCGACGTTGGTCTCAACGTCTTTACCTCTCCCGTACAAGCAAGATCCGTGGACGTTCTTCCGCACACGAAGACGCAGATCTCTGATAGCGCTTCTCTTGGTCGCGTCCTTTCTGCTCTTATTCTTCGCTCAGGCGCGAATAGGTGAGGATAGAGAGAGACGGATATGTTTTGACTCTGTCAAGCTGGACGCTGGACGTGATCAAGCGCACCTTCCTGTCCGGTCCCCATCGGCTGTCACCATCACTGCACCTGCTCAGACAGAAACTGTCACTGTCCTCTATAGCGTCGCCCCGATTATTCCCGCTGTGACTGCCTCTCCACCCGCGACAACAGAACCCGTGCGCCAGCTGCAGACTGTTGAGCCAGTTGTATTTGCGTTCATAATGTGGTCCGAAAATTCAGCCATAGAAGGTTCAATCCTTATCAAGGTGAGGTCTTTGGTTTTCAGTCTGTGACCATGGGACCTGCAACTAATTCTGTAAATGTCCTGCAGTCGGCTATCATGTATAGCACACGCCCGCTTGAATTCCATATTATCTGTGATGAATCCTCTCAGAAACATCTGCAGGGACGTCTTTCTCTGCTTCACCATCCTTTGTTCGATATCACCGTGCGCTTTTATCGTCCGTCTTGGCAGAGTATGGTGGACAGGATCAGCCGTGAAGGTGGAATCAGCACGGACCACTCTGCTGGTGTCCGTAAGTCGTCGTAAGGACCGAGGTCGTTATCCGTTGAGACTAACAACCTGTCCTCTAGCCGGCCTCATGAAACTCTTCATTCACGAGATTCTACCGGACAGTGTCGCCAAAGCCATGTATGTCGACACAGACGCATTCTTCCTCACAGATCCTACTCTACTTTGGCAGACCTTCTCACACATGAACGCGTCAACGGCTATCTCCATGCCCACACATCCCGATCAAAAGACTCCACATTGGCATAACGCCTCCAAAATCTGCTCCTGCATTATGCTCCTTGACCTTTCTAAGCTTCGCGCCCTCCGCCTCATGGACTCTAGTTTCTATCGAGACGATACGTCTGGACTTTCCCCCCCTGCGCTCTCACCTCCGACGTTCGAGGCTCTTTTCGGTCCTCCGGGCCCCGACGGCCACTATAAAGATGTTGCCTTGGGAGACCAGGGGTATTATTGGGCCATCATCAGCAATCGTACAGACCTATTTGAGCATCTTTCGTTTGACTGGGAGGTGTCGAGTTGCCTGCTTGACATGTATGGGACCGGCATCGGACACGACGATGCGACAGAAGAAGAAGAGCGGCGCGCTATGCTCCACTTAAACGAGACCCCTCACCAAGGCGAGGCAATCATGCCCAAACTCCTTCACTTGTAAGTCTTCTCTCGTTCACGCATCTTCTGTAGCTAATGATACATTACCCGCTTTTCAGCAACTGCCTCGATGGCGTTGACGTTTACTTTGAATGGACCGGCTGGTACGATCCCGACAACAGCTTGACGCAGCGTTGGGGGTCTGCACTCGACTATCACGTCGGCACGAAGTGGATATGGCTGAATCGTGGTCATGGCAAACTCGACATGGACACGATTGTTGAACCACTATTTGCCGACCAACGTTTTGCACTGGAACACTCACGTGGTTCTACGCCATGATTTGACCCTGATACCTGTTATATGATACCATTAATCTGCTTAGATTTACTCACAAGTATATCCCTTGTCTCAATTATTGTATCTATCAATTCTTATTTCCACATGTCTAGACGACCCAACATCAGGTTTGATCTCCAAAATATTCTCTACCTGTCTTGGGCTTCACTACAATTTGCGACTGCTTTGGTTTTGGTCGATGTGTGTCGACTGCACCGATAGGCAATGTATATCTAGATTGAAAGTCAATCTCGCATCATAGATGGCAATCAAGAATAGCTACCTTTCCTCGTCACAACCATACGCTTTCGGGGTGAGCTTGATGACAGTATGCAAAGGGATCTTGATGTATGGTAGGTCGGCTTGGGGGAGGTTATGGAAATATGCGTAACTGAGGAGCGCGTACGTTCAAGAGAAACCAAGATTATTTCAGATCACTCACAGGCACCGAAGAATAGCCTAACCCATAAGCTGTCAGATAGTGTGGGCAAAAGGAGGTTGGGCCTACGTACCTGATGACCAATAATGAGGATGTTCTCTTGCCGTTCAAGCTCCATGATCACAGGCTCCAGACGAACGACAACATCTCGGTAAGATTCACCCCCTGGAAGGGATTGAATCATTGGTTTTCCGATCCAAAGAATCAAACAATACCTCGATATCTGTAATTGAATTTATCCTCGTCTCGATTTGCGAAGTCTTCCGGATATGCTTGCTACAATGCAATTCAAAATAGCTGAAAGCCGGCAGCCAAAAATAATTACCTCTATCTCTTCATAGGTCATCCCATCGCAAACACCAGCATCAAGCTCGTCCAATGACTTCCAGGTCAGTTTGTTGTATGGTAGCTGATATGCAGTTTGTATTGTGCGTTGCAACGTGGATGTCCAAACCTGAAACGGCACGACATATGTCAACAGTAGCGATATGACAGCAAAAAAAGTACCGTTAGCGGGGCATCGCCAATATTGTCTGTGATAAGAGCTGGCAGCATGGTGGCGTAGCGGCTCCCACGTTCAGACAGGTCCGAATCACCCCCAATCTTCCCTTCAACATTGTATTGGCTTTCTCCGTGCTGCAGTTTCCAGAAGTTAGCGTAATATGGCATCCATTATGCAGAACTCACACGTGAAAAGAATATACTCCTCGGCTTCAAGTGTAGATTCATCAAATAGAATGCAATTCGACTCTGTAAGTACCCATGAATCCGACAGACGGTGGTCTGATTTCCGACATTGGTGATGCGCAGATACGACAGATGAGGTTCCGTTATTGTCTCGTATACAGATTCGTATTGTTTGATACGGCGAAGGAAATCCTGCTTGGCATCTTCCGGGGACATGTCCTTGTAGTCCGGGTCCCCCGAGCTTACTTTCAGTGCAACATTTGCTGCAATGAGCGCCGGATCATCGCAAACGGATTCGAGAAAAATGACAACAATGCCCTTTTCCTTGGCTACGCGGGCTTCGATCTTGGCTCTAGAGCACTGCCCGTGAGAGAAAATATGACTGGAATAAGCATGAAATTTCACCTTCGAGCTCGCGTGCTATTCGTAGCGTCTATGAGGCACAATCAACAGTTAGTGCCCCCGACGTTGGAAGCAAGAGCCTGTTCACCATGAATTCCAACATTGCCACCTTCCTTCAACCACTGTATCAACATTTCTAGACTGTCTTCTGCAAGTTGGTCTCGCGATCGTGTTGCTTCAACATTATCATGACTAAAATAAGATGCCGTGTGATCCTCTTTGATCCCGCTCCTGAAGAGTGTATTGGCACGATCAGCAGTATCCGTGTAAGTGATAATTACTTACTGCTGTTTCTTCAGCCTTGCACGGCTACGCCGCAGTTGACCGACATTGAAAACCTGTGCCATCTCTTCAGCGAATGGTTAATGGGAAGAGATGCACATGCGATATGAACCTTGACATCATATTCCAACCACTGATCCATCATGAGTACATCCCAGCCGACGGTCAACATGATTAGCTGACCTGCAAGTAGCGCATGAGCTTATTACTCAGGTATGATTTGCCTCGAGCAGGCAATCCAACCTGGAGGAACACATTAACAATCTGATCAGTAACGTTTGCACAGATTTGTGCCCATACCATCGCCAAAACGATCTTGGCTTCAGAATAATCAGGCTTTGCAACTAAGTCAATGATCAGCAATCTGGCCATTTGGATATGTATACGTCAGACACACCCTTGCCTCCGATTCCAACTACTGATCGCGGCGGGGTCGTTGCCTGAGAGCCCTTACGACTGGAAATGTTAGATTCATCGAATTGTTTCAGCCTGTAGTAGTTCCATGAGAGTACCATCCAAAGACTGATATCACAATTGCCTCATCCTTACATTGGTCCACCAGCCCCGAACAAGGCTGGGGGTTCCAGCGAAGCATACAGGGGAGCAGGTACGAGATCCTTTGAGTGGTTTACCAAAGCATTGTCGACCCTTGTCAAATCCTCAGGTTCGAGGTGAAAGGTAGGGCTTGTAGGCGTTGTGAAGACCGAGTCGGCCATCGCTATCGTGCCCAGATGAACGAGGAGAGTTGGCTAGTGCATCATGTGATTACGAATATAGCAAACACTTTACGGGGTAGATCCAGATCTGCACAGCCTCGAGTCTGTTTGGCAACAGCCTTGGAAATAAACAACCCTCCGCCTGCAGTCTATAGGCAAATAGCACACTGTACATCTCTTCGTAATCTTACAACATTACACTACTGTGATGGAACATCAAGATAATGCACCTCTGAGCACGCCCGCAACCTCTCCGCAGCCTGTTCCGGCGTCAGGTCTCGCTGAGACTCGGCCATGAGCTCGAAGCTGACGTCACACTGTTGGATGAGACATTTGGTGAGATTGAAGTGAGACTGACGCACCCAACCAGGAATTTCTTCACGCTTGCACTTCTCAGAAGTGGGGGATAGAAATGCAAGTGCAGATGCGCCACGTTCTCGTCATCGTCGTCTTCGCTTGGGGTACTATCATTCGGCGGCACGGGACGCTGATGGATTCCCATGGAGTATGCGAACGAACAATTGAAAAGGTTGTCGTATCGCCTTGTGATGGCTGAGAGAATGCCTGCGAATGAGAGCTTCTCCTCGGTAGAGAGATGGACGAGGGAAGGGACATGACGATGATGAGGCAGCACTGTAGAATAGGATGTTGGTTCGCCAAACAGCATGAGTATGCCGCAGATCACCTACACATAATTTCAAAGGGCCACGTCGCCCACCACGGCACCACAGCTACCCAATGCTCGTTACGTGCAACAACGCGCCCCTTGTCACTCGAGACACTAATCTCAAAATGTATGTATTCGCAGAGCATGCATGGTCGGCCCTTCGGACCACGTGGTGCCTCTGACGGTGCAACTTCAGGATTAAGAGAGTAGCGGGCGAGCGAGGCGAGTTCTGTCGACGGAAATGTGGGGACCTCGGTGAGGGACCACACTTGACCATGAGGGTGAGGATTAGAACATCCCATCATCGCACCCTTGTTCTGTGTGGGCTCTAAGCAGGAGTGGAGGGACATGGGTTCCACAATGACGCCTACCTCGAAGATCTGAACGTATTTTATTCCTTCCTGTGCACCGCGTTCCTTGTACACCTTGATCCACTCCTCGATGACCTTATGAATGTCGTCTAAGGCTAGCCGTGCCAGGGTTAGGTCATGGCGAGGATGAAAGATGATGACGTCGCATCCCCCCTCAACAGGTTTCATGGCCAAGAGCGGGTGTGGAGCGGCAGGTGCAATTGGGCCAGGAGGAGGCAGCACAGCAGCGAAGTCGTTGGTGAAGATCATGGTGGAATCGTAAGCCGAGTTCTTTTGACCACCAACACGGTCATTCCCCGGGCAGAGATAGCATTTAGGATCATACTCTGGCAACGATGATGACTGTGGGGGCTCTGTCTGGCCTAGCCATGGACGTTTCGTCCTGTGAGGAGAAACGAGGATGTACTCGTTTGTGAGTGGATTGACTACCAGTAAGGAATTAGATGCAGCTACGGGGAAAACGAGAGGAAAATACGAACAACGACGGTGGGGATGGGTCGATGGATCGAACGCTTCAGCCATCGAATCGATGATGTGTAAAGAAACTTCATTCTGTCTGTGGAGAATCGAGGGCTCTTTATAAGAGGGTCTGCTCAAGTGAGCCTCGACGGCTTCCACCGGCATGCCGGTCCGTTACTCTGCACCTGCCTCATCATGTCCGACTCTGCCTCCAAACGTCGTCGCATCCAACGGTCCCCTTCTCCGGTCTATAAGCTAGATGACACAGATGCCTACGAACCTTATATCCCCGTAGCTCAACGCCGACAAGCAAAGATAGCAAAGCTTTCATCATGGGGTGCCAATGGTGACAGAGACAAGGCGCGTCGGCTGCAGGAGGAGATGGAGGAAAAGGAGGACGAAGAGATGGAGGAAGTGAGACGGAGAGAAAAGGCTCGAAAGGAGAGGACATTGTTGATGGAGGCTCAGGAAGTTCATTCCAAAAAGGCTGCCGAAGGTGCGTGGCGTGGTTCTTCCTGTGTCTCCTCGACGTTCATGTCCCTTCCAGATGCAAAGAAGACCGACGCCGAAAAGACTGCAGAAGAAGAAGCTCAGATTCTTGCTGCTATTGCAAGCAGAAAAAAACTGGCGTCGGATATGGAGCTGGCCAAAGGCATCCAGTATACAGAAGCTCTTAAAACAACGTTCGTGCGCATCTTCATTTCACTCACTATGCCATTCACACACAGTCGACAGATGGAGACCACCCAAGTATATACGAGATACTCCAGTGGAAGAAATCCAAAAAATACGCGACAAGTATCACATCGTTGTGGAGGGTGACGAAGCTACACCACCCATCGAGCATTTCGCCGTGAGAAGCGTTCTTCTGTCCTGAAGTATACATGATCCAGCTGACTTGACAACAGGACATGAAGATACCTGAACCTTTGTTGAAATTTTTGAAGTCAAAACGCATAATCACTCCAACGCCAATTCAACTGCAAGGCCTACCAGTAGCGTACGTCCCTTAGACGTCTGCCTGACTGTCGGCTGACTTATTACCAGGCTCTCGGGCCGAGACATGATAGGCATTGCGTTCACTGGTTCTGGGAAAACACTTGCATTCTGCCTCCCGCTCATGATGCTTGCTCTTGAGGAAGAAGCCAAACTCCCTTTCATCCGTGGTGAGGGCCCGGTCGGCGTCATATTATGTCCCTCACGCGAACTGGCTTCGCAGACATATGAAAACATCCTGCAATGGGCCGAGGCTCTCTCGAGCACAGGTCAGTATCCTCGCTTGAACACACTGCTATGCATGGGGGGTATCTCGATGGGGGAGCAAAGCCATGTGTTAAACAAGGGGCTGCACATTGTTGTTGCCACCCCTGGGCGGCTCATCGACATGCTTGAGAAGAAGAAGTTTAACTTCGACAGCTGCAAGTACATGTGCATGGACGAGGCGGATAGGATGATTGATTTGGGTTTTGAGGATGATGTTCGAAACATCATGAGCTTCTTCAAGGTGCACATCCCTATATTTGCTACGTCAAATAAAGAGTGCTAATGAACCGTGTTTGACAGCGCCAGCGCCAAACTCTCCTCTTTTCGGCCACCATGCCCCGCAAAATCCAGGACTTTGCCCAACAATCCCTCATCCAGCCTGTCCTAGTCAACGTCGGTCGCGCTGGTGCCGCAAATTTGGATGTCCTGCAGGTCGTAGAGTATGTTAAGCAAGAGGCCAAGATGGTTTATCTCCTTGAATGTTTGCAAAAGACTGCTCCTCCGGCGATTATTTTCAGTGATAACAAGAACGAAGTCGATGGCAAGTGAATTTTGTCGTGTATCCAGTGGAAACTAATGACTTTACTGCATGCTTCAGACATTCAAGAATACCTTCTTCTTAAGGGCGTAGAAGCAGTGGCCATCCACGGTTCTAAATGTACGCCGGTCTACAAATACCTGTGTCACATGATTTAAGGCTTACTAACATTCTCGACCATGCTCGTCAGCGCAAGAAGAACGACAATATGCCATCAAGTCCTTCAAGTCCGGTGCAAAAGATGTCATGGTCGCGTCGGGTGTTGCCTCCAAGGGGCTTGATTTTAACGACATCCAGCACGTCATCATCTTCTCTATGCCCAAAGAGATCGAGGACTATGTCCATCAGATCGGTCGCACTGGGCGAAGTGGTAAGACAGGTATTGCAACGACCTTCGTGAATATGAATACATCGGAGCAAACCTTGTTGGATCTGAAATATCTACTCATGGAAGCGGGACAGAAGTGCGTATCATGTATTTTTCACTATTCGTAAAATAATCCTGACCCCTGTGTTCCGTTTTTCAGAGTCCCACCATTCCTGCAAACTATCGAGGATCCGCGAGCTGCTCAAGGTGGATCACTCAAAGGGTGCCCAGTCTGCGGAGGTATTTTGGCTTTACATTCTCCTACTATCTTCGAGCTTATTCGTTGCCTAAGGTCTTGGACACGGTATTTCCAATTGTCCGAAGCTGGAAGATACTCAACGCAGACAAATGGCCTCCCATCATGGCGCGCAAGACATCGGCGGTTATTGATTACATCGGTAGATCGTCATGCAGCACTTCCTGTGTGTATTTTTATATAATGTCCTTGAGGTTGCTACTCCTTTGTCCATGCGTGAGGATCCCGCAGCTCGATTTTTGTGATTGATTCATGTATTTTTATCTGTGACCCGAATGGAGTTACTAGAGTAGCTTCAGCTTGATACTATGGACACATAAACAATGTACTTCTTTCATCAAAGATAACAAGAGCTTCAACACAGAATTTTGCAACAGAACTATCAGAGAATGGCGTGACACACACCACATGACGTGACTGGACGTGATCGACTGGAAGTTCAGCGCTGTTCAGCTGTTGCAGGTCGTCGCAGACGACCATCTCTCAAACTGCTACTATGAACAAACAACCGGGGTACTGGTACCCATCCATGGGTAACCAGGAATTGATAGATTGCTTCGATACTTGGGGAATCAAATTGACTAACCAACAGCTCCTTAAACCGTCCCCCGAGTTCGTGTACGACGTTTACCTCGCTTGCATTCTCCAGGTGAATGGGGTGGCACAGCAAGTGTTGGATGAAAGGCTCGAAGTGATACTGGCCGCGATTAATGAGCCCTATCCGGTATCGTTGATTTTGATCCTATCCACGCTACCGAGTGCTAACTCGCATTGGCGCAAAGGATATCTTTGGAAATAGCTCTAGCCAAAACCTCATCTTGTACCAGATGTGAGTAACTTCTGTTTAGCCTCATTGAATAAACGCTTTTAAATCACACTATCAAGAACTCGCCTTGCAGACGCTGCGAAAGTGCCAGATTTCAATTCCAAAGACCTGACCTTTCCTGATTCAACTCGGACGTGTGGCATTCTCTGTGCCATTGCGAATTTCATCAAGTTCAAAGAACAATGCGAGGTCTTCATCTCTGAGCTTCGCGAAGGGTCTGCTGCTCTTGTAAAAGAACAAGAGACCGTCGCAATGGAGCTAGCTGAAGTGCGGAGGAAAAATGCTGCACTCAGGTATCTTCAAGTCGTTGCTATCCTGATCGCTTATGCTACATTGTTGCAGGGCAAAGCAAGCGGAGGACAGACCTATGTGTGAGAGCCTTCAACAAGAGAACGCAGGTCTCACGGCGCACTTGATTGCGCAAAAAGAGATACAAGGGGTTCTGCTGAAGGATATCGAAAATTTCAAGGCAGACAGGGAGTCTCTGGGGCAACGAAAGGTTCATGTCCTCTATGATGATGAGTCTATAATACTGACCCTTGTTCTTGACAGGAAGGGCTCAACGCAGACAGTGCAGTTGTGTCCGATACAGTAGCACGTACACGTTCTCGCATTGTACAGTCTCCGGAACGTATCAGACGCAATATCTCAAGTATGAGCACAACGGCAATGGAGGACAAAAAGACACTTGGGGCTCAAGAGGCGAAAGCTCGTGATCTTCAGGCAAAAATCTCCGCCCTCTTGAACATTGAAAAGGTTTTGTATTTTATATCTATATTTTCTGTCGATCTGATCACCTTTTTTGCGCTTCTTAGGACGTCCGAGGGGCCCTGGAGCAGCTACAAACTATCGAGAAGGAAGCTTATGCTCTAGAACTCACCCAAAAAGAGTTCATTGACACTCGAGACCATCTCGACCAAAAGAAGATCGAGCGTACAGAGTTAGAAATGAAACATCAAGCAAGCTTTGCTCCGCCCCTTCTGTCAAGCGTGAAACTGATGTCATTTGTGTTCCTTAGCGTGTGCAAAAGCAGCTGTCAAATGCTCTAGAGAAATTGGAACGCGCACAACACCACGCCGAAGATAAGCGGCTTGCCGGCCAACAGACTATTGAGCGATTGCAACGCGAGTATGAAGAGATGGTTCTCGACCGCCGTGACAACGAAAAGCAGGTAGAGGAGTTGCGCGGTAAGGCGGATGAATTTGAACGACAGGTTAAGTCGTCTTCCAAATTTGAGGTACAGAGGCTTACCACAACCCGCAGATGGCTGAACATCTACGCAGTTGCGAAGCTGAGCTGAACGAGCTGCTCACGGAGTATTGGAAACTTCGGCACGAGACCGGTGTGTTTCCAAGCCTATCGAGCCATTTTGAAAGACTCGTCCCTGATTATATTGCAGAGGTATACATGGAGATACTCGCGAACAAGTTAGGCATGCGTGTTTCTGCAACTTAAGGGGGTTGTCGAATCCCACTATATGTATCTCTCTCGTTCACCAGTGTATTGATTGTGTTAGTATCATGTATACCTATATCATTATTATCAGTTCCCCTTCTATACCGGGCCACATCATCCAGGAATTATATTAGTACAGAGTTGAATAGTACAGAATTTTTACAATTTCATTGCATGAAGTGAACGATCATCGTCCTTTCCGCTTCCCTATGCATTCCCGACAGTACCACTTAGTAGACTTTGGTGGTTCTGTGAGACCAGCGCAACTTAAATGGAACTGTAACACACAAATTTGTGAAACTGACATATCGAGAAACATAAGTTGGCTTACCCATTCGCGTTTGCATCCAGCATTGTCGCAGGCCACCATCTAGGTGACAGGTCAATGAATGGGTATGCACAAAGCAAGCATAGCACTTACGTGTCCATAAGATACCTGATCGCAGTAACAATACTTTGGCTCGTTTGGATGAACCGGAAGGTCCCCTGAAACGACAGCGGTGGAAGGAGGGATCTTCAACTTAAAATTTGGTTGAGGCCCAGGCGTTGCTGCCTTGCTCATGTCTCTCTCAGCAGCGTCTTTCTCCTTTTTTCTCCCTTTGCCTTTCTTGCTCTTTTTAGAAGCATTGCGTCCCCTATCAGCGACCACATCGCCGGATGTCAACCCGAAAGCAGGACTTTCTTCCTCTCCATTGTCCACTTCCGCATCCTCGACATCGACATCCATGTTTTCGTCGTCAAGTGCATCAAAACCGGGGAGTGGGCTTGATTCTATGCGGGGTCCACGAGTCCACCGTGGAACAAGAAGGTCGGGCAGGAGAGCTGGATGATATCCAGGATGGAGACCGAGAGAAAGAGCATCTTCTTGTTCCTTGATAGCTCGATCTAGCATACGGATATGCCGATCCACCTATACCGTGCATCGTCTGCCATGACATGAAGAAATCGATGGCTCAAGATGGCTCACTGAGTTATATGCAGCTTGAGCGATATGAACCTTCTCAAGAGATGCCTGAACGGCGTCTTCTGCTAGACAGGCGACCTGTGATAGTAGCTCCCGGGGAAGCTCAAAGGGCGTTTGATATTCTAGAAGGACTGGGGTGCGTTGAGTCGATAAGGAAGCGACGGTGGACGGTCCGACAGGATCAGTTAGTTTGGGCGGGAACCGATTCCGAGCACCAGCATGTGGAGATGGCGCATTCCGAGATATGAAAGCACTTTTCTCAGAGTGATTAAGTTCAGCTTCGGTGCCATCTTTCATCACTGTGTCCCCGTCCCCGAGTGGAATGCTTTCTGGGCTTTCTAGCGGCATTTCGACAGGATCTGGTGCTCGGGCTGGTAAGCCGGCCAAGGATCTCCGGACCGAGATGTATTGCTGCAGAACTGGGGTGATATTTGCGGCGTGCCCTGCGCGATGCGAAGTATATCTGTCTGTCGGCCAAAGGCTGAGAATGAACTAATTCACATACTGGAGGCTTCCTCATCTAGTTCGTTCATCAATGCGAAATGTCGATGTAACTGCAAAGGCAGCTGCTCGAGAGCTACATAGTCCTGTTTAGAGCAGTAGTCAGACTTTAAAACGCGGTTCAGCACATACCTTCATGATATTCCTCCTTGAAGGCCTCCCAAAGTTCCAGTTCCTTTGATGCCTCCTTGCTCACAGATTCTTCATGTTGAGCACCGTTTGGCGAGTCCACCGTCTCCCCTACATGATCTGATCGAACATCGTCCTCATTTGAGACAACGGAGTCGGGGGCAGCGTCCTGGCTGTGATCTCGCCGGAATGCTTGAGAGCGTCGTCGTTTGCGTGCAGGCATGAAAGCGTGGGAATATATTTGGCTTGTGCCTCTCAAGAGTCTCTCGACCTGTTTAATCTCGATAAAGGATAATTTGCAGCTTTCAAAGACGCGATCTCTATACCATCTGCGATCTACATACGTTGAACAGTTTCAAGGTCAAGAGAACGTACGACATGCAACATTGCTAGATGAATTGGATATTATATTGTGGTGATGCGACGGATTACGACGATGTGCAGGAAGAACCAGACAACAACAGAAGGACAAGCAGAGCAGTAATAGGTAAAATACAGCGGACCAAGGGGTATGGAGGGCCAGCTTGTGTTTTCGTGAAAGATACTCAATCTAAAAATGTACGATCAAAGTCATGCAGGTAAAATAAGTGAGAAGGATGTGAACATCAAGTTCACTTGTTCGAGGTCGTCTTCAAATCGACTTGTCAGCGTCACAGAAGCAGCCATGTGAATGAGAGATACGTACTGCGAATCCGTTCAGTGTTCGGCTGGAGTGATATGAGGACATGGCTTGTGTTTGGGACGTTCGATAGGATCTCGCAGAACCCATCGAATGCATCGATGTGGAGCCACTGGGCGTGGTGGGAACTGTGTTGGTGGTCCGAGTGACACGAGCAGTTAGGGGCGTAGGAGCGCTGATTTGCGACTTCTTTGGCGTCTCGACGGGTTTGCTGCGACTGGACAGATTTGAAGCAGACGCGAGCAACGCTTTCGCAGTGCCAGGAGCAGGCGTGCTGATCTTCGCGCGACGTCCCGCAGTGAGGAAGGGGTGGCGCATTGCGTTCTGAGGCTTGATACGGCGCTCAGGATCCCAGACAAGGCACTTTGCGATGAAGTCGACGAAGAGCTCATCGTCGCAACGCAAAGCCTGTGCAAGCGTCTTCGTGCCCGGTCGTCTTCTACGGCCCTTGGAATTGACGACAGGCCTTGGCGCGCCGGTTGAATCTAGGTGAACATGTGTGAGCAGCCCGAAACGTCCCGGCGAGGTGAAATGACTAACCAAAGAAGAGTCTCTTTCGAGAACTACGGTTGACAAAGTCTTTGTCCGGAACACCCAACACCTCCATGATGCAAGACAACTGCTCTTGCTCGTTCTCGCCGGGGAAAATGGGAAAGCCGGTGTACAGTTCGGCGAGAATGCATCCAAGGCTCCACATGTCGATGGCCATGTGGTAGTTCATGCCCATGATAACTTCAGGGGATCGATAGAACCGGCTCTGAATGTAAGTATAGACTAGGGAAGAGATGAGAACGTCGTCCTGCAGGCAATGATGGGTTGCCCGGCAACTTACTTTTCTCATGTTCGAAGCAACTGCTACCAAAATCGATGACCTTGATGGCACTCTTCGCAGGATGTCGTAAAAGAACGTTCTGCAGACAGGATGAGGACGATGAAGGTGCGTGATGCGAATCAACCTTACCTCTGGCTTCAGATCGCAATGTACAATACGGTGATGTCGCATCAGCGAGAGCGAGGCGAGCATTTGGGTGGTGAAACGGCGAATCAACGCCGTGGTAAATCCGACAAACCCGTTGGCCTTGATGAGCTCGTAGAGATTGATGCTGAGGAGTTCCATGGCAATGCACAGATGATCGCGGAAGTAGAAATGCTCCGTCATCTTGATGACATGGTGTTTCTCGTCGGCATCCTGAAAGACATTGCGTTAAAACGAGAGCAGACATCGAAGAGTAAAGGCGTACCCATTTGCGCAAATTGTCGAGGATCTTGATTTCGACCAAGGCCTGATGATGAAAGCGTTTCTTGTTGCGGATGATCTTGATAGCGACGGATTCACCAGTGCAGTGATCGCGACAGTTGAGCACTTGACCAAAAGAGCCCTTGCCCAAGGTGTCTATGACCTCATAGCGATAAGCCAGGTGGTCGTGATTGACGATCAGATAGTCGCCTCGCTCGTCGTCGTACCCAAAGTTGTTTGTCGGTTTGTCAGGGTGCGCGGGCTTCTTCTCGCTGTTCGCGCCAATATAATACACAGATGGGAAATTCAGGATTTCCTTCCGCTCGTAATCAGACAGGTGATGACGTTGATTGCTCTTGAGGATAGCTATCAAGAAAGGTATGAGGAACGAAAAGGGGTTCAGAAGCGAAGAGCTTACCGGCCGGAGTCGATGGTGGGACAGGGGGTAAAGGTTCAGGGAAACGAAGCATGCCTTCCAACTCTTCCTGGGTGGCCCCATGCGCCAGCTTCTTCTGCTGCTGCCGCTTGATATAATGCATCATCTCCTCGTCACCCAACAGCTCCTCTTCATCAACGGAACTTGGGGCGGGGGATGGAGTGTTGAGCGATTGCCGGCTGGATGACGGCGTACCCATTGCCTGATGTATATTCGAAGTATTGGAGTTGGAGCTGCGAGAGTGGGGCAATGACACCTTGGGGCTGAGAAGCTTGAGCTTGGATGGAGAGAGCGCGGAGAATCGGTGTTGCGTTTCGCTCGGAGCCACCGACGACAAAGACGCCACAGAGCTGGTCGACGACTTGCGGAGGCCACTGAAGGACATCGAATCGCGATTGCCCTTCCTCGGAATGCCCGACACGGATGTGTTGGCGAGCCCAGAGGCTTGCCGAGCAGAAGATCCGTTCGAGGATGGCGAGGCACGGACAGACTGGCGTTGCACGGCCGTGGTGAGCGTCGCCTTGGGGGTCTCGCCGTTTTCCAAGACACCGAACTCGTTGGTGGATGCGGCAGGAGATGGCGAAGGTTCGTTGCTAGGGGCCACAAGGCCGCTCACGTTCATGCTTGCCCTACGACTGGTCATCGTGGCAGAGCTGGACGTAGACCCCTTGAGTGCGGGTGATGTCACGGTCGAGGTGCGACTATGAATACGAGGGATCTTCGTGGGAGTTTCCTTCGGATTGGACGGTGCAACATGTAGAGACGAAAGAGGCTCTTTGCCATCCTTGGAAAACGAGGTATTGCCAGCGGTGATGCCAACCGATGGTGAACCGGCGATGGTGGGCAGTTGGCTACGGTTCCTCAATGACGCATCCGACTGCCTCTGCATCGAGCTGATCGTCTGAGACGTAACTCGCGATCCAGCGGTAGTAGTGCGCGTCATAGAAGAGCCGGTCGTGGAGGGACCAGCCTTAAGATTGGCAACTCGTTGAGCTGTTGCCGGCGGCAACGCACTGATCTGCAGAGGTGGCATACTTACGGGCTGGGACTTCTTCTGGTCCGTAGAAGACAGAGTCTGCAGCACGACGATCGTCAACTGAGTGGTGGCAGAGGGTGAAACGCGTGTCTACTCACCTTGCCACGACGCCTGCCCATCAAAACCGAAATCCTGCCCTCTTTATCATCCTTCTTTGATTTCTCTTTCTCTTTGTCCGAGTCCTTGCTGCGAGTGCTCTCCTTGCCGCTCTTGCTATCGCTCTTGTCTCCTTGCAGGTTTCTCTTTGAACTGGACCCTTTCAACAGGGAACCCAGACTCAACATAGACGTCTTTTTGTGGGCGGAGTTCGTCACAGAGGGAGTCGACAAACTCGAGTCAATCGGGGAGATGCTGCTCTGAGTTGGTAAAGCCAACAGTCCGTTTGATGCAGTTGGCGAGGTCGAGGGCTGGGTAGAGGTGGACGCGTTCAATTGAACGCTCTGGGACGAGGAACGACGGAAGAATGGGATGGACGAAGGTGTGAGGCGTTTGGACGATCCACGGCGTATCGAGCTGGAAGGGCTGAGCGGGGTGCGCTGTGCGCCTAACGAGGCTGACTGATTCGCGCTAGATGCAGTCCCAGGGCGGCTGGAAACAACACGATCAGGTATCTGTGGCTTCCGCGGAACAAAAGCTAATACTAACGATGACGGCGAAAGGGCATGAGCCGAAGACAGCGACGACAGCGACGCAAGAGAGGCTGCCGACGTCATTGCCTCGGGCTGACTTGGTGACCATCCCTCGTTGCGATCCTTGGAATGTGACCTGCGACTGAGGTGTCCAAACGTAGCAGAGCGGGGACTGACTCCAAGAGGAGACCCCTTTATACCCGTGTGCTCCTTGACAGAAGGAGATGACGGAGAACCGGACAATTTCATTCCAAGAGCATTAGTGAAACTCCATTTCTTAGACGGGGTCTTGAGCACGGCCGGTGCAGAAGCGGCAGATGTGTAACCTGGGACCAGATTCTGGCCGGGAAAGTCCGTTTGAGGAGTGAGCGAGGTCGTCTGGGATACGCTCCTGGCTGACGGCACGTCCAAGGGCATGTTGCGGTCGCGTTCGTCCTCGGCAGAAGGTATATCCTTGCCCTTCTCTTCGGAAGGCTCAAGAGGGAACTTTGCGCTGGCGGCAGACTGTGGCGGCGAACGGTAAGTGGTAAGGTCCTTGGGCAAAGGCGGCACAGGTGGCACATCCCCAGCGTCCAACAGCTCACCCGCTGCGAGCGAAGCGACGCGATCCTTGGAGATCGCATCCGCAGACTGCGAGCTTGAGATATCGCTGCCACCACTATTCCTTCTCGTCTTACCAATCGAATGTCTTCCCGACTGAGCAGAGACTGAAGTGACGCTAGTCGTGGTCGAAAGGGAGGCCGAGTCCCTAGAGCTGGTCGTGGGGGTGCTCGTGTAGGTCGTAGAAGAGGCAGATCCGCGCTTGCCCGTGTAGCTCAAACGAGCGCTTGCAGTTGACTTTTTCGGCTTGTCTTGTGCAGGCGAATTGAGCTGATTCTCATCGCTACTGCCAACAGCACTACCGAGCTCGCCTGCCCCGGCATCGCCAATAGCCAATCCGAGTCCAACAACAGGGTGTCCATTTTCCTTCTCCCTTTCCCTTGATGCATTGCCTTCGCGCGCACTATCCCTCCGAGTAAGCTTGGCGCCGTCGGTGCCGATGCCCTCCCATTGACTGGTAGTCTTCGCCGGTGTTCCAGGGCGACTTGAACCAGGACGAACACTCCCGACGCTGGTACGCTTACGCGAAGCAGTTTTTCCAGACAGGCCATCCAACTTGCGAAGAGCCTCGGCCGTGGCCTGATCGTCGAGACCAGACCAACCTTCCTGTGTACCGCGAAGCAACGAGTGGGCGACATTGGGAGAGTGGTGCGTCTGACTTTCTTTCAATGAAGAATAGGAAGGGGTTGTGGTGATAGCGCCGTTACTGCCCGCATGGCGAAGGAACTGTTGGATGGAAGAGGTAGAAGGCGAAGGCGGGAGGTGGGAGAAGTCGGTCGTGTGAACGCGACGAGAATAGTGGCTCTCTCCGTGACTGGACGACGACGAACTCGCCGATGTATGCCGCGCGTGCCTCTCCGGCTTTGAGACTGAGCTCGCGGCAATAGTGTCTCGTTGACGCTCCTTCCCTTTGTCCCGGCCAGAGGGAGGTGCGCCCACACCTAGACTGCGATGCTTGCGGGTAGAAGTCTTCTCGTCCTTCATTTTGTCCCCAGCAGACAGATTCCTTTGATGCTTCTTGATCAAGGTCCCCGACTGGTCAAGTTCAAACTCGTCCGAAGTGCGCTTCTTCGCCTTGTGAAGAGGGGTCAAGAACGCGCTGGGCGGGACGGGGACAGAGTTGACACCTGAGAGCGAAGACGACCTCGAGGGCGTCTGGGGTGCTAGGGTCGTGGCGGCAGACTTGCTGGGCACTGACTGGCGATGGCGGGGATAGAGGATCTCCTCGCCGCCACTTTCCTCGGTGACCGATGGACGCGTGCGAACGGTCTTCGGGAGCGCCCAAACGTCTATAGGCTATTGAGAGTGGTCAGGACGACTTGAACTCTACAATAATGGACTCAATATATACCTCTTCGCCTTCCTCTCCCTCGCCATCAATGGCTTCTATAGTCCATGGGCTGTCTGGAGACTCCACGTCCAAGTCCTCCTGCGCGTGCACCTCACCCTCTTCTTGGACCCCATCCAGTTCACTTTGACTTTCCGACTCGAAAGCGTGATTGCGATCCAACCGCGTCGTCCAGCGCGGTGTGGCCAGCTCGCCTAAGCCGTGAAGCCCCCTCCTGTCGATCGTTGCGGGATCTCTGATGGGTGTCACTGGCTCCTGGGCGTAGCGCGATTCGGGTGTCTTGCTGTGGGTGCCGGAAATGGGGAGCGGGGGAACCGGCGAACCTGAAGGAGAATGGACACTGAAGTAGTAGGGGTCCAGTGACGAGGAGGGCGAGGGCGAGTGGGGCACGTCGGAAGCCCGCGCAGACGGGTCGTCCGTCAAAGGAGTCGGGCGTAGCTGCGTGGAGAACGAATCAGCGATGTATGTAACGGGGTACGCGACTAGCTGCAGACCATGTGGACGAAACGTTGGGTATCCTGGAAGCGATCGTGATCTGGCTGCGCACGAGGGGTGGCATTGAAAGAGTCTTCAATGTCGAGGGCAGGAGGACGAACCCTCCTCTTTGAGGGGCTCTCGTCGTGGGCCGGTGCGGACGAGGAGAGGGGGGAGGGGGACGCGGACATGGGAGGAGAGAGGAAGGGTCGAACCGTCAAAGGAACAGGGCGGGTAAAGAGGGACGAAAAAAAGAGAAAAAATCACAGAAAAAAGGAGGCGACGAGCTAAGGAATTTTGTATTGTGGATCGATGGGATTGATAGATAGAGTGAACGCCACGGCGAGCTCGACGAACGGGCTGCGAGTGCGGGATGCGGTTGATGGGCTCTGCTCGCGCGGCGGCCCCTCGTGTCCCTTGTTTGGCCGCATTTGGCATCGGTGGCTCATCTTGGCCCGTCCCGCCCGCGAGCCGCTGGGGCCGTCACGCTGAGCTGACTGGATTGCTGACTGTGTGCTTTGCGCTGCCGCTGCGCGTTCAGCCGCAGCCTTCGCAGGACATCGTCCACGGTCTCCTCACAGAATGGATCAAGACAGATGCGCATGCGGCGCCTAGACTAGAGGTGACGGGAGCACAAGGCGTGGCACTGTGCACGCACAAAGCGCAAGAACTTTCTCGGTTCGGAGACAGGGTCAGAGGGTACGGCAATGAGCACGCCTCATATGAAAAGGAGGCAACGGGCATGGAACGTCCACGTCGATCATACTTAAAAAAAGCTGCGAACGAGCGCTGCTCATCACGGCGGGGACTGGGAACGGAGCCTGTGTGAATTGGGGCGGAGAGCGAAGGATGCAAAGTCCGGGCGCGGGGCCCCCCGAGGGTTGAAAAGACGGCGAGGAGGAGGACGACTCCGAACGACTTTCAGCCCCCGCGTCACGTCTTCCCCCATCGCTTTGTATCCCGCCTCTCCGCTCTCCGCCATCTCAGCGACATTTCCGGTACGTCTCGAGCCCAAGCTCTTTGTCCTCGTCCTCCCCGTCCCCCTCGCCCATGTCGCTCACCCGTCGCCTCCAGCGTCTCCTTTGTTGCGCCCCTTATCGCCCTTGTCTCCTCCCTGCCGTCCACTTCCCCCGCGCTCCGAGGCGCTTCTATTCATCTCTCTATCGGGCATAGACGCCTGCGACACGTGTTCGCCACCAGCGTGATTAGTCCGACCCTCCCCCTTGCCCGTCCCCTTCGTCTGCACCAACCTCGTCCCCTCCTCCCCCCCCCCTCCCCCCCCCCAGACGATGTCCTCTGCCCGTGCACAGTCTACCGATGCAGACGACGAGCACAACGATGGTTCCCCCTCTGCCGCCGCAGTACAACCCTCCATGACGATGCACCCCGTCTCCTACCCCGGCATGCCCATGCACATGTACCCCTTTGCTCCCGGCATGGTTCCCACCCACCCTCAGATCAGGTCCAAGCGCAGGCAGGTCAAGAACGCCTGCACCAACTGCCAAAAGGCTTGCAAGAAGTGCGACGACGCTCGCCCCTGCCTCCGCTGTGTCAAGTACGGCATCGGAGAAGAGTGTGTCGACTCTCAACGCAAAGAGAGGAAGAAGGGAATCAAGCGAGGTCCTTACAAGAAGCGCGATGGAAAGAGTGAGTCCCTCGTTTGACCATCCCTCGCACCCATCCCACCCCCATCCCGCGTGCACTCACGATGTACCCCTCTCAACGGATCGCGCAGACACTTCCCCAGACGAGCAACTGGATGACCCAGTTCAGCAGGGGATGCCGATACAACCCGGCGCTCCTGCCCCAAGTCCAGGGCCTCCGGTGCCGTACATGGGGGGCATACCTTACCCAACCGGCGCCTTCTATCCTCCCTACCCCGTTCCACCTCCTAAACCGGGAGAGCCTTACTATCCCGGCTTCTACCTCACCCCCGTTCCACACCCCCCTCCGGGCAATGGTCAGGACCCGGAGAACGTGAACGTGGGCTATCCCCCTCCTCACTCCCAGTTCTATCCCCCCCCCTTCCTCGCCCCCTATGCCCAGCACTATCCCCCGGCGTATATGATGCAGCGTCCGGACGGCCAGATGCAGATGCAACCCTCCCCTTACGCATACCCGCCGATGTACGGTAAGCCCCCTTCCGCCGCCGGCCCCAGCATGGACAACGGAGCCGGTGGCATGCACATGGGCGGCAGGCGAGAAGACCAGCCGGACGGTGGCAGGGGAGACGGCCTGATGGGGCTCGACAAGGCAGTCTGATGGAGAGGTTAAGGTCCGGAGGTTTTGTAATTGTAAATGTATTTCTGGTTGGTGCACTTTTTTTGAATATGGTCTCGTGTATGGAACCACGCTTGCTTCGTTCTGCGTACAAATGTCCTTGCTTATACCGAATGTGACGTTATCTTAGCCCGCTGAATGCCCGTGGGGCTTGTTGGTTGTCATCAGAACCGTAAGGTGACCTGGGAAGGGTTGTGTGAAGCTGCGGGCGTAAGAAGGTAACACGGCAATGAAGCAAACACGTAAACAAACAGGCAACGGCATGAGAACAAACCATAGTGCCACAGGAAGTACCTACAAAGGAATGCCACCGATGACAAGATATGTAGGACGCCGTAGCACACTGCCATCGCTGGATACTTTGTAGAACGGAACGAACAAGGAGGGGGGACCCGCGGGCGAGCCGCGGGGACAGTTGCGAGCTCCGCTTGGAGCTTGGCGACGGACAAGGGGCGCGAAGCGGAGCGGGGGAGGGAGCGGAGGCGGTGTTGAGGCCGCGGCTGCGCTGAGCGACGGCGGGCAACGATCAGTATGCGCGGTGATTCCGTGAGGGCGACAAACGCCGCGCGGTTCTCACAGGTCGAGAACGGGAATCCAACTTCGCTGCATCAGGGCCGGAGCGCCCACATGCACTTCCGGCCTCGACTCCAGTCCCAGCCCCCGCCTGCACGCTCGAGTCTGGTCTGGGCTGAAGCGCCTTGCGTTGGACACGTAAAGCGACATTTGGGGATGCGGATGCCAGCCAACGCTAATCAGGCGGGGGAGTCTCCTGAAAGAATGCGTAACAGATATATGCGGCAATTATCCGAGTATATTATAGACGGGAAAATGCGAAACGGCTGCCGTTTTGAACGTCATATCTCGACGTCATTGGCATCATCCAGGCATCTCAGCTTTAACATTACATCACTGCCTGCAACGCGAGTGAGTCAGGCGAGATAAGCTTGATGGTTTCAGAAACAGCTCACCCCATCCTTCCAGCGAGAACAGATCCAGCGACCCGCCAAAATACCTAAATCAGTGACAGCCGATGAGCAAAGCAAAGGCACGATGTATGACGGGGATCACAAACTTGGCATAGAGTCTGCTCATGGGGAGCCCAAAGCCCAGCCCGGCAATCGTCCCCATCCCAGTCTGCACGCCCTTCCCTGTCATCTCCCCAAACAGATTCACCTCACCCGCACCGCCGCTGCCCGCCCCGATCGCGGCGCTCCCACCAACATGCTGCGCCGCATAGGGCCCGCCTTCCGAGCCTTCGTCGTGCGAGGCGCCACGGCCGGCCGTCGTAAAGGCATACGAGAAGATGCGCGACATGTTGGACGGGGAGACCCCGCCGCCGTGGTCGCGGATGCGGAGGGACAGCATCAAAGGTGCAGACATGCCAGCGAGGCGCGGTGGTGGCGCGACGGTGATGAGCACGGGGTGGAGGGGGCGGGCAGTCGAGCTGCCGTATTGTTTGTAGTGGTGCTCGACGGTTGCGCGAAAAGAGTTCTTGAGGATCTCAGTCAGGATGTACTCGAGATGGACGGGAATGTATCTGGACGCAGAGGAGGAAGTCCACTCCCTGCGCAAAAGAAAAGGCGTCGCACTCACGCGAACGTGGCATCGGTGTGACCGTCGATGACGATCGGCGGACTGGCACCCAATGTAGCTTCACACAGCTCGCTCACGAAGGACGCACACATCCGGATCATCTCCACTGGCGAGCACTTCATGTCGACCACCCCGGCGTAGTCTCTGTTCCGCTCCGACTCCTGAAGTGCGCGCGACAGCAAGATGTGCTGCTCCGCGATCAGACGCACCGCGATGCGATTTCGGATGGCGGCATCGAGGAAGCTGCTGATCTGCGTGGGGGACATGTAGCGTGTGCACTCTTGAAACCTATTCGGAGATCAACCAACGCATCAGGTGCACTTCAGCCAATCCCGAATCTTCAGAGGCCCTTCTGGATGTGCTCACCCTTTTGCAATCGTCGGAATGTCGTTTGCGTGATCGTGCACGAGCGTGTCGAGCTGCGCCGTGAACTCAGCGTTCTCTTGCAGGGACCTGACGCGAGGGTACGTCGCGAGCCACAAGAAGCTCTTCCGAAACCCATCGAGGATGCGTGCGATGTAAGGGTTAGTGCCGACGATGAACGGTAGCCCCTCGAGCGAGCGGATACGCGTCGCGAGACGACGAGGAATCTCGGCTTGTGCATATGCCACAGATAGCAATACCGACTCTTCAGTGAGAGGCCGGCCAAAAGAGTGCAGAGTGCCTAGAGTGAGAGGTCTGGGCGTGTGCTGGGCATGGATGGCGAGTAAGTGTGAGAGTTCTGGCGACGCTGGTTGTGGCGTCCGACGATAGTGAGACGAACGACGGATGGCTAATGATCGTGACTTGCTGCGAGAGGTCGCGGTATACGAACGTTGCATAGCGAGCATGGTTGTCGCAAAAGCAGTCACTGAAACTCATGACGGTCCGAGTATCGTTATACGGGCGGAACAAGCGTCACAATGGACACTATGGCTCCATGCCGGATGTTTCTTTTTTCACACATGCACATTCTCAACGATACATGGAAAGCTAAATTAAACATAGACAGAAAATGTACACAGGCGAGTCTAGTTATACACTTGGTAGAGCGGTCTGCAAAATTGAAAGAAGCGTTGAGCAAGGTGATCTCTTCTGGTAGTGGAGTAGACCACTTACGTGCTTGAAAACTTCGTGCCTTGCTGGACTACCTTCTCAACAGCATCGAGGAAGTCACGCTCGGTGGCAACCTTCCGCCGAGCACGAATGGCGAACATACCGGCCTTGATGGGAAAACAACGTCAATTTCATACACTTCTGATGACGCAGCAGATTCTTACCTCGGTTGAAACGGACCGTAGCTCAGCGCCAGTTGTGTTAGGACACAACCGGGCAATCAAGTCGAAACGAATGTCCCGCTCGACGCTCATGCTGGAAGGAGATCGGATAATTCATCATGAAACGCTGGATTACAAACAACGCAGTCACTGACCTTCGGGAGTGGATGCGGAGGATGTGCGCTCGGCCTTGTGCATCCGGTAACGAAAACTCCACTCGCCGATCCAGACGACCGGGACGCAGGAGCGCGGGATCAAGGGTATCTGGCCTAGATGTGGATGAATTGAGCGTGCTTCTGAAACGTGCCAACCAGCGATACCCACCTATTCGTCGCCATCAGTACCTTGATGTTCCCTCGTGGGTCGAACCCATCGAGTTGATTGATCAACTCCAACATCGTCCGCTGTACTTCGTTGTCACCTCCGGCCCCATCGTCGAACCGCGTACCACCGATGGCGTCCACTTCATCGAAGAAGATGATGCATGCCTTCTTACCTCGTGCCATCTCAAACAATTCACGAACCATCCGCGCACCCTCTCCGACATATTTCTGCACAAGCTCGGAACCAATGACACGGATGAACGTAGCATCTGTCCGGTTAGCAACTGCACGTGCACACAATGTCTTGCCAGTGCCTGGTGGGCCGAAAAGCAAAACTCCCTTCGGTGGGTCGATGCCGAGGTCGACGAAACGCTCTGGCTAGAGATGTCGTCTAGCAAGGGTGTCAGCTCAAGTGCGAAGACACTCACAGAAAGTAATGGTGTCTCAACGACTTCGCGCAATTTCTCAATCTGCTCCTTGCATCCACCAATGTCCGAATACGTCACGTCTGGTTTCTCCTCGACTTGCATCAATGTGACTGACGCGTCGATCTTCGGGGGAAGAGGTATCATGATTTGATACTTATGTCGGTCTACACTGTAAGTCACTGTCAACTCACCGCACCTTTATACAAGCACAAGCAACACTCACCCGACACGCATACCCTCCTCAATATCTGATGGCGCTACACGATCACCAAGGCCGACAACAAACTTGGCGATTTGTTTGATGTTGATGACATATTTGTCTTGTTCGTCTGCGCCCTTCTGGCCTTGAGCGGCGCCTGCGGGGTTCACAGCTCGAGCTGCCTCTGCTAGCTTCTCGTCCACGGGAATAATCTTCGTACACCGAGCGACCTGGAAGGCGTGTGCAGACATGCGCTGACGATCGGCGGGAAGGTCCCAGAGGTTGGGTGATGAGAGGCCGGTGTCGGATTCCTTCACGCCTGGAAATGGTTCAATAGATTGGTAAGTGCGCGTTCAGTAAAACAGCTTACCCAGCTTCTCATTGATCCGCTTCTGAATGTCTTTGATATCGCCGTCTATTTTCTTCAATTGTGACGCGTAAGGGCCTTGTCCCTGAAGAGAAGTGAGCTCTCAAGGTGATTCCAGCGTGTGGACATGGTACACACATAAGTCTTGAGAATCTGAATGTCACTATCGTCCAGAGCTATAGTGTGTCGGAAAGTATTGGAAATAAAGATGGATAATGCACACTCACAGACTATCTTCTCCTCCTTCTCGTCAACCTTCTTGCTGTCTAGAACACAATCAATATCCTGCTTGATCGATTCTGAAGATACGCATACACTTTTCCCAATCACTTGGAGGGGGCAAGACATCAGCTCGGGTATGACGCTAAACAGGGTAGAACGTACGCTTTAGGTGGCATCGTGGATAGCGATGAGGGGGTTGTGGTGGTAATAAAGAAACGTAGTCGAGCGAACACGGATGGACGACGCGTCACTTTGCCAGAGACAAGTCGACTTCTAGACTCCCACGGTCCCGGATTCGGATACCTCGATTAGTACGACGCTTGCTGGTTCCTCGCCTGTATTATTGACTTGAACGACGACGATGGCCGGCGCACTCCCGAACGCAAAACGGAATCTTCCAAAGATTGCAGATGAGGAGCGCGAGTCTCGCTTCGGTCAGGTCTTCGGCGTGTCCGGGCCTGTAGTCATAGCAGAAAACATGACCGGATGTGTCATGTACGAGCTTGTCCGCGTCGGGCACGATGAGCTCGTCGGAGGTGCGTTGAGCTTGCGTTAGAGTCTATCGGATTCTCATGCGTGAGCAGAGGTCATCCGTATTGATGCCGACAAGGCGACGATCCAGGTCTATGAGGAGACCTCAGGCGTCACTGTCGGAGATCCGGTACTACGAACGGGGAAGCCGCTTAGTGTCGAGCTTGGGCCTGGTAGGCACTCGTCAAATGTTTGTCCGTTGAAAGAGGTACTTATATCCCGTGTATAGGTCTGATGGGTAATATCGTCGACGGGATCCAACGGCCATTGCGCGTACGTCCCATCTTTGCCCTTGATTCTTCAGCTTGCACATCGCTGCCCCTCAGGCTATTCAAGAACTCTCGAAATCCATCTATATTCCTCGTGGAATCAACACTGAAGCGCTTGATCGCTCACTGCAGTGGGAATTCACTCCAACCAACTTCCAGGTGCGTATCTGTCTTCATACCTAGACAGAGCGTGCGAGCTTTCTTGTCTTTTACCCTCTCTTTCCAGGTCGGTGATCATGTCTCAGGCGGTGATATTTTCGGACGCGTATACGAGAACTCCCTCGTCGACGCGCACAAGATCATGCTTTCTCCCAAAGCAATGGGCACTATCACACATATAGCAGAAAAGGGCAGCTACGCCGTTGACGTACGTCCTGCATCTGGCATATTCAATGCATTACCGTTCATCTAATGCGCTTGGGTAAGGATATTGTCTTGGAGACCGAATTCCAGGGTAAGACCACAAAGCATACAATGATGCAATTGTGGCCGGTCCGTGCACCACGTCCTGTCGCAGAGAAGCACACGGCGAACTACCCTCTTCTTACTGGCCAACGCATCTTGGACGCTCTTTTCCCGTAAGTGCGCAAGTGGGACGACTGACTCTCACGGGGCCTCACGATCATTGCAGATGTGTACAAGGAGGAACTACCGCCATTCCTGGCGCCTTTGGGTGCGGAAAGACGGTCATCTCGCAAGCCCTGTCCAAGTTCTCCAACAGCGACATCATCATCTACGTCGGATGCGGCGAGCGCGGAAATGAGATGGCTGAGGTCTTGATGGAGGTATCGTCATACCTTGCGTTTAAAATACTGTGTTTGTTGACCATGCTACCTCCAGTTCCCTGAGCTAACAATGGAGATCGGTGACCGCCAAGAGCCCATTATGAAGCGCACGACGCTCGTCGCGAACACATCCAACATGCCTGTCGCCGCTCGGGAAGCATCTATCTACACAGGAATCACCCTCGCAGAGTACTTCCGTGATCAAGGTACCAATGTCTCGATGATGGCCGACTCGACATCGCGCTGGGCCGAGGCGCTGCGTGAGATCTCAGGTCGTCTGGCAGAGATGCCTGCAGACTCCGGCTACCCCGCCTATCTGGGTACCAAACTCGCCTCTTTCTACGAGCGCGCCGGAAAAGTTACTGCGCTCGGCAACCCTGTCCGCCAGGGCACTGTCTCTATCGTTGGCGCGTAAGTTTTTCCCCCATCGTAAATTCTTTTGTCATTATGCTGCGGCTGAGCTCCTCACCGCAGTGTGTCGCCGCCTGGCGGTGATTTCTCTGACCCCGTTACGTCCGCCACGCTTGGCATCGTCCAGGTCTTCTGGGGACTTGACAAGAAGTTGGCCCAGCGCAAACACTTCCCTTCTGTTAACTGGAACTTGTCATACTCGAAGTACACGAAGGTGCTCGAGCCTCACTATGAGAGCACAGAGCCTGGGTTTGTTGAGCTGCGCACGCGGACGAAAGAGATCCTTCAGAAGGAAGAAGACTTGGCAGAAATCGTGCAATTGGTCGGGAAGAGTGCGCTGGGCGAGAACGACAAAATCACGCTCGAGGTCGCACGGATGCTGAAGGATGATTTCTTGCAGCAGAACGGCATGAGCGAGTACGATCGCTACTGTCCGTTCTACAAGACGAGCGCGATGCTGCGTAACTTTGTCGGATTTCATGACGCAGCGCTCAAGGCGGTCTCGCAGGGGGATCTCACGTTCGCCAAGATCAAAGACGCAGCAGGCGATATCATGTTCAAGCTGTCGCAGATGAAGTTCGAGGTTCGTCTGTCTTCTTTCGCTTAAAAGCGGATGTTCAGAAACTCGGCTTCTAGTCTCCCTCTCAAGGGCAAGAAGCGATCAAGCAGAAGCTTGACGGCCTCCACACAGAGATCCAAGACAAATTTAGAACGCTGGTGGAGTGAGCGTATGAATATGCGGCTTTCCGGCTTTCGGATGAGACCACTGTGCAATCTCGCAGCTGACTGGCTGTATCGGCGGCCAGTAATGTGATGAACGAGGACTTTTCGTGAAGATGTGTAGTTTTCTACATTATACATCCATACCCTCCCCATGACGCGCGCTGTGTTGCGACGAGTGCTGGCGGCAGCCTGTCCACGCACCGTCGCCGCGTGAAATAGGACAAGTGAAACATGATGGCCACTCAAATTGGCCACTACGCAACAGGTGAGCTAGCCGACAGACTGACGTCACGATGATGGCACTGTGATGACGGGCCTGGTCTGTCGCATCATCCGCCCACAGCCGCTGAGTGCGACCAAGCAGTTCACAGACGGTGCGTACAGTAGACCAAGCATTTACTCACTCAGGATTATAGGAGACGACACAGGACCGCACACACGAACCTGGGCGATCTGGATCTGATCGCGGCCCTTCATCTGGTCCGCAGTCGAGGCTGCCGCAGCGCCGCCACGCGCACCCTTTTCGAGCCGACTCATCGACTGCGGATATGGCGGCGGCAAGCGCGGAACTGTGCGCTTCACAAAGACCCTTATAAAGCCTGACAGGAGGCTTTCCATGATGCACGCCCCTTGCACGAGCACCATGTTGCTCTCCACCCTCATCACCGCACTTTCCGCGGGCCTGACGGTCGCAGCATTGCCTGGGCCGTTCCGCATTCAGCATCCTGAAGAAACATACGGCATCGACGATGGCCTTGCAACTGGTGGGATGGAGCCCGTGCAGTGGAAGCTCGATGATTTCGACAGGTTCACATCGCCGCCGAGGCCTCCTACGGAGTCGCACCACAAATCCATCTACGACATCCTGAGCGACAATTCTGAGTGTGTCTGGATATTCTCCTTCATCACGTTTCGCGTTTGACACTGTTTGCACAGGTTTTCCCACCTTTTGAAGCTGGTCAACTTCTCTGAAGACGTCGCAGACATATTGAAAGACACCTCTTCCAAGTGAGGATTTACGTCATAACTACGATGGTCATAAATTTACTTCTCTCCCCATAGCATCACCTTTTTTGCTCCACCCAATTGGGCGCTTCGCCCCCCTCACCATAGGCGCGAGGACTCTCTCAGTTCTTCGGGTTTCCATGACTTGATGCAGAGCGATCCTAATTTTGATCTCTTGCGCGCTTTACACGCCATTGAGTCGCTTGATACCCCATCGCCTTCAAAAGGGGACGGCGTTCTCGATGGTGATGACGACGAAGATAAAGAACGTCGCAAGCGGATCCTTCAGAAGATCGTCCGTGCAGTGTTACTGTACCACATCATTCCTGCAGAGTTGAATGCTCAAACCCTCGCCGTGAACATTACTCATGCAACCAATCTCATTTTCCCTGGTGAGACATTGGGCGGCCAACCTTTGCGCCTTCGTATTGCCTCCGGACCTCCCATCATTCACGGTGCGCTTACCGTCAATTTTTACGCCAAAATCATCAAACCAGACGTTTCTGCTTCTAATGGTGAGCATCTTCCACATCGTTCATGCAGCATGACTGATAGGCGCTATTAAGGCGTCATTCACGTCATCAATCACCCTCTTTTGCCACCCACGTCAATCTTTGAAGAGCTTTTCAATTTTCCTGATATATTTTCTACTGTCGTGAGTGTCCCAATGTGAATCTAATGACTTGCATAGCAATTTTAACTATCATTCAGACTTCCGCCGTTCAGCGTGTCCACTTGACCAAGGATCTCGATTGGCGTTATGTACCTGAGAAAGACCACAAGGGGTCTTTCAAAGGCACTCCGGCGTTGACTTTCTTCGCCCCTTCCAATTCCGCCTTCAGGAGATTGCCCGAGAAACTTCGTCTCTTCCTATTCTCGCCCTTCGGCGGGCATGTGCTTAAGAAGCTGTTGGCGTTCCACGCAGTTCCTGATTTCATCCTGCATACTGGTGAGTCTATTTAAGTCATCGTTTCTCCCTTACTAAAAGATCTCTTTTAGACTATGCATACAACGTGACTTCAGACTCCGAGGTGTTCATGGATATTAATGTTATCGAGCACAACGCCCCTGAACTTACATTGCCTTCACATTGCGGAACGCCCCCGTCCGATTGGCATCCACACCCTCCTTCTGGGCATGATATCCCACTGCCCCCGCCCCACGGCATGCCCCATAAACCGGATCACCCACACGACCTACAAGATGATGGGATTTCTCCCGAGCCCCCCTTCCCCTTCTTCTGGTTCCATCGTGGTCCTCATCACTCAGATTCGCCGCCGGGTCCTCTCCATTCCGATTTTCCTTGCAGACCTCATGGTCGCGAGCCTCCTCGCGATCATCCCATGTCCGATTTCCCTCATTGTCCACCTCGTCCCTTTCCTGGCGGTCGAGCGCCACACCCGGAGCTACCCCGCGGTGCCCCCATGTCCGAGCATCCTCGGGGACCTCATCGACCACCTCAAGGTCAACTCTTCTCCGAATCCCCTCACAGGCCTCACGCTCCTCCTATTGGCCCTTCTCCGTCTTCTGCACCCCCAGGTGCCCCAGGCGGATCTAAGCTGTACGCTCTCAACTACACGCTTCCCACGCTCTTGTCGAACAGCAGTCTTCACGTCCATGTCGTGAAACGTGTACACAAATTACCTCTTCCCGGCCCGCACCACCCCAAATCATACACAACCGAGTTTTTCGTCAACGGTCAGCCAGTCTTCCTCTATGACATTCCCGCGCGCAACGGTGCGGTACACGTCATTGGGAAGGTGCTTAACCCTCGCGCACACTCCCGGCATGGATCACTCAGCAACCATCGTGACGAATCGCGTCCCGTATGGGTAGATGATGTTGCGGATGATTGGGAGGATTGGGAAAGTTGGTTGCCGGCTTGGGCAGACGAACAGTGACCTTTGAAGTCTTGCATCGATCTGTATTTTCTCTCAACGGTTTTCAATTTTTTTCGGCGAAATGCCTTCATCTCATTCTCATCAAGTTCACCAATCATCATATGTACGACTCATCTATTTTTGTATCATTTTACATCAAACAAACTTTGTGTTTCTTCCAGATTGACATCGAATAAACTTGATTGCTCGTCATCCCGCTCCTTGCGTGTCATCGTTCTCATCTCATTTAATTTCCCTTCACGATCTGATTTGGAAGCAAGACGCCGATGCAGTCTTGTCTTTTGATGTACCGCCCACTCCGTTTTTTCCTCAATCATGACCGGCTGTTCCGGATTGACTGTGCATGTGTGACATACAATTTTGCGTCGCGCTGCCAGAACTGCGGTGGGACTGAATGTAGAGGTGTAAGTGCGGTTGGCATTAAATGTATGACGAGATGAACTGATTACTTGGCGGGTTTGCTCTCCACGGATAGCATATTGCTCGCAGCTATCGATAGCGAGCGAGGGTCGGGAAGTGGCGCCTGTTGTAGGAACCCTTTCAGATGCGTCAACGTCAGCTATGTTGCAGCCCACGGAAAGTTGTCATTGGACACACCTTGTGTGATTTGGAAGGCGACCTCTTTCACGTTGATTGTCCATTGGTCTCCAAGTTCTAACAAACTTTGTGAGTCGGCTGCAAGCAGATAGATGGATGCCATACCCGTCGCATCTAACAGATATGCAGCTGCCGTGGCTAGCTCTTTACTTGGCTGTGCAGCATACATTGCAGGTAGGAGCTTGTTACGAATCCAAGATACCTGCCGCTTAGCATACTTCCGAGTGGAGAGCTTCATATCATCGACAGCTTCTGCAAACGCTTTCTCTGATGGTGACGCTGCATCGAGGTATTCATTAAATTCCCTGTAACCTGTTCTTACACATGAGCACCAGCAAATAGATGTGATGAAACATAGATGTTTCTACCGATTGATTGGTAGATTCCCAACGTATACTCTGTTGAAGACTGATTATTCCCTTCCGTACTAGAAGATGGAGCTCGGAAAGCAATGCTTCGCATAGTACGTATTTCGTCCAAGAGGCCTTGCTGCAAAGGCTGAATTGAACGTCGCTAATGTGAGAAGAGCCTGAACCGAACCTCAATCATCTCCTCAACACGTCTGTCGAGACGAGGATTCAAAGACTTCGGATCCGCATACAACCAGAAGCACAGCGTATCGTATCTATTCGTGTGAGCGTGATGAGAATCGCATCTGGTTGAAGATAGGGACACCGACCTAGGGCGCAACGCTGTCTTGGACTGTTCAGTGAATATGTCGCTTGGTCTTCGCCCACTGTCTTTCATAATGACTAGGCTTCGCAGGACCTTCCGTGTGTCTTTCCAATGCCATCGGCTGGCGACCACAGGGTCAAGGGTAGAGAGCAGGGAGTGCAAAGCAAATGCTGCCTGTGGGTTTTCGGATGCTACGGGTGGTGTCTCTGGGAGGTTGTTGAAAAGATTCAGGAGATCGGAAGGCAATGTGGCTATTGATTTTATAAGATCTTCTGAGATGAAGGAGGCAGAGCTTGAGCCAGATGAGATCGGTTCTGTAGCCAACCGGTCTGGAAATATGAGATGTTGGATCCAATAGGATGTTCCACCAACGACAATGGGAATCTGTCTTCTAGCATGCGTCTCGTCTATCTATTGGAGAGCACCATGAATGAACAATTTTGGACATCAGAAGCATGAAAAGAACCATCTAACCGCCTGCATAGCATCATGAACCCATTGACCGACGACATACTGCTCTCCAGGCTTTTTAAAGCTCATCAGAAGGTGTTCAACGCCATGCCTCTGCGAGACGGGAAGCTTGTTGGTGATCACATCCATCCCGTCGTAGACTTGCATTGAATCAGCATTCAAAATTCTTGCGCCATTCCATCCATTCGCGAAAATCTCCTGGCGTAGTCGAAGAGCAAGCTCGACAGCAAGTTTAGACTTGCCAACCCCAGTCGTTCCGCAGATCGCTATGAGAGGAAGCGGCGACATTATTGAGTGTTGTTATATATTTTCTGTATACAACATATGAGCTCGCTCTGCTTGCCAACAGCAAAATTATCAAACTAACTTGCAAGCTTGTCGTTGTCTTGACGTAAGAACAGGCTCCTATGATGATGACTGGTCGAAATGCAGCAAGATTCAGTATTATCTCTTGATATGGTAGATTATTCTATCCGTAAAAGGGAGAAAGCGATAAATGCTACCTTTTACACACCTTTACAGCTCTTTCCGAAACCTTGGCCGAGGGGTTTTTCTTCTGTATTTATTTTACATGGTCTCCACTCTAACAGGTTGCATTGCAAGTTTGCCTCAAAGACGAAATATTGACCGACACGACACATCTCGATAGTATACAAGAGGCTTTAGATCCTCCTGCGTAAAGTGTCCCCTAACCTTGTGTAAAAGGGCATACACGAGAGAACGTCGCAAGAGTTAAAAGAAATAGCATACTATATTGCAAATCAGATTGCAGGATTTGTGATGAGAGGAGACGCTGTAGTCCCACCGGCAGCTTGCTCTGAATCTTGTTGTACATTAGTGACATCCCCATTCGATGCACTTTGACCCCGTCCACGCCCCCGTCCACGCCGACCCTCACCTCGGCCCCTACTCCTTCCACTCCCTCGTGAACGCGGCGACGTCGGAGGAGAGAGCTCTGTGTCGATGTGGTCCCCGTCTCCGTTCTCAGCATCTGGTTTGCTTGGCGAGATGGAGGATATCTTGACCGTCTCGGTCGTAACAGGCGGCACGCTCTGGGACTTACCCCAATCTCCTACCCCCTTCTTTCCCGAATCCCACTCTCTATGCTGGATTTTGTCCATTTTGCGCCGTGCATTCTGTTCTCGGGTGCGGTCGACACTTTCTTGCACTCTTCGCGTCTTAGCCTGTCGAACGCGTTCAACCTCCTGCGTCTTCTTGAAGGCTGCCTCATCTGCTTGGACATCCTAAGGAATGATGAGCACTTCGCTTATGACCATGAGGCTGCATCTCATACCATTCGTCGCTGCTTGATCTTTTCATTCTGTTCCCTGATGCGGTTCATTCTCTCGGCGAGCTCTTCGTCACTCAGCTTATCCTAGAGAAGATGTGAACGGAATGTTGAAGAGTATTGAGAAGCATAGACATACTCGAGGAATACCTCCAGTCTTCACACGTTCCAGATTTACATACGGTTTCTTCTTGTCTCGCGGTTTAGCATCGTCAGCGGAGACGGATTTCTCGGCATCATCAGCAGCAATTTCAGTAAGGGAAGTATCATCTGCGTTGGGATCGGGTATAGAGTGTGGAATATCGGACGATGAAGAGACTGTGGAGTCTTCGAGATCGAGCCCCAGAGAGTTTACAGGAGGATCAGAGGTTTCCATAAGACCAGTTCCTCTGCCTAGAGCAAGGTTGGAGTTCTGAACACTCGAAAGCACACACTTCTGAAGTCCTCCTGCGAGATGGTTGTGGAAGACGTTTGAAGGCGTTTGACGTACCTGTGGCTACCTGTGGGACGCTTACATTACACTGCGCGCAGAGCCTGGGGTTTTCTATGAGAATTCTGCGGACAGACTGAAAAAGGACAAATGTGCTACCAAAGTCGCCCCTTTATCACAATCTAAATGACAAAAGCGTAATGCTTGGAAGGAACTGACCCTTTTCTAGAAGATCTGACACAGGAACGTCCATGACGCAGCAGGGTCCCAGACGGTCCGCGACTGGACCTGGCCTATGCCGAGCCCAAGGTTGCGATAATAACAAAGCACTTTCTCATCGATCTCTCCTTCACTCTTGATCATCACAATGTCTCTTTCCAACAAGCTCGCTGTGACCGACCTTGACCTCACGGGCAAACGCGTGCTCATCCGCGTGGACTTCAATGTCCCGATGCAGGACGGCAAAATCACCAACCCCGCCGTACGTACCTTTTTGTGTCTCTCATGGTCCTAACATAATGGATATTCTGTAGCGTATCGTTGCAGCGCTGCCGACGATCAATTATGCTCTTGAGAACGGTAAGCCAACCGTGCAACCTCTGTCGCAGATTTTACAATTCCAATCTTATGGAGCTAGGCGCGTCCACCGTTATCTTGATGTCTCATCTTGGCCGCCCAGATGGACGGCCGAACTCCAAATATTCCCTCGAGCCTGTCTCCCATGAACTCTCCAAGCTAATCAACAAGCCTGTTACTTTCCTTCCTGATTGTGTGGGACCCGATGTTGAGAAGGCTGTCTCCTCCGCTACGCAAGGCTCCGTCATTCTCCTCGAGAACTTGCGATTCCACATCGAGGAGGAAGGTTCCGTCAAGAACAAGGATGGAACAAAGACTAAAGCTGATCCAACGAAGGTCACCGAGTTCCGGGAGGGTCTCACAAAACTTGGGGATGTCTATGTCAACGATGCATTTGGTACCGCTCATCGCGCCCACTCAAGTATGGTTGGCATCAGGCTGCCTCAGCGTGCTGCTGGGTTCCTTGTCAAGAAGGAGCTCGAATTCTTTGCTAAAGCACTCGAGAGTCCCGAGAGGCCTTTTCTCGCTATCCTTGGGGGTGCTAAGGTCTCCGACAAAATCCAATTGATTGACAATATGCTCGACAAGGTTGGGGAATTGCTCTTTCACCACTGTCACATCCTCATCATCAATCTGACAGGTCGATTCACTCATCATCTGTGGCGGCATGGCCTTCACGTTCAAGAAAACCCTTGAAGGTGTTTCTGTCAGTCTATGATTTCTGACGCTCTTGACTATAGCACTCAAATCAGCCGGTATCATCAGATCGGAAACTCCCTTTTTGATGCTCCTGGATCCGAGAAAGTCGCCTCTCTGATTGAGAAGGCTAAAAAGAATAATGTCAAGCTCGTCTTCCCCGTTGATTACATCACTGGGGATAAATTTGACAAGAATGCAAACGTGCGTGCCATACCTGTGTCTTCTTCGGCGTTGAGTGAGACATTGTTCGGAAAGATAGACAGGGATTGCCTCAGATGCTGACGGTATTCCAGACGGATGGATGGGCCTTGACGCAGGTCCCAAGAGCCGAGAGATTTACCGTGAAGCCGTCCTGGAGGCTAAGACGATCTTATGGAATGGGTCAGTACATATCACGAGGCTGTGAGTCAGCAAATGACTTATCTTCTCTCCAGCCCACCTGGTGTTTTTGAGTTCCCCGCTTTTGCTGAAGGATCGAAGTCGCTCTTGGATGCCAACATCACTGCCTCCCAGAATGGTTCCGTCGTCATCGTCGGTGGCGGCGATACCGCGACCGTTGTTGCTCAGTATGATGCGGAGGACAAATTAAGTCACGTCAGCACCGGTGGGGGTGCCAGCCTTGAGCTTCTTGAGGGCAAGGTCAGTGGTTCATCTACGTCTGTCCATAGTATATTCTAGGCTAACACACATACAGACGTTGCCGGGTGTTGCAGAGTTGAGTGAGAAGTAGAACGGTTGTGTAACAAGTAAGAAGTAAGAAGAAACGAAGATGAAGAGGTATCGCTTGTTCTGTAAACCATGGTGCCATACATAGAGTGTATTTTTCGTACGGGATCACAGGGCGACAATGGCAACTTGTAAGTCGACAGAGGTGAGCAAGCGATTCCTCGGGGCAGTCGAAGCTCGAGGTTTATTGAAGGTAACAAGACACATCAGAGCTGTGCTCCGGCGTCGTGAATAATAGCTGTGCGGCCTTTCGTGTGTGGAGAATTGAAGTTGACACGAAGTTGCCGACTTGGCCTGAGCGGCCCTGAGGACGGTGACCGAGGAGGCACAGGGAGCCAAACACATGTAAACGTCGAGCATTCCGTAATTGATGTGGCGGACTTGTGGCGGAAGCCGAGACGTCTGTAAGAGTGAAGGCCGTCCTGAGAATCGAGATCCAACGAACATACACTAAGCAGCTTCCAACTGTACCACCAAGTCAGAGTTCCTGGCCATGGCGCGTCCTACTCGACGTCGTACAACACGTTCTACGGCACATATAACTCCCGAGCCTAAGGCCGACTCCCCTCACTCTTCTGCCACATCCGTCTCAGATGTCACAAAACCTGCCAGGTCGGACGACGACAGATGCCCGGCCTGCAAAAATGACAACGTGGAAGACCTAGCCTCTGTAAAGAAAGAAAACTGGATTAGATGCGACGCATGCAGGGCTTGGTTTCATTGGAGATGCTTAAACGAGTCTGGGGATCTGGAGGCCATAGACAAATGGTGCGTCTACCATGAAGCTGCTACAACAACCATTTTTGATCAACGATGCTTCACATGCCTACATCAGGTTTTGCGCATCGTGCCAAGAACAGGATCCCGCTCGTACTGTAACACTCAAACCTCCCGCACGGAAGTCGACGCGAAAGAAACTAGCCCGTGACTACGCCAATATGCACACTGGGCTGAGCTCGTCGGACCCAAATAGGTGGTTAAACATGCTTCAAGGCAAACCTATCGCAGATGACCATTTCAAACGACTGAATGGTGAACAAGTCAATCTGGACTGGGTCAACGGTAATCCCGATGCGTTCAGAGAACCCGTAGTGATCGAGGAACCCGAAGGATTGGGTATGAAGATGCCCGGGCGTGACCTGTCGATTGAGAGCATTGCAGACACTTTGGGAAGGGATACGCCAGTTGAGGTCATCGGTACTTTGTCTCTTCCTTGTCGGCGAGATGCTAGATGCTCAAGTCGTCTGCATGATTTCTGCTATAGATGTAGCCTCACAGTCGAATTCTCCAGGTTGGACCCTCGGCAAGTGGGCAAGCTACTGGTCAACAGAATCTGCATCTCGTGACAAAGTTCGGAACGTTATATCGCTCGAGGTTTCCGGGACAAAGCTTGTTGACGAGATATTGCCTCCGCGGTTGGTGCGGGAGATGGATTGGGTGGAGAAGTATTGGCCGAGCAACAAGAAAGGGTCTGGACAGGTGTATCCGAAAGTCCAGTTATATTGCTTGATGGGAGTTGCAGGCGCGTGGACCGTACGTATCTTATTTACTTCGCAGAGTCACAATGGGCTCACAAGTTGATTAGGATTGGCACATCGACTTCGCTGGCTCGTCAGTGTATTACCATATACTCCGAGGTTCGAAGGTATGTTCATGGACGCGTCATAATATATGGTCTACTTTTCTATCCAATCCAGGTATTCTACTTCATCCGACCAACACCCTCCAATCTTGCTGCGTACGAGCGCTGGTCTGGTTCAGACGTGCAGAGTCATACTTGGCTAGGCGATCTGGTGGATAATGTTGTTAAAGTTGAGCTCAGTGAAGGTAACACCATGCTGATTCCTTCGGGATGGATACATGCTGTCGTGCGTCATATCCTCCATCTTACAGACTATGTCTTTCCCACTGATGGAGGGGACAGTATACACCTATAGATACATTAGTCTTCGGAGGCAACTTTTTGCACTCATATGATGTGGCAATTCGTGCGTTTAAAATGCTGTCGTTTTTTGCAGTCGACTCAACTCTCCGCCGTAGAACTCAGAGTACGTGAGATTGAGAACATTACCCGGGTGCCAAAGAAGTTTAGATTTCCCTTCTTTACTAAGTATGTCAACACTATCTCATGCGGGCAGACATTGACACGAATGTGTAGAATGTGCTGGTATGTCGGCGAAAGGTACCTGAGAGACCTCAAAGCCAGAGAAGAATTTCCGGAACGTATCCTACAATCGTTGGATGCGCTGGCCGGATATTTGGTGTCAGAGGCGCGAGCCTTGGAACGAGGCCCGGAGGCATCGAAACGGGAAGCAAGGGAGCAATTGCCTAGTGATAAAGTCAAGGATGCTTCGGCCGTGGCACGAGAGCTGAGATGGAGGGTGAGATTAGCATCGGGCGATTTCAGCGATGATGAGGATGACGATCGACCAACGAGGAACCACGAGCAGTCTTCAACGTACAAGCGAAAGCGGGAAGAGAGAAACCCAAGTCCTGAATCATGCCAGGACACTATTTCGACGTTTAGGCATTTCCAGCCGAAGATCTGGGACGGTGTCTCTTCAGAGGTAATTGTCTCCCAACAAAAGTCGAGGACCCGTTCAAATTTCGAAGAGGAGCGGTGGACGGATGCTTGGCTCGATTGGAACAAGGAGCTTCTTGGATCCGGTGAAGATGGTGTGGCAGTCAATCGAAAGCGTCATGTCGTCGTAAAGGTGCGAAGAACAGCGAAGGGGTTGGAGCGACATAGGGTGGAGAGAGTAATAGAAGAATGGGATTGGACTTCTCCTCATAACCGTCTAGACAACCTGCTCGCGGACGAGGATAGTCGTATGGACCTTTGACATATTTTAGTTGCTGTAATTTTTCGCTTTCTCGTAGGGTGATATGTCTCTTGAGTGCGCCGTACTTATGTGAGGACTCGCTGCTGATATATAGTGCATCAATAGGTTCGCAGTGCTCCAGAGGTAAACCGTTCAGCTGGAAGCTCCCCGTTCAGCCGTTCCCGCGGTTGGGGGAAGGCAGCACGTGCAATGCGACCATATGACCCACAGATGGATTGGCCGTAGATTGAATTATCGTCGACAGACCTGAAGCTACCTAAAGGTGCCAGGAATACAGTTCTTGCTCTCTCGTCACCGCATCCTCAAATTGGGACCTATATCGTCTGCGCTCCTCGATCGACTTGAACAGGGATATCGGCTTCGTACTTCAAGTCGACTCCAGGTCTAACTACTACGGCCTTAAGCAACAACCCATTTCAGATCCTATGGCCGGTGCGCAAAGCCACCTTGACAGTGGATCGCGTCCTCACCATCGGACCTTAGATCCCGAACCTGGCTTGAGGACGAATCGACGTCGTGGATACGTTCAAGCGGACACACAGTCAGGGTGGTCTCCGGACCTAGGTGCGATTCCTGATGAGACTATTTACGACGACTCCGATGTCCTTGCCCCACCTGGTGAGAATTTTCTCTTCGTCAAGCCTTACGACTTGCTCATGTGTTTAAACCATGCTTCACGAGATGCAGGCCATTCCTTCACAGCATTACAGAACCGCTCTGTACCTTCTTTGCCATCTCAGCATCAATCACCACAACAGGACATGATGCCATCCCTCCCTTCATTACCACCATATGACCCTACATCCGCTCTCGATACATTTCATGCACTCCAGCTCAACGATCCTGTTACTCGAGCAGGAAGTGCGATGTCGCGTTCGTCAGATCCAACGCCCCGTGGAGATCCTATTCCCCGTGCGAGCTCTTCTATGTCTCATCATTCGCAATCACAGATGTACTCAAGACCCCTCAACGGACTACCCTCTCGACCAAATGCCAACCGGACCCCATCACATCCATATTCTCCACAGTCACAGCAGGAAGGTTCACGGCCGTTTGATAATATATCAATTCGCTCGGGATACAGTTCTGGCCCTCATCCCAGTGGCCACGAGGATAGCAACTACACTCCTGCTCTGGATCATATTCTAGGTATCGATCATGCCACCCAATACCATACGAATGATCCCAACCTTGCCGGAGATTTGTATTATGCTGCTCAAGCTCCCTACGGTTATCCTACTCAAGGCTATCCCAACCAATACGGCCCCCCCGTCCATCCTCGACTACCACAATCCGGCGAGTACAACCCTTTGTACGCGGCAGCATCTGACGTTCTAGGAGTTGGTCCACCCCCAGTCGCGTCTTCTACGGCTGCCTACCCTCCGGCTGCCCAAGCTCATCCGGCGGAATACTCTCAGAGCAGCACATCTCTCATCTCCAGTCAGTCGGCACCCGTTATGGGACCCCCCACCCAGGTATTATATTCACAAGACATTGCCGCGTCTCAATTTATACAACCATCCAATCCGACTTCAAGTGCTTCCACCATTCGGTCTCTCGATGAGGCCGAGTTTGAGGAAAGACCTCCATTGTATCGCGCGGGCACGGCTGCTTCTGCCACACTCCGTACGCAGAAAACGAAGGCTGTTGATCTTCGTGCCCCTCCATATACCAAAGAATACATCGATAATTACCGTCAGCGCATCAAAGCCGACCCTGACCCTGAAGCTCACTTTGCTTATGGCAAGTATCTTATCGACGCTGCGAAGAAGATAGGAGCAGATGCCAAGGATCAGCGCGCTGTCCGCAAATTTCGTGATACCCTCATTCAAGAATCGCTGAAGGTCATGCGACGCTTGGCAACACAAGGTCAACCTTACGATGAAGCACAATTTTTCCTGGCCAACTGTTACGGGACTGGTATGCTGGGCCTCCAAGTGGATCATGAGAAGGCGTATCACCTCTACCTTCAGGCTGCGAAACAAAATCATGCCGCTGCTACGTATCGTGTCGCGGTGTGCAATGAGATTGGTGCCGGGACAAGGAAGGAGCCTCCACGAGCGGCCGCTTTTTATCGCAAGGCAGCATCATTAGGCGATACCGCTGCCATGTACAAACTAGGGATGATCTTGCTACAGGGTTCTCTTGGGGAGGCAAAAAATCCAAGGGAAGCCATTGGATGGCTGCGGCGCGCGGCTGAGCAGGCGGACGAGGAGAATCCACACGCTCTTCATGAACTCGCACTACTCCACGAGATACCGAACGGCCAGTTCATCCCTCACGAACCTCTCCAGTCGAAGGAGCTCTATACACGGGCTGCGTATCTGGGATACACACAGTCTCAATACAAGCTTGGTCAATGCTACGAGTATGGTGCTCTTGGATGTCCTGTTGATCCGCGGAGATCGATAGCATGGTATACCAAAGCTGCGGAGAAGGGGAATTCGGAGGCCGAACTCGCTCTGAGCGGATGGTACCTGACAGGAAGTGACGGGGTCTTGGTACAAAGTGACTCGGAGGCATATTTGTGGGCAAGGAGAGCAGCAAATAAAGGGTTGAGTAAGGCTGAGTATGCCGTTGGTTACTATGCAGAGGTTGGTATTGGTATCAAGCAGGATGTCGAATTTGCCAAACGATGGTATATGCGAGCGGCTGGTACGTTTCTGCACTTTGAATAACGCTCTTGACCAACGATTTGTTACAGCACAGGGAAACAAACGAGCCATGAATCGGTTGACAGAGATGAAGCGGCAAGGAAGCAAGCGAGCGAACATGGCGCGACCCACTCGACAGCAGGCAAAGGATGAATGTGTCGTTTGTTAATGATACAACAACGGAGAGCAATCGATTAATTGTAGATCCTCTAATTAGGATTCTGGTACTCGGGGCTCTTCTGGTTTGATGGAGACCAGGCAGATGTTAGGTCTTGTCACGAAAGAGACCAAGGCTCCGCTCCGCCGTCTCCAATCGCATGGATTGTGTGTCTTCCAAATAATTATTCCTCATAGTAAGCATACTAAGTAAGGCAAACATTGGCGAATGACGGTGTGTCGAAAGGTCTGCTGATGACGAGCGGAAGCGGTGGACCAGGGCCCGTACGACTGTCTCGGATGTATGAATTTGAATCATTTGATGCAGTGACGCAATATGAGGCAAAGCAATAAACCTATCGGAATAGGTCCAGATGGTGTAGAAGGTTGAGGAGGTTGACACCGCGTCGCGGACAGGATGAATTACGCGAGAGCTCACGAGGCGGATGTTCGACTATGTTCGACCGGAGGAGGATTGGCGCTAGCCTCGCACCAGGCGGAATCAGGACCCCGGCGTATCCTATAAGAGGTCCGATCCTAATCCGTACGGAAATGACCCAAAAATCGACCTGATGTCCGATCATAATCCGTACGGAAATGCCAAATTTTGCCAAAAGGTCCGATCCAACGCCCGTCCGTAAGTGGCCCGTCGCTGGTGAGGTCCGATCCTATGTCCCCACGGAAGTCGGCCCTCTGCTGTCGGCCTCGAGGGCCCCCATTCCTACTGGCCTCTATTGACCCCCACATCACATGTTTATCTGAATTTACAAAATTTCAGGCCAAACCGGCTTCCCCACACAAATGAGGCCCTCCCCAGAAGTGTCTCAAAAATATCTTCAGCCATTTCATGTAGTTATAAGTGTGCTACCACACTAATAATAATTGCCGTTGTGGTGAAGTGGTAATATTGTATTGACGAGATAGTGATTGATTCAGGTCATGAGGGTTCGAGCCCCAGCCGTGCCTTTTCTTTTTCACAACTATCGAGGCCTGTCTCAAGATTTGTAGGTCACGATTCCTCTCATATTTATACCGTGCTCAACATGTGTGGGTTGCATTTGTATAGAAGCAGAACATAGTGCTCCTAAATGTCCCTTTTCTACATTACTTCTGACGGAAAGTGCCATTTCTGAGGTTCGATCCGATTATGCCCACGGAAACAGTTTCAGCAGAGGTTTGATCAATAGTCCGTACGGAATCAGGGTCAAAAGGGCAACCCCGATCCTAATCTCCACGGATTGGGCCCAAAATCGCCCCCACGGAAAGGCCAAAATTTGGTGATTTTGGATCGGACCTCTTATAGCATACGCCGGGGTCCTGCGGAATCATCCTTCGGACTTTGAATAGCCACGGCTCATTTTCGTCGGAGTCGTTTCCGGATACATCATCATGGCTAACACAACCGTTCGAGGCGCGCAAGCCATACACGGCCAAAACCCGCAGGTATGTCATTTCTCAATTCACAGAACTGCATGTCTCTTATTCATCCAGTTTCTAGTCGAGACCGTAATCCGCAATCGTATCTATGAATCGTCTTTCTGGAAAGAACACTGCTTTGCATTGACAGGTTTGCTTTGTGCTTTGACATGCCTTTCGTACATTGCTTATCTGGATTTTTACCATACAGCGGAAACTCTCATTGATAAGTCTCTCGAACTGCGTTGCATTGGGGGAGTCTATGGCAATCAGCGTCCAACTGAGTTCCTATGCTTGTTGCTCAAACTGCTCCAAATACAGCCGGAGAAAGAAATTCTACTGGAGTATCTCCAGGCGGATGAATTCAAGTGCATACCAGTCTCTATGCTGCCACTATTCGCTAATACGATCTGCAGGTATCTGAGGGCATTGACTGCGATATACATACGGATGACGTTTGGAGCATCGGACGTGTACGAGCTGCTGGAGCCATTGCTCAAAGATTTCAGAAAATTGCGCTATCGGAACACGAGTACGCATTTGATTGACTGTATGCATGCCTCGCCCCTAATTCGCGCACTTCATAGCCGGCTATAACATCACTTTCATCGATGACTTTGTTGACCAACTGCTCAACGATGAGCGCGTCTGCGACATCATTCTTCCACGCATACCCAAAAGGCAGATACTTGAAGAAGCAGGTGATTTGGGACCACGAAAAAGCCGACTTCTGGATGCTATGGAAGGCAAGATTGATCGTGGCAGAAATCCGAGTAGTAGTGGTAGCAGCAGTGGGAGTAGGAGTGGCAGCCGAAGTGCTGATGAGATGATTCGCGGCAGAGGACGGAGTCTCAGTCGTAGCGATGGCACGGCGTCAGATACTGGTTCGCGGTACGTGTCGCGTAGTCCCTCCAGATCGCGATCGCGGTCTCGTTCTCCCTCTGCGTCGTCCGAACAGTCACAACCTCTCTCCTGACCGTGTGGATGCAATTGCAGCACTATCATCAATTGCTGGCTACCTTTACGGAGGCTGAACAGTCGCCGTAGAGTGAAAAAAAAACCTATGTATTGTATGGGCTATTTCTTTTCAAACTTCTCTGCCTGGAATGCTGTGAGCTGTTTCGACAACTCTTTCCAACGCTCCTCTACGAAGGGCATCTTCGTAATGCTCATGGGTGAAAGATAACCGCGGTTCTTCCAGTCGGTGTACCACACTACGGAAGAAACTGTTTGAGCAAGAAGCGCGATCAGAAACGGCTGGACGTACTGATGTCTTCTCGACGTGTAGGAGCAGCTGATGTTCGGTCGTCGCGCCCTTTGACGCAGTCGTAGAGCGAAAGGCGGTTGTAATACTGGCAGTAGACAGAACCGCCGAGTTTCTCGACTGCCTGGATTGCACTCTTGGAAGCCCGTGACGGGATGATGTGTACAGGGACCCTTAGTTGCTCGGCGCCCTAAGCAATAAACATCATGAGTTCAGCCCTCATTTCGATCTATAAAAGTGACATACGTCGCCCAATAGCTTGATGCCGTCATGCACATTGTGGACACATCCACTCGCTACCAGCTCGCGTGCGGTGATTGGATTCTCTGCACTCGACGTGAGTCGTCCCTGCGCTATCCAATGAGCTATCCGGTCCAAATTCACTGGCGCGTATGTCCTTCCATTCCTAACATATCCAGAGGGCGCCGGGAAGTCAAATACCTGAAGGGCAGACGAAGACACGGTACACGCACTGGTTGAAGAAACCGCGCTTTGGGAACAGTTTCGAGATAGGCGTCTGTCCACCTTCAAACCCTGCTTTTGGTTTCCCATTTCCTGACCGTGCCTTCTGGCCCTTGTGACCGCGACCGGAAGTCTTTCCCAACCCAGAACTACGACCTCGACCGAGGCGTTTTTGCTGGAATAACGATCAGAGCAGCTGGAAAGACAAGGTCAGGTGTACTGACTGTGTGCTGGGAGCCTTGAGCTGGGTGGAGGTTGAAAAGATGGACACGTCCAGAGGCTGCCCGAAAGCTTGTAGCAGACATAGCAGCAACAGTAGTCTCGTCTCTCCCTGTCGACTCTTGACCCGGGGCACGTGATCAATCATCCCACGCCCGCTAGCCTCGTGCTTACCAAGCGGAATAGGCCAAGCGAGCTTTGAATCCCAGTGAAAACTAGGGAATTGCCGACTCTGTCGGTGTGACCTTGCTTTGACATTAAGAGCATGCAAGGTGATACAATTGCTTCTTCATGCTAGTGAGCATCCTGTTCATTTGTCACTCTGATTGTGGGTGACTTTCCTCTATCGTTGGATGTCTTGTAGACTCCATGAACTGATGAATGATAAGATGGTTGGTATATTCCTGGTACCTTTAGGTTCCAGGTTTATTGATGATAATTCACCATATAAGGAAGTCATCCATTGTCCCACACGTGCTCTATGACTCTACACATGCTCTAAGGTCACAAGGATTGGGTTTTCCTTCAGACCCACAAAGGTTGTCCATTGTGCCACACGTGCTCCATGGCCTCACATATGCTCTAAGTCATGAGTGTTAGGTTTCCCTCATTCCTCAAACTTGCAAAAGTTGTCCATTGTGCCACATGTGTTCTAAGTCCTCTCACATGTATTAAGTCACTCTCATGACTCTTTTTCCATCCAGGCACTGTGCACCCAGTCTGTGGGAGGATGGACATATCTACTCGTTGTGTGCTAGAAGGGGAAGACCTTTGAATAATTGAAGCTGGATAGGATAACAGGTTCTCTTTTGAGAACTTTATGAGCATACTCCATACATAGGCATCATTTTCATTGGTCTATGGACTTGAATGGTGCCAGGTGTTGCGAAAAGAGCCATGGTATTATTAATCTTTCTTTTATTATTGCATACTAATCTATTATTTTCATTCTTCCTCATATATATGATCAGATTCCTGTCATATCCATACTAGTGATCCTTCCATTCATTTATAGATCTGACTGGTAGAATGTTGATACTTTGATTCCTAAGCAGTATGTTCTCAATTATTCTTCTTTTGAATACTTTTACTGATGTCATGACACCTTACTTTAAATCATCTACCATCATGTGCGCCTGCTATATGCAGAGAGATGGTAACTAATCATGAGATTCCTCAACATTTTTACTAACAAGTTTTCTAGGAGGGTCTGTTTTTGCTCCATTGAGAAAGATCTCACCATAAAAGCTGGAAATTGACTCATTTTTTCAGTTTCTTTTGCATATGAGATGCCAACATTATATAACATATACTATTACACTTTCAAGAATTGTCATATTTTTGTTAGACATACAGCCATGCTCAAAAGTGCCGTTGCAGCAGCTCGGCAATTGCCATTCAGACACTTTTCACGGGCATGAGTACATAAAGCAGGGGGACTTTAGGGTGAGTTGACCACCCATAAAAGGCAAGTCGTGCCATGATTGACATTCTCAGCCACACCTCGCCTAAAATAGATTGGTTGGCCGTGCTTATTTATCAGCCACAGGTCAGCCACATCTCGACCAAAAATGGGAATTTCATCATGGTCTGATTACCTTATTACTTCAGCCACTGATGAACGAAAATGGCAAGTTATTTGTCATCTCTCAGCCACAGCATCTCTGGCACTCTGCGATCATGCAACTTCGGAGTATTACATCAGATAATTTTACTATAAAAGGCATTTGTTTACATCTATGTACGAAAAACACTTTCTGACTCAGCAAAAACTGCAGACAAAGTTAGTGGGGTGTGGAAAGACCTTGACAAGCAAGGTAACTTGGAAACTTGGGAATTGCCGACTGCATCGGCGCGACCTTGCTTGAGGTTGAAAACAACTTGTCCCTTTGTCGAAGCTTACTGTGTATTGGTGAGTTTATTGTTCTCTTTCATCTTCGGTCACACAAGGTGTTTGAAGGGTTTTGAGTGGCGTTTGGTACTTATTGTGCAATCTTGTTTTTTCTTACTTGGATCTTACTGACTAGAATGCTTTTTGTTCTTCTGTAGTATCTTGTCAATCGGATATGTCTTTCCTGGCAGCAGAATGGGCCCCATAGGTGCATGTGTTCTCCAAGCATGGGCATCATTAAGGCTCTAACCTTTTATTTTACTTACTGTGTATAAACTGTTTTTGTTGTTTACTTTTACTTTTTACTTACCCAAGGTCCAGTACACGGTAAGTAGTTAGTATGTAAGGAGTTTTATACTATTTGTATCTCAAAAAGGAAAGCAAATTTGAATCACAGCCAAATTTAGTAAATTGAGCGAGATTGGATTCATATCTGCACAAATCTATATATTGAGCAGTAACCTATTCATATATGTCCAACAGTTTCAAAATTCACACCCAATTTTCATTCAGCCCAGGTCAGTCTCTACTGTTATGAACTGCTCATTCAATAACCCAAGAGTATCAGGTTCTTCCCTAGGTCACATGCTAGACAGAGTGGTGTGGAAGGTCTCAACTGTATTAGAGGAATAATACAGAAGCGGGTCACGATGTACACAGTAGGAAGACTGTAAGAACAAAGAGAATAGACTGAAGATCCTTAGCCTATTCTATGGGCCTTATATACTGTATAGGGTATAGGGTAAGAGTCCATGCTTCCTGAGTCATCCACCTCAGGATGCCTGTGGCCGCCGTCTCTCTCAGTCAGTGCCTACTCTTGTACTTCTCCATCTGCACCTTTCCATCTAGGTTGCAAAGAGTTGCTTACCCATGAGCCCTAAGCCCATAACATGTGAATCTCTGTGTACTTTCGCTGTGTGCCCCTTTTATAATCCTCTTTCGATGCTGAATGATCCATTGGAGGGTTGGCTTCTAAGGACATGCTGAATACCTTAATGTATGCTCCGTAGTGGAGCCGCCTAGTATCTGTTGGACTTGTTATTGGATAGACAGGCTGTCAGGCCCTGATAAGTCAAGTCGCAACAATACCCTCTTTCTAGGTCCTAGCTCCTGAGAGGACCACTCGCTTGTTGTGAGTTTCATCGTCATTTCATGAACAATTGCTTTTTTTGACCTGTAAGACCAGATGCGACTTCTAGTATGACTTCATTTTCTGGGGTGAAGACCGACCTACGTCGTTTGATCACCTAGGAGTTTTCTGTCTCCGTTGACTGCGTTTGATATAAGAGGGCCCCGGGAGTCTGACTGTGCCTCCACCAATGTCTTCCTTCATTGAAAAGTTTTGATGCAAGCCACCATTCCTTGAGTTTACTCCGCTGTTGAAGAAGTTATCTTCCGTGTATACCACATTTGTTCTTCGATCCAGTGGGCCTCTGGTCTCTAAGGAACCACTTGGAGCAGGACTTCCCCACTCATGGGTGTAGAAAGGTGCCAATGTAAATGATTCTTGGATGAATAGGAACACATCCGTGTGTGTGCTTGTTCGCTCATTGTTGTGCTTCGTCAAAATACCGAGGGTTGCTTTGCAGTGTTTCCAGGATAGATCTTTTCCTCCATGGTCTCTGGTATCGAGGGGGATTCCAGGTGTGTGGGTTGATAGCTTTACTAAGGCTTAGGCCCACCAACCTATCTTATCGCGACAATAAGACTTGTTTTGAATCCAGCAAGACCCTTTTAAAGACCCCTAACTCTGTCAGCCCCATACGGTGGCCTGTCCTAGTTAGAGGTTAAGTGTTCGTCCAGAGTTTGTTTGTCACTTGGGAGTGAGCATGTAGCCGCACTCCTCGTATTGGATGTGAGGCAAGGATTGAGTGAATAGACTTCCTGAGTCAAATAGACTGGTTAAAGAATAGACTTGGGCAGCCATCAGCTGTTGATTAACCACACATGGTGATATGCGGGGTCACTGTAAGGTATGTCCTTTTGTTGGTAGTTTAAACATTGTGCCGGATGCTCTGTAGTTTTATCTCGTCTTTGCGGATGTTGGCTAGTTTATCCTTAAGTCTTTGTGGACTAACCTGCTAGTTTAAACAACAAGGTCGTTGCAGACCTATCCATCTCCAACGTAGGAGTACCTGCAAACAAGATAGCAGGCTTTTCTGCACGTCAGAACATCCATCAGTGATGTGCATAGGGCCCTAGACCAGGTCCTGCTTCTTGACAGGGTTCCCATTGAGGAAAGATGGTGATGGTTTATGCTATATCAAACCGGATAACTTATGGAGTTGTGCCAAAACATTCTCATATTTTGACACAACTCATGACCCTGTAAATGAAGGGCTGCCCAGTTTAACGTCATGAGGGACGGCTGCTATCACCTAGCTTGAACTTCCCAAGCCTTGATAGATTTAATCCTCCGGGGTGAGGTAGTTTATTGTCTTTTCGGACTAGATTAACATCATGGCGTCAACAATGATGTCGATTGATGATCCCTAGAACAGAGGGACAGTAGTTTACCATCATTTCAGATGTTTGAGTTCAAAGGCACTCTCCCAGTTGCCTCTTGACTGGCCCTTGAAGCAGAATTTCTTGCTTCTGACTTCAAGGGTAGAATGGGCGTGCCGCAGAGTAGTTGTGGACTTGTGACCCGTTCCGCGTCCCCAAACCCCTCGCACAGAAATGAACCGTGTCGACCCCATATTCTTTTACTGTAGGGCGTATGGAATATGGAAGCGCCTTGACCTAGTTAGCAGGGTTCTGCAATGGTGGGGTCATCACTTCCACCATCTGCCAGAATACATCCACGTTCCGAGGGTCGCTGGTAGCTTTAATGTTGTCCTGGATGATAACTAGTTTATAGTCATTGCGGACCAGGCCTTTGGTAGTTTTACATTGTTCCGGATGTGGGTTTTCCTGCTTCATTGGCTACTTAGTGGAGCATATCCCACTATGTGCGTGCATCAGTTAGGGTCCCCTAATGCGGAAACGACCCTGTAAAACTGGGGATCCAAAGTGGGATGCCCAAACACCTGTCAGACCTTGACAGCGAGGTGTGGTTTACCATTTCCCATTTGGTAAACAAGCTACACAATTTCCCACCAGATTCTTACATCTTCTAAGCGCTTTCAGCATTGCCACAATACCAAAAAGCCAGCGTACCAGTTATTTGCTAAACTATACAAGGGCCTCCTAATGCGAAAAGGGCCCTGTAAAATTGGGGATCCTAGCAGGATGCCCGTTTGCCTGTCAGAATACCTCTTGACAAGGAGAGGGTAAAACTGCGCCATGTCTGCAGAGCAGAGAGGGTGGTGGTCAGGGACTTCCCCTGCCTTCTTTTCTTTTCACAGTTTAATGACATGCAGGTCGACATCTTGATTGGAGTGTCATCCAGGTTCGAGGTTTTCCTTCCTATGCTTAGTTTAACATCATTGCAGATGTTTCTAGGCGTCCTGTGCATGTAACCGGTACCTGTGATGTGGAGGGTCCTTTCCTCTCCAACCTCGATTGGGTTAAGGGATTCCTCAACTCCCTTACCCTAATATTGTCCCCCAATGTCCTCATAGCTGTTGTAGCCTTTGTCCGGCCTATAGTATAGGTCGGTGTCATTGTAATTCCCATCCTCAAGTGCATCCCATGTGTCTAACTCTGCTCTTGTCCACGTAACAGTTCTTTGAGTTGGCTGTGGAGCATTAAGAGCTTGTCTATGAGGGCGTGGATCTGCTCCTTCACCTTCATTATTTCGAGGTCCACTCGCAGTCGGTGAATTTCACGATCGAGGCACTTGAGCACCATTTCCTCAGAGTTGCGCTGTTCCCCTGGTTCTTGGTCTTCCTTGCCCCTCATTCCTCTGATACCTTGGAGGCTCTTTGTCATTGGTTGCTCGCGTGGTGGTCCTTCCCGTGAGTACCCTTGTTGAGGAGGTGGAGGCCTCCTGATCCCTTCGTGCCTGTTGCTGTACCATAGTTCAGACATACTTGGTCTGGGTGGCGGCGTCTCGATGACCCGTAGCTGGTACTTCTCTGATGGCTTCGCTACACCATGGTTGTACATGGAAAGGGTCAATCTGAATGGGGCGGGAGTGAAGGTTGTTGGTGTTGGACAGAAGGGCAGGTAGGAACTCCAGATTGACGAAGGCGGAGAACTTATCGGGGTGAATGAGAAGGGCATACTCCCCGGTACTCCCTCAAGCATACCAAGAGGCGACCTGATGGTCATTGGCATAGGCCAGGATCCTGATCCTGTCGCTGGCATTGGCCAGTCGTTGAGGTGCCTCACTATTCTTGCTCCCTGGTTGTCCTGCCAGGACGTTAGCGAGTCTTTGCAGGGCCAGGGCCATAGCCATGTGAATTACCGCAGAGATGGTGGTACGCTGAAGGAGGGTGTCTCCTAATCCTTGTAATTCTCTGGGGTGCAGACCTCCACTACTGGCAGGGGGTCCCTCCAGTCCGGCAGCTGGTGCGTTACTCGCTGTTGGCTCCGGTACATCTCTTCCGGCAGCTGTAGTCGGTTCAGGATCCTCATGGTCTCGAAGTCTTCCTCTGTCTCCTGCCACCAGTCTTGGTTCTCTTGAAATGGTCGTTGTCAACGATCGTGGAACCGTTGGCGAAGTTGGTCTTTCCTCCTCTTGATGTCTCTTATGGTGGTTGTCATGAGTTCCCTCAACCCATAGTGGGGCTTGCGGTCCGGTCCTTCCACCGGGGCTGTCGGTGGTGACAAGGGTGGTGATGGGTATGGATGTTCCTGCTGGAGCCTCTGGTAGGCTGCTTTGGCCAGGACGTCCAGTATTGGGGTTTGCAACTGCGAGGACAATATCAGGAGAGGAGTTCCTTGAGGGGGATGAGGTTGTTCCTTTATCAATGAGCATAGTGTGTGGGGAGTAATAGGAGGATTGGTTGGACATGTACTAGAGGGGAGTTATCTTATTAGGGAGGAGAACGTCCCTCCTTATATAGCTTTTCAGAGCTTAATCGCCGCGGGTCGGGGCTTGTCTGGATAGCTTTTGTGGTACTCCCGAAGGGCTTCATCAGCCGTCCCTTTCAGGAGGGTGAAGGGTTCTCAAGTGTTATCGGCCTCAGGGTATCCCACCTACTTGACGAGGTATTTGGTACCCCGCCCTTGGCGCCTTGAGTCCAAAATGGCTTCCACCTTGTAGTGTTCTTCCTTGTTTAGGACTTCTAGGGGTGGTCTCAGGTAATTCCTCCCATGTTCTTCCATTTCCTTATATGGGGTGAGCAAGGAGGTGTGAAATACCAGGTGTATTTTCCATGTTTCAGGTATCCCCAAACGGTAAGCCAGGGGGCCGATTCTTTCCATCACTGAGAAAGGGCCATAACATCTTGGTGCTAGTTTGAACTTTGGATGAGTCATCCAAATGTGGGTTCCTTCTAACCAAACTTGGGTCCCTACTTCCCACTGCGGAAGTTTCCAATAAAGGTCCTGGTCCTTGGCGTATTATTCGTAGGCTGGACGTGGCTTCCTCCTGTACTTCTCGGATCAGCTGCAACCGTTCGTCTACTGTGGGCACCTTGGTCTCCAGAGCTAAGTCGACCGAATATGGTGGATCGAACCTATAGAGGACTTCAAACAGTGATTTACCCATAGCAGAGTGCCTGCGGGTGTTGTGGGAGAATTCTGCGAAGGGGAGCAAGTTTACCCAATTGTCTTGGTGGTAGTTGCAGAAGATACGCAGGAATTGTTCAATCTCTTAATTGACCTGTTCCGTTTCTCCATCCATCTGGGGGTGATAAGCTGTACTGAGGGCTGGAGTGATGCCCAGCCCTTTCCATAGTTCCCATGTGAATTTGGCCGCAAATTGAGGTCCTCTATTGGACACCACCTTGGTTGGTAAGCCGTATCATTTGAACACATTATCCTGGAAGAGCGTCGTGGTTTCTTCTGCCATGATTGTCTTCTTGCATGGGGTTATGACGATACCTTTCGACAATCCTTGGTCAACTACCATGTTTATTGAATCGTAGCCTCTGCTTTCCGGAAGGTCCATTACGGAATCCATGGAGATGAAGCGCCAAGGGACATTCGTTGTTTCCAACGGTTGGATCGGCGGATGGGTCCTGTGGGGTAGGTTCTTGGTGGACTGGCACACTGCACACCCGTCCATGTATTGATGAACAAATTTGGTCATGCTTGGCCACTAATAATGATGTTGTACCAGTTCCACGGTTTTTATTCGACCTGGATGTCCAGTGGCCATGGTGTCATGGTGCATTTTGACGATTGTTTTCTGGAGGAGGTTGTCTTTTGGAATGCATATGTATCCATCTCGCCTTGTGATGCCATCTTCGTGTGTCCATTTCCCCAGATTGCCTTTCATTGCCTTGGGTCCTTTCTCGAGTAGCTTTTTAAGGGCTATATCAACCAATAAATCGTGGTCTGACCATGAGTGTTGAATTAGGGAAAGGAGGTCCGAAGATATGATTTCCGTTGCCTTGACATGTATGCCTTTGTTTGGTTCTACCAAGGTTTTGCTGGATTTGGTGAATAGTTTTGATGGCAGCAGAGTCTGTGCTTTGTTGTCAGATTCCACCCCCTCACTAAGATCTGGACGCCTGGATAGAGCATCTGCATGGTTTGTTGTTCTAGCTTTGTAACTGAGCTGGAAGTCAAACTGCGACAAAAACAGACTCCAGCAGGCTTGTCGCCTTGACAAGTCTCGGGCCATCTGGAAATAAATCAAATTTTTGTGGTCCGTCCAGATCTCGAAGGGGTATTTGGCGCCCTCAAGATAGTGTTTCCAGTGTTCCAGTGCTTTGATAATTGCCAGTAGTTCTCGGTCATGCACGTCGTAGTTTTGCTCTGGGGGTGAAAATGATCCAGAGAGGTAGGCAACTGGGTGCCAGTTGTTGTCTGGTCCTTCTTGCAGAAGGACAGCTCCATATGCCATGAGGGACGTGTTGGTCATCAGTCGGTAGGGTCGCAGAGTGTTATGACTTGACTTATCAGGGCCCTTCGGCCGTCTATTCTGATTGTCAGTCTAACAGATACTAGGCGGCTCCGACACGGAGCGTACATGAAGGTATTCGGCATGTCCTTGAAAGCCGACACTCCGATGGATCACCCAGCATCGGAGGAAGGAGTATGAACAGGGCGTATCATGGAAGGCAGTAGGATGCACATGTTATGGGCTTAGGGCTTATGGGTAAGCACCTCTTCACGACCTGGATGGAAAGGCGCGAATGGAGAAGTACAAGAGTTGGCGCTGACTGAGAGAGCGGTGGCCATAGGCTAATTGAGGATGGATAACTCAGAAAGCATGGACATTTACCCTATACCCTATATAGTATAAAAGGCCCATAGAATAGGCTAAGAACCTTAGTCTATTCTCCTTCGTTATTGCACAGTCCTCCTACTGCGCACCCCCGCTATACACTCCTGTATTATTCCCTAATACAGTCGAGACTTCTGCTACCCTATCACTCTGCGTGCGACCTAGGGAAGAGCTTGACACTCTTGGGTTATTGAACAAGCAGTTCGTAACACAGAGGGTTGGGGTACAAAAGGACGGGTTGACTGATGAAAGCTTCTTTTAATTGGTCGAAAGCCTGTTGGCAGTTCGTCGTCCAGTCCCATTTTGTGTCCTTCTTGGTAAGGTTATGCAAAGGTTGGGCGATCAGAGAGAATTTGTCAATGAAACACCTATAGAGATTTTCTAAACCTAAGAAGAAGCGAATGTCGCGGACTGTGCGGGGAGTTGGCCAACGTCAAATGGCTTTAAATTTCAAGTCCTCCATGGCGACGTGATCTTTAGAAATGGTGTACCTGAGATAATTGAGTTTGTCTTTGTGGAACTCACATTTTTCGGGTTTGAGGTAAAGATCATTGTTGCGCAAGATTTGGAGGACCTGTCGAACAACTATGACATGTTCTGCCATAGTTTTCGTGAAGATCAGAATGTCATCCATATATACCATAATTTTCCGTGCGAGGATGAGATCTTGGAAAATTATGTTTATCATGGCCTGGAAAGTTGCCGGGGAATTGGTGAGCCCAAAGAACATTACTGTAGGCTCAAAGAGTCCTAGGGGTGTTATGAAGGCTGCTTTGGGTTCATCCCCTTCCTTTATGTGCATGTTGTTATACCCCCACCTAACGTCCAATTTTGAAAATATCGTGGCCCCTCAAATGATATCTAATAGTTCCTGGATTAATGGTAGGGGGCATACATTTTGTACGGTGTGTTCATTAAGGTGGCGATAGTCCTGTACCGGGCAGAGCTTCCCATCCTTTTTGTCTATAAAGAAGAAGGAAGCTGCACTGTGGGCCGTTGACCGTCGTATAGTTCCCCTAGAAAGGTGTTCCTTGACAAACTTTCCTAACTTGTCATGTTTTTCCAGGCTCAAGCCTGGGGTTTGAATGACAGTTTAAGGTCTATTGCATGGTCCCAGATAGTGTGTTTAGGGAGCCTTTGCGATCGCCTTTTGCTGAAAATGTCAAGGTAGGAGTGGTATTCCGTCGGGACACGATCTTTTAGGTTGGTCGTGTCAATTTCCTCTTTCAGGTCTTTGTCAAAACTGGCAAAACTGGAAGGTTTTGGGGCTACCTTTCTAATGACTGGTTCCTCCTCGCTAAACCTTGTGGGGAGGTTGGACTGTTTTTGCGCTGTCTTAGTGTCTTGTTCTGGAGCTTCGCATGTAGCCCCCTCTTGTGGGGCTCGCTGGTGTTCCTCCTTTCACTTGGTCACCTCCCGATCAAGCCATTCCCAAGCTCGTTGTCACCAGGTGCCGTCGTTGATCATGGAGATGAACGAGAATTTCCGTTCCTTTACAAGTAGTGACTGCCATTGTTCCTTAGTCCACTCTTGTGGAGGTCCTGCTGGCATAGAGATCAGATGCGGTTTCTTTCGCTTGTTCGTCTTTTTGCCATGCAGTTTTGCTAACTATTCCTTCTTGGTTGGCTCTTCCCGTGCCCTGGTGAAACCGTATGGTTGCTGGCAATTTTGGGGACATCGATCAAAGTGTACCTCACGTCGCCTCCACCTGATAGAGGGATCATGATACTTTAACCAATCCGTTCCTAGGAGCATGTCGTCTTTTCCTAGATTGGTGATAAACATCTAGACACGTTCGGTATGTGTCCTACCTCTTCGATCTTTGACAGTGAGGTTGGCGTCTAGGCCTCATTGTATGAGGCCTGCCTTGTTGACTGTATCATCAATGTTCTGGACGCGAATGGGATGGCTCAGCAAGTAGGTGGGGAAGTTGTGTCTTTGTACCCACTGTTTGTTGACCAGAATCCCTTTGCAGGCCGAGTCAATGGCGGTTCTAGCTCCAGCGCTTGTTCTTTGAGTTGACAATTGCACATCAAGTCGAATGGGAGTAATAATGTGGCTGTTCATTGCTCCAATTCGAATACACGATGGCGATGCATACTCAGGTTTTTCTTTTCCCCTCTCTTTGGCTAGTGAAGGAGAGGTTACAAAAAATCCTCTGCCAATTCTACCAACATTTCCTTTGCCTTTACCTCCCCTACTTCCTTGAAGAGCGCTCGGACACTAGCAGTATCATGGATGAGTCTGTTGCTTTGTCATTTATTAGGCGGTACGTAGCGTGCTCCATTACGTTGCCTGGGTCCCCCTTTTTTTGGGAGAGTCTGCAGGTTCCAGCAGATAACCAGGTTGTGGTAACCAATGGTGGTTGCTATTAGAACTCCCCTCCTCCAATCCTTAATAAGGTCCTGTGTCACTGTCCACTGAGGGTTCTTGACCGTCTTCATCCTCCACGTCAACAGCATGAGCTCTCCTATTTCCTCTTCCCACTAGTCTGCACTTATTTCCTCGAGTCGGTGGAACACCTCTGCATGATGCACAACAGTCAGATGCCCAATGCCCAAATTTTCCGCAATTAAAACAAGCAGAGTCTGGCTTGCCATCATAGGTTCGCTTCTGACGGGTGGCATCTCTCTTTCAAGAGGTGTTGATATCCATGTCAACCACTTGGTTGTTCATTCTTCAAGGGGCGTTGGTGGAGTTGTAACGGGGAGCAGGTTGAAGGTGAAAACAATTGAGAAAATCACTTCTGAAGGAGGTGGAGTTGGTGAGGATTGCCTTTTGAGCACTTCAAGCTCTTATGCGTCCATCTACTTTGCAGGCCATATTAATCCAATCCTGGATCGTATCCTTTGGTGGCGTCTCTTTGTCATAGATCTTGTCCATGACCTTCGGGTCTAGCCCTCTTTGAAAGTAGGGGACCTGTTCCTTGTCAGAGATGTTGGTGTCGGCAGCGATGAGGATGAACTGGTTGGAGTATTCATCCACCGTCATCCTTTCTTGGGAGAAGGCCATGAGGGCACTTTGGGTTTTGTCTATTTTGTTGGACTCCTTGAACTGTAACTTGAATTTGTCTAGGAAGTCCTTCCAGGTGCTGATGTCCTCGGCTGGGTCTGCCCCAACTGTCTTGTTGAGGAAGTTCTCTGCCCATGTGCCCGCCATTCTGTATCTCATGCATGAGAGAACCAGGGAGATTTTATCATTGTTCGTCTTGTATCGGTCCAATTCTGCTGCAAAGAGAAGGAGGCATTGTAAAAGGAATTTCTATGATTGAGTCCTATCACCTGAGAAATTATCAGGAAGTTTGACTTTGCCCCTTCCGGGCTGTGTGGTTGTAGTAGGGGGGTCAGTTGGTTCTGATGCCAACATGTCGGTGTTGTTTTGGCAGTTACGGGTGTTGACCAGTGTTTGAATATCTGAGGGATCAGATTTGGGTGATTCTTCTGAGTCTTCTGAGTTTTCCAGGATTACCAGTTTGGGTTCTCTACACTGGAGTGGCACTTCCCAGTCGTCTTTGATTTTGTTCCAAACCCACTCTTTCTCTGTTCCATCCTCCCTCCTGAAGAAGTATTGTCCTTCTCTAAACAAGCAGTATGGGTAGTTTGGCGGGGCTGTTTGATTAGTGTTGGAGTAATACCAATGGTTCCCCTGCTGATGGATAGGATGATTGTTTTGGCGGAACTGGTTATTGATACATCTAGTGCCTGGTGGGTATCCTAGGCCTAGGTCTTGCTCCAGGGTGTGTGTAGTAATGCTTGTCGGTGGAGGTCTATGTCTCCGCCGATGAGGGTTGTGAGAGAGAGTGTGGTAGCAAGCAAGAGTTTGTGCAAGGTAGGGGAAAGAGCGAGTCTATTCTAGTGTTATGAACTGCTTGTTCAATAACCCAAGAGTATCAGGTTCTTCCCTAGGTTGCATGCTGGACAGAGTGGTGTGGAAGGTCTTAACTGTATTAGAGGAATAATATAGGAGCGGGTCACAATGTACACAGTAGGAAGACTGTGTAAGAACAAAGAGAATAGACTGAAGATCCTTAGCCTATTCTATGGGCCTTATATACTGTATAGGGTATAGGGTAAGAGTCCATGCTTCCTGAGTCATCCACCTCAGGATGCCTGTGGCCGCCGTCTCTCTCAGTCAGTGCCTACTCTTGTACTTCTCCATCTGCACCTTTCCATCTAGGTTGCAAAGAGTTGCTTACCCATGAGCCCTAAGCCCATAACATGTGAATCTCTGTGTACTTTCGCTGTGTGCCCCTTTTATAATCCTCTTCCGATGCTGAATGATCCATTAGAGGGTTGGCTTCTAAGGACATGCTGAATACCGTAATGTACGCTCCGTAGTGGAGCCGCCTAGTATCTGTTGGACTTGTTATTGGATAGACAGGCTTTCAGGCCCCAATAGGTCAAGTCGCAACATCTACCAACAAAAAACCTCTCAAACTCAACCCTCCCCTGATCTGCACTCAACTTTGACTCCTTGTGTCACCTCTTATACCCTCCTGCTATGTCAGATACCCTCGCACATGTCGAAGATCTTGTGTTGCAGATATCCGGCCTCACAAAGCACCTGCCATCTTTGATTCCCAAAGCGATGAAAGAAGACCAAATTTACACTGTAATGACAACTGTCGAAGGTGATTCCCTGTGGGAAACCTTCAATCATTGGTTCGATATCCTCTTTGGTGAGCACTGTCGTGACGAAAATGGCCGACTGCATCACATCAGATGAGAGAAATTGGGAATGAGAAAAATATGTACTTACCTGCATACAATAATGGGGGAAAGCCGTCTTTCAGCCTTTCATGTTCCTATGATCTTGAAATTAGAGCGCATATGCAAGGAGTTAGAATTCCTATGGTTAGAGCCTCTCCACAACTAAAAGCATTTGAGTCACTCACTTATTGAATCATTGATGTAGTGATTCATCTTCAAACATGGACACCGAGGGTCCTGGTTTGACTATAGTCTTCTGGAATGGTGACGTAGAAGATGCAGCGGTGTCTGAAGCAGAGGCGCCGGCAGCGCTCAGCCTGGCCGGTGGTAGGGCCTTGCTGGATGAGAGTTGCGACATCAGCACGGGGGTCAACAATGTTACTGTGGGGACTAAACGGCCACGCGCTGTTCAAACAACGTCAGCAACCCCTCTGCTAGCTCTCTTGGGGCAAGGCCACCTGCATACTTACCTGTATGGACGGCAAGGTTAGCTACTATCTCCCTTTATGTTGGTACTTCTGATTTCATCCGGTTTCTTCGTTAGCTGCTCAACTGCCTGGAGATAAGAGGCATGACAAGACTTACAAGCTTCCTGCTTGACCATGACAGGCATCTGTTTCTACAGTCCGATCCTTTCAGCTCAACAACAAGGGTGTGAAGATCATTCCTGACGAAGATCGGGTGCAATCAAGAAAGGTGAGTATTGACCTTGGAGTCTGGACACACTGAATGGCAGACTCACCTTACAAATAGACACTTGAGGCGCCACGTGACACCAGGAGTGTCACACGATCTGATACCGATGCTAGACATAGCGAGTCCGGACTGTTGAGGGGTCGTAACGCACGGGGGAAATGAAAGCGGGGTGTTGTCCGGGGAAAGAAGCCTGCACAAACCAAGGTAAGCATGATAGAATGATGGGCTGACTTATCTTGAGGGATGTACTGATCCAGCTTTGTCGCACACAGAAAGCGGCCTCCCAGTCACAGCACATCAATTCTCTGAGGAGAAAACACTTGAGGAAGGATGAACAGGGTGTAGGTAGTGATCTGAATACTGACAAGAGCGATGGAGTGCAGTCAGATGGGTGTTCTGCACTGTGAGCTGTTGAGGAAGCGGAAGGGAGGGCTCATCAAGGTGGAGGAAAGCGCAGACCGCAAAATTTGACACTCAAGCATTGGCATCCAGCCAAACCGACCCTCAATGGACAAAAAAAGTGTTGGCTCTTCAAATGCCAGTATTGTGAACAGTGAGTGTTCTTGTCATATATTACTAGATAGAACTCATATGTTTCTCAGGCAACGAACCTTCAAGCGCATAGTTGACAGCGGCAACTTCGAGAATGAAGATGCTCGCCCCAATCTTGGCAACCTCGCGACACACTCGAAAAAACACACTGACTGTATTGCTGAGGAAGAATCAAAGGAGTCTGCTACTAACGAGGCATTACCTACGACAAATACGGTGCACCACAGTTACATGCTAGCTAGTGCCAAAGTGATGCAAGGCTTCTTGGAGGCAGGGAAGCTGAATCCCAAGAAACAGCCAACTCAGTGGGGGTTTATGAGGCTTTTTGCCGCTTGGTTAATAGAGAATGACTCACTGTTTACAACAGGGGAGTCTACAGCCCTCAAGAGGCTCTATGAGTACATAGAGAGCTGCTACTTGCTACTAAGCGACACCGCTGTACGCAATGCCGTTGCTCGCATCATGAGGGAGCTTCATGCGGTTGTGGTCAAGGAACTTGCAGTGAGTGCGTTGTCTTCCATTTTGTACACACTTTCTGGGCTTACAGAGTCACACAGAGTGTTAAGTCTCGGATTGCGTACTCAACTGATACATGGACGACCCCTCACATGATGTTCGCATTTGCGGGCACCATTGCCAACTGGATCGACAATGATTGGAAGCTTATCGAGCAAGTCATTGACTTCCGAAACCTTGAGGAGGATGAACACGAGGGGATTAAGGCTGCGCACGCACTAATGGAGTCCATCTGCAAGCGAGGGAGTGTCGACAAGATATGTTTACATTTCTCATGCACCTTTTTGATTCAGGGCTGTGCTCATCAACTACTGATACTTACTTACTTTCAGTTACCATGGATAATGCGAGTGTTAACACTGTCCTTGCAAAAGCGCTAGGGAGTTTACTGCTCAAATGCTACAGCATGCCGTTCCACCAGCAGAATGGGCAGATCCGGTGCATCGCTCATGTTTTTAACCTTGTTGTTTAAAATATTCTCAGCACACTAGAAGAGGTTGAAGACCCTGATGAGATTGACTTCTACGGTGCTTTCAACAAGAACCTTCCCATCTACTACGACATCTATGAAGATGAGGACCAGCACGCACTTGAAAGCAATGCTCAAGCACACGAGGATGGGAATGCAGCAACAGATGATCTGGATGATGGGTTGGAGGGTGTTGCGGGCTGGTCGGAAATGACTGTCATTCAAAAGGTATGTCTGATTCCCCTTGGCAGTTGCTCTCACTGGTTATCTTTCATACACAAAGCTTTGTACAATTTGTAGGAAGATTGTCAGCTCACCAGCACGGCACGCCTCCTTTTGCAAGCTTGTGCGAGAGTACTACAATGGGGAAACTCTCAACAACACTGTCCACACTCCAATCAGCTCACTCATGCCTGTGCAAGATGTACACATATGATAGAACTACACACATGCAATGATTGAGTGGGCCATTATTCTCAAGAAGGTATGTAGCATCAACTGCTCTCAATGAGGATCCACTGACTGTTGCCCACAGCAGGCCATCAAAGCTTGGGTCTACAACCAAGATGAGCTCCATGAGCTTATTATGACTGCTGCTGACTGGAAAACCTTAGAGCACCTGCTGTCCATACTGGGGGTATGTCTGCTTTATTAATTTTGACTTAATTCCCTCTTAGCTCACTCTATAACCTCTCGGGTTCTAGGTCTTCACTAAAGTGACAAAGTCAATGTCGAGGGCCAACACCCTGACCCTTCTGTGGGTCCTTCCGATGTATGAGTACATGCGGAAGGAGCTCAATACTCATGTGATGAATACCGAGCTTCCTCTTACCATTTGTGAAGCAATTGCGGCAGGGATCTCTAAGCTTCACTGAGTACTTCCCTATGGCTAAGAGCTGTCAGATGAACATCATTGCAGCTAGTATGTCACTTTTTTAGATTTAGATATAATACTGATTGGTTTATTTAGTGTGCTACCCATTTCTTTGAGCATAATGGTTTGATACCCTTGGTGCAGATGAAAAGTCAAAGGCACAAGTTTTATTTCAATATGTCTATGAGCAGTACAAGAAGGAGGTCTTATCTATCACAGGTGGGGATTGTCCAAAACCCTCGATGAAAGGGGGAAAGCCTCGTGGTTTCTTGTTGAAGGTGGCTCAGTCAGCTCTAGTCTTAGAGGTTGAGTTCGCACCTGCACCTGCATTGTCTGAGGTGGAACATTGGGAGAGGTTTGAGGGTGGTGAGGGTAAGGAAGATGACCCTCTTACATGGTGGAAGGTATGGATATGGGCCCTAATTTGTTATTATTGACTAACCTCAATTTTGAAAGAAACATGCAGGAGCTTTTCCTATCATTTCTTGGATGGCACGTGACTTTCTTGCAGTTCCTGCAACTTCCGTTTCAGTTGAACGTTTGTTCTCAAAGTCACATCATGTTTGTGCTGACACACGGTCTTTTTTAAAGGCTGCAACCATTTCGCAGTTGATGCTTGCAAAGTGCTGGCTGTAAGCAAGGTTACAAGAAAACTAAAAGGTTGGAGCCTTAGGCATCATTGTTGTCGTTGATGTGCACATGCAGGCTTGTAGGCTTTAGCTTGGAACTTCATAGGCCGATCAAGATGGACAGTATGTACTGATTTCTTATTGTCTCACTTGCTGTATATTGATCAATGTAACCTGCCATCATCCCAAATAATGTTTTCATCTCACATCCAGAGTTGTCTGCACAGATGTAGGTAAGTTTGAATGTATCACCATACTCATTTGTTCTTTTCTGACCACTCTTTACAAGTTCCACTGTTGGGTCTGCTTCACGTTGTACTTGATGCCCTGCAATAGGGCTGTATTTTATTCATTCATCATGTTCTGCAGTGGTACTTTATGACACTGCCTCGTCCTTTGTACAGTACAATTAGCAATCAATTGCATAGTAAAGCATATTTGAGAAAGTAGCTGCATTCAAGAATATGTTCCCTGTCTATCAACATGTATAATACTGAGACAAGCTGCAAAAAATCAAAAAGTTGCCAGCATGTGAGGGCTCAATTGTCACTTTTCATGGAACAAACAGGATGCCAAAGGGCATGTTCTTTCACGACATGCAACAGCCTCCAGACAACACTGTTCTTATCATGAACGTCCAGTCATTTTGTGTTTTTGTCAAAAACAAGTACTTGGATACAATTCTGTCTGTCCTTTGATGTATGCATCCTAGTCCTTGTTGTGGTAGTTGTTGTTCATGAATGTATAATAGACACAATGTAACAAAGAACTCAATGAATGCATGCTGATCTGACATTCCTCAAAGCATCATCCCCCAGGAACGCAAAGAAGTCCTCTATTGTTATATGCACCTCCAACTTCTCTTCCAGCTTCTTGCTGTAGTCATTTGGGTATTCCAAAAAGACATATGTCACGTTCATATTGTCAAATCACAATCACAGCTGTCATTGGTGCATATTTGAACACCATTAGCCAACAATCTTGAAGAGGGAAACACTCACATATGCATTGTGTTAGCAGCAAACAAATGTTTCAAGTTTTGCTGTTGTCTACGTGGGGCGTGTAATGTGGAGAGAGCATTGAGCAAGTGTGGTCCCTTTTGCTATTTATTGTTGTTGTTTATTTGTACTGTTTCTTGTGCCATTAAAATTATTTTCATAAATACGTCTGGCACACTGTCACTTTTGTCAGTTCATCTTTTAGAATGTGCATGTTAGGGCACAGAAAAAGTGGTTGAAAGTACTAATCATCTTCCACATAGTTCCGGATCCAAGTGGATAGGTAATCAGTGGGCAGGGGATAATCTAATGGTCAAAACAACTCAAAGATGTCAATATCTGTTTGCAATTGATGCATTCCATATTTTTTATGCATTATATACTACAACATTGCCTGAAGACTCTGTGTACCTGTAACATCTCTATGAATTTGTTTTATTGAATGTTGGAGGCATGAAAAAAACATACACATCACTCAGTAGCTCGAGGCAGACTAGACCAGAGATAACTGTAACTTTTCATGGGTGTTCTTATTTACAGGTACACAGCATTGAGGTGGCACATATTTATTATGGTTAGTAGATCCTGCAGAAAAGTCAGTCAAGACATATGTCACGTGATTCTCGAAACACCATTCACTCGCATGATGTGACACATTACAGTGACCTTGTCACAAGTCACTCTCTCTACCTCATGTGCTAGCACATATGCCCTTGGACATTGCCGATCAAATAAGCACCTGTTCTGTAATGCTCTTGTGACTTTGTTACTTGTTACTATTTTCTTTTCATGTGCTTCCTTCATCAATTCTTCATGTGTCTCTTTCACGTGCCGAGCTTGAGGGTAATTGATGGATGTTGAGGAGGCTATGTGGCCTGGACTGTATAATAAAATCATATGATCAGATATAAAGCAAATAGTAATTAAATGGTGCGACACACCAAATCAGCTAGAATAGATAATGACCATCTGGTGTGGCCAGCAACAGTCAATACAGTCATGTCACGCACAACCATTTTACTGTATGAGTTGCCCAAGAACATGATAGCTCGCAACATTTGTTGATCTACTCTAATATTATTAAGGGGTGTACATTGTTGTTTAGAGAATCATAACCTGCGCAATATAGCCTGCTCATCCTAATAAGTTTACAGTAAGATTCTAAGCCATCACCATTATGATCCTCTTGGCACCTGAGTGTGACAAAAGCCTCTACAAGAGAGCTGGCCAGTGATTCATACTGATGTAGAGGAATTGCATGCTCAACCTAGTGCTCAAAAGCTGGAATTAGGTTGGCTGTAAACTCCCTGTTTGATATCATATTGTCCAGATCCATCCTTGTACATAAGGTGTGACAACGCTAGACATGGGGATGATACACATGCAGATGTGCATCATCTTTGTTGAAGGTGTCAGGATGTACAATCACGAAATGTAAAATGGTCACACTCACCATATGTGTCGACCATGTCAGGCACATTCATTTTGTTCATGAACGTTGATGTGCTAGTGATGGCTCTGTGTGTGAAAACACATACCACTAGACACGGGGTAGGCAGGAGCTGGCTGCAGTACAAGGAATGGTCAGCCTAGGGGAAACAACCAAAGAATAGGCAGTGCATGGTTTAAATCAAGAGGTCTGATGCTCTGCAAGGTTCTGAAAGGATCTGTGATACCTAAGCTTGCGAGATTTGATGTGATGTTGCGAGGTTGAGGTTGTGAGGTTACGAGGTTTGATGCAATAGGGAGAGGTGAGGAGAGATGTAGAGATGCTCGGAGGGATGAGGTGAGGTGAAGAGAGGTGAAGAGATGTTTGGAAGAGTGAAGGAAGTGGTGCTAGGTGATGGGGAGAGGTACAAGACAATATGGGGACACAACGCGATTTGGAGCGATGCTAAGTAGTTCGGAGTGATGGGGAGATGATAACAAAACTCTAGAGCATACTACGAGGGCTCTGCAAGGTCAAGGTTGAGGTTGCAAGGTTGAAATAATCAGTAATGCGAGGGCATTTTGGACAAGGTGAGATCTGAACAGTAGGGGAACTAAATCTGGTGTATTGCAGAGAGGGTAGGTAGATTTTATAGTGAGAACAGAATGGTAGGTACAAAGGAGAGAAGAGCTGCGATAAAACTCAAAAATCTCAGAGACACATGGAACTGCTCTGGGCTGCATATGGTTGCACTCTTGGTATTGCTCTATCTATCTTGCACTGCATTGGAAGGCCTTGGAATGAGTGGCAAAGGGCTCGGAGAGATAAAGAGAACAGAGATAAGGAGTCCAAGAACTGTTAGCATGATCACAAGGTCACGCAGGCAATCCCACAAGGGCGCGGAGGTCTCCAAGGTTGATAATGTCAAGAGAAAGATTGCAGGTGCTGCGCGAGGACTGCTGAGGACATTTGGAGGCACACGTCACTAATGTGATGAGAGGGAGCAATGAAGAAGTTGTAGGAGATTGTGCAAAAGCCTACGGAGATCATATAGGTGATGCAAGGTTGTGTGGACATTGGAGAGGTTATGCAGGAGAATCGAAGCTTGCAATGATGCGTGCGAGACTGTACAGAAGCCTGCAAGGTTGCGATGATAGTTCTGAGGTCACATCATAGCTGAGATCTATGCTGTAAAAGCTACGAAATTGGGGGGCTCAGAGCACAGTGTGGAGGCATGCTCATCATTGTTTGGTAACGAAAAAGGTAGTGCCGCAACCAACAACTACATGCTTCAAGAGCCACACGGGGCTCTGACAATATACAATGTAGGACAAGAGGTATGACTGAGGAAATGAGTATGAATGCAAACAAAGCCAAATGACGATAGTGACAAGTTTTTAGAAGTTGACAAAGACAATTTTGCTGGTTAAGACAAGTGTGAATGAGCTCTGAAATGTGGGGCGCAAAAGCTGGTCTATTCCAGAGTCATATGTAGGTTTTTATAGTAAATGGAGCCTCTAAGTGAAATATTGAACGAGAAATGGGGTAAGTACCAAACGGGCGCCAAGACCTTAGCAAGCAGCAAAGATAAGAAGGCAGGGGAAATGTCCATATGGGTTCTGAAGGCAATAAGGTAAAAGTCTATCAAAGATGACAAAATCCCAAATGTTTGGTATCCATTGTCTGAGTATAAGTAGCAAGACCTGGTGCTGGATAGCCAATGAAAAGAAAGAAATAGTAAATATGCACATTGGGTGGCCAAGCTATGGTGTGAGATTGCATTTGACCGAACTTGTGGAAATCGGTAAGATAAGAGATAAGAATTGACTGGGTACAGATAACATTGGCCGACTGAGCCGACTGATCCCGATACTATGATAGAACATTGTAAAGCTCCTTCGTTGACTCCTGTGCTGTCATGGTGAGCTTGTGAAGTATGCATGAACTGACCAAACCGCTACTAAACATTATTTGTTGTTTGGTGTCATTCAGGTAAAGGTCGATCGTCTTTGGTACTTGTCCAGAGTTGTTTGGCTCCTATCTCCAAGCTCCCTAATACCTCCCTCGGACCTAGAGCGGGTGCATGCTCATCAATGCATAGCAGTGTCTCCCTCAACATCATCTACCTCTGCATTCTCTATAAAACCATCCTCTTTATCCTCATCCTCCTTGGTGCATCCATCAAAGTCCTCTTCATCATTGCCCTCCATAGCTGTGAGATTGAGGAAGCAAGAAACCTTCAATGTCATGAGCCAATGCACTTGCAGACCATTCATTCAAATGTACTGCTAATACTTTGCGTTTTTTATAAGGAGGTGAGTTGGCGTTGGTCGAACTCATGTTGATTTTAGAAGTCGCAAATACTACCTATGATAATAAGTACTACAAAATTTGTACAGTAAGAGGACACTGAGCATAAGGCTTTATGAACATAAGGAGATGGTGGTGGATGGAAATGAAGAGGAGGATTTTAACTTTCCAACATGTGCAACATATAGACTGATGAACTTTAGGGTGAGTTTGCCATACTATAAAAGGCAATCAATTTAGTCAGCCACATATCAACGTCACAGGTAAGCAATTTGGTCATATTTGCATACACCTCAGCCACATTATACCAAAAATAGCCACTTCATCACATCCTTCCGTAAAAGGCAGGACATTACTAACAGTCCAACTTTCTGACAGAAGTCAGCCACCACCCTTCCCATAAAGAGGCACAATTGTTTACAATTGTTTACAAACTAACTGTTTGACTAAGCAAAGTGTCAGTTACATAAGTGGCACTTTAGGGAGGTATAAAGACCTTGACAAGCAAGGTAACTTAGGAATTGCCGACTGTATTGGCATGACCTTTGCTTGAGGTTGAAACCACCTTGAGCTTTACTGCCTATTGGTGAGTTTATTGTCCTCTTCTATTTTTGGTCACACAGGGAATTTGAAGAGTTTTGGGTGGCATTTGGTACTTCCAACACATCTGTGTGATTTTGTTTTTCTTACTTAGATCTTACTCACTAGGATATTTTTTGATCTTCTGCAGGATCTTGTTGATAGCATTCACCTTGACTTGTTTGTTCTTTGATGCGGATCTGTCTTTCTCAGCAGCAGATTAGGCCCATTAGGTGCATGTGTTCTCCAAGCATGTGCATCATTGTTGTCGTTCATGTGCACATACAGGCTTGTAGGCCTTAGCCTGGAACTTCACAGTTTGATCAAGATGGATGGTATGTCCTGTCTTCTCATTCTTCTCTGATCACCCTTTGCAAGCTTCACTGTCAGGTCTGCTCAATGTTGTACTTGATGCCCCGCAATAGAGCTGCATTTTATTTATTCATCACATTCTGCAGTAGTACTTTACAACACTGCCTCGTCCTTTGTACAGTACAACTAGCAATCAATCACATAGTAAAGCACATTTGAGAAAGTAGCTGCATTCAAGAAGATGTTCCCTGTCTATCAATGTGTACAATACTGAGACAATGTTATGAACTGCTTGTTCAATGACCCAAGAGTAGCGGTTCTTCTCTAGGTAGCACACTGGACAGAGTGACAATGAAGGACTCAACTGTATTTAGTGGATACAGGAGGACAAGGGTGGTAGTATGATGACTACCACAGAACAAAGGCTACAATATGGAGACTGGAGTAGAATAAAGAGAATAGACTGAAAATCCTCAGCCTATTCTATGTGCCTTATATACTATGTTAGGATATGTTCTGGAATATTCTGAGTGTCCACTCTCAGTTATCCTATGGCTGCTGCTCTCTCACCAGCACTAACTCTTGTGCCCATTACATCTGTCCAACCTGGTATGTGATGGCATGTGAATTCTTGTAGCCCTAAGCCCACTTACTATGCTGTCATACCATAACCCTGTGGTAGATCCCCTACCGATGATGGTGTGACCCATTGGGTTATTAGACACCTGAGGATGATACTGAATACCTTGTTGTATGCTCTCTAGTGGAGCTACCTAGTATCTGTTGGACTTGTCATCAGAATAGACTGCTCAAGAGGGCCCAATAGGTCAAGTCACAACAATACCTCCTTTCTAAGTTTCTACTCCTGAGAGAACTTCGTAGAAACTCATTGATGTGGGTGTGTGTTGAATAGACTCCTTCACTTATTGTCATTCTTCTTCCAAATACCGAAGGCCATGCTTCAGTGTTTCCAGGATAGTTTTGCTTCATAATCTTGGGTGTCAAGGGGTTTTTTCGTTCAAACCGGCAAGGTTCAAGATCCAAGCACCTGTCAGCCCCATGTGGTGGCCTATCCTTGTTGAAGATTGGTAAACATCTAGAGTTTTATTCACAATATAGACACAAGGTAAGAACCCGAGCAAATAGACTTTTAAGTTGTCCCATTGGGTTTCCATCCAGAGTGAGGAAGCCTAATTCTCCATGATGTAGCCCTGTTTATCCTGCAGTTTAGCATCTGCTGCCAATGGGTGAGATCTTGCATTGAATAGACTTTTAGCCCATAGATGGTGATGTGTGGGGTTGCTGTAAGGTATGTCTTCTTGATGGTAGTTTAAATATTCTTCCAGACATTCCATAGATTTATTGTCTTTGCAGATGTCCTTTAGTTTATCCCTGGGTCATTGCAGACCCGTGAACCTATCACCAACATAGAGTATCTGTAAAAGATAGTAGACTTTTCTGCACCTGGCATTCGCTTCGGTTGCACATAGGGCCCTAGACCAGGTCCTACTTCTTGAAGGGTTCTACTGAGGTGCGATGGTAAACGGTAATGAGCACACCACCTCTCTATACACTGAGGCCCCAGTTTTTTGCATCTTTTTTGCAGTTGATTGCTTAAGTTTGCAGGACTTTGCACTGGCCTCCACTGGTGGTCGGCAGCCCTCAGCTAGGTTTGGGATGGCTTGCAGCTTTGCACAATATTCTCCGAGACACCTTACGTGAAGATGGTTATGACAGCAGGCCAATGCCACCCTTTCCACAGTATAGTTTCACAGTACCTTGCGGTATGTGCAATTGCTTGGGTGTTGTGCAACCACTCAGAAGAGTGCCTTCAATAATGCCACCGCTGCCAAGCCCCAACATTGTGCGCCGTGCACCCTCCTATGCAGGCACTTTGAAGTTTATCTCCACGATGCTCTATCCACAGTGGGCTTTATTGCATATGCTTATTGGACACAACAGGTCTCATGACTCATTTTTTTCATACCTTGCACAAACCACCTCTCCCGCCCATATATTCCTTTACTGGATACCATTTACTTTCTCAACTGCGGCGTGACAGAACCTCGTGGTCTATAAGCCACTCTGCACATGATTTCCTTTATTTTTCAATTTTCTAGGCTTGGCGCCACCTCGCTTGCATTTTATCATACAAGTTTAAGTTTACTCTACCTACTTCGTTTTACTATAAATACCTACTTTTGGCTCTGCAATAGACTAGTTTCAAACACTCCTCTGTTTTAAGCTCAACTTCACAAGAAGATCTCACTTGTCTTTGCCATTGTCTTTGCCACTCTTGCCTCACTTTTGCACTACCATTGTATTTATTGTCAGGGCCTTTGTCACTGCCCTTGAAGTCGCCTGAGTCAAATGTGACTTGGGTTCGCATGTCTTCACCTCACCTTGTGCCCATCGTGTGCCTTTGCACCTTTGCACCCTACCACTACTTTGCTAATCTTTGCATTGACTTTGCACCACTTTGCATAGCTTTGCATACATCTATCACACCCCATCTCACTACTAACAAGGTCCTTCAGTCTACAGACAAGTCAGCTCCAAGCCTACCTATGTTTAGTGGTGGTTTTGTTATGTGTGTTTGCACTCAGAGCCATTGCTAGCACATCAATGGTTTATGGTATATTAAACTAGATAACTTATAGTTGTGCCAAAAGATATCTCATATTTTGACACAACTCATGAAGGGCAGTCCAGTTGAACGTCATGGAGGATGCCCTGCTATCGCCTGGCTTAAACTACCTCACCCCAGAGGATTAAATCTATTGAGGCTTGTGAGGTTCAAGGTCATTTCGGACTGATTCCCTACTTGGCTCTCTCCAAGCAGACAATCATGATCCCTGTGAACCAAAGGACAGTAGTTTACTGTCTTTTTGGACATTAGAGAGTCGGGTCCCAAGACAAAGAGTGGCCTGCTCTTCCCCGTCCCTAAGGCATTGACTTTTGATCCGAGGCACATGTCCCTGTTGCCTCCTGACTGGCCCTTGAAGCAGAATCCCTTGAGTTCCAACTTTAAGAGTAGAATGGGCATGCCATAAAAAGATGCTTGCTCTTCCATGTCCCCAAACCCCTCGCCTGGAATTGAACTAGGTCAACCCTATATTCTTTTACCAGAAGGCAAGTGAATATAGAAGAGCCTCAACCATGTTGGCAGGGTTCTGCAATGCAGGTGCTTCAGTTCTGCAACCTGCCAGAATACAACCACATTCCAAGGATTTTCAGTAGTTTAAGCATTGTTCTAGACAATAACTAGTTTATAGTTATTGCGGACCAAGCCTTTGGCAGTTTTACATCATTCCAGATGTAGTTTTCCCAGCTCCATCAATAGTGAGTGGAGTGTCTACTATTCTGTGCATCACGTTAGGGCTCCCTAATGTGGAAACAACCCTGTGAAACTGGAGATCTAAAGTGGGACGTCCAAGATGCCTGTCAGACCTTGATAGTGAGGTTCAAGGACACCACTTCCCAAATGCTGTACCAGCATCACTTTTACTAATTCATGCATCATAATCTTCTTGACATGGCCCAAGATGTTGAGAAGGCAGTTTGCATACCATCAAAGCAGGTTATGTTGAATCATAGTAGGGTCCCCTAATGCAGAAAAGACCCTGTAAAACTAGGGATCCTAGCGGGATGCCCAATCGCCTATTAGAATACCTCTTGACAATGAGAGGGTGAGATGCACTTCATGTGCTGTCATGTAGTGGGCAAATGTAAGGTGGTCAGGAACTTCCCCTGCCTTCTTATCTTTTCACAGTTTAACAACATGCAGGTCAACATATTGATCGGAGTGTTGCCCGAGTTCGAGGTTTTCCTTCTTATGCTTAGTTTAATGTCATCGCCAATGGTCTTATAGTTGAATGTCTTTTTGGACATTAACTTTGGTTATCCTGTGCATGAAACTGGTACCTGTGATGTGGAGGGTCCTTTCCTCTCCATCATCCTTTGAGACAAGGGGTTTCTCAAATCCCCTGCCCCTAGCTCCACCCTCCGGTTCCTGGATACTTAATATACTGTCTCAAAATCTCTGTGACCTTCATTGGGTCTGTAATAGGAGTCCACATTGTCATAGTTGTCAAGGGTGTCTCAGGTGTCTGGATCCTCTCAAGTCCATGATATAGTTCTTGGAGCTAGTCATTCAGGGCCTCACGTTTGTCTAATAATGCAAACATGCAGGCCCTTGTCTGGGATAGATCTATGAGCAATGTTAGCCGTCACATCTTGTTGGTGAACTGGTCGACCATTGCATGAACTCCTGTTGCTGTCTTGGGATTGGTGTGTCCCTCTTGTCCTTTCATTCCCCCACATTCTGTGTGCCCTTCTGTTGGAAGTCTCTTAATAGGCTGGTGGTTGTTTGTCATCAATTCCCTGAAGAATGTTACCAGCAGTTTGAACATCCTCCTGTAGTACGGGGTCCCTCCATGTTCAGGCGCTTGTGAGTTGTTGTTGTACCATTGCCCTAATGTACTCGGTCTGAGTGGAAGCATCCCTGTTACTTGGAGGTGATACTTCCCTTATGGCTTCTGTCCTCTAAGGGATTGTGTAAAAAGGGTTGACCCTGGTGGGTCTGGCAAGGTTGAGCTCTCCTGAAAAGAGTAGAGTGGGGAGAAGTTTGAGGTTGATGAAGGCAGTGAACTCATCGGGATAAATAAGGAGGGTGTATCCTTGATTGTTCCCTCTCCTATATCATGATGCAGTTCTATGGTTGTTGGTGTGGGTGATGATCCTGATCTGGTCACTGGCAGCAGCCAGTTGTTGAGGCACCTCACTATGTTCGCTTCCTGGTTGTGCTGCCAGGAAGTTAGCGAGCCTTTGCAACGCCAATGTGGTAGCCATCTGTATTACTACAGAGATAGTGGTTTGTTGGAGTAAAGTGTCTCCAAATCTTTCCAAATTTCCAGGGTGCAAATCTCCACTACTGGTAGGGGGTCCCACCACTTCGGTAGGCAGGAGGCCAATTGTCGCTGAACTTGGTATAGCTCCTGGAAGAGTTAGAATCAGTTCAGGGTGTCTAAGGCCTGTAAATCCTCTTTGGCCTCTTGCCAATAATCCCTGTTCATCCAGGTTTGCCGTCCTCATTGGTTTACTAACTGTCGGTGGAATTGATCCTCTAGCATGGTTAGGATCCTCAGTGTGACCGTTGTCAATTGTCTTAGCCCATGGTGGAGTTTGTAATTCTCTTCCTCGGTTGGATCATCCTCCTCAAGTGGCTCCAGGGTCTTCTCAATCTATGTCATTCCCCATGTTCAAGCTTGGCTCAGCAGTGGGGATAAGGGCAGTGATTGGTATAGGAAGTCCTCCCAGTACTTCTGGACCACGGCGCTCGCCAGGTTATTAAGTGTCTGGGTTGGCGATGGCAAGGATGATGTTAGAGGAGGAGCTCCTTGATGGTGAGGACATTGTTCCTTCATCAATGAGCATAGTGCATTCAGGAAAGTAGGAGGAGGAGGTGTTAGACATAGGCCAGAAAGGGAGCTTGTCTGTTTTTAGAAGGGGAAGTTCCCCTTTCTTTTATACACTTTCAGAGCCTGATTGAGGTGGGTCGTGGCTTGTCCATGTATTTTTCATAAAACTCCCAGAGTGCTTCTTTGGCCATCCCTCTGAGGAGGGCATAGGGTTCCCAAGTGTTATCCACCTCCAGATATCCTACCTATTTGATAAGGTACTTAGTGCCTTGGCCTTGACACTTCGAATCTAGGACAGCTTCTACCTCATAATGTTCTTCCTCATTTGGAACCTCGGGAGGTGGTTTGGGGTAGTTCCTTCTGTGAACTTTCATCTCTTGGTACTTGGTAAGTGTGGTAGCATGGAAAAATGGGTGTATCCTCCATGCTTTGAGTGTTTCTAATTGGTAGGCCAAGGGTCCAATCTTTTCCAAGATTTAGAAAGGGCCATATTGTCTGGGTGCTAATTTGGCCTTTGGGTGAGTTGTCCAAATATGGGTCCCTTCTAATCATACTTGGGTTCCTACCTCTCACTGCAGAAGCTTTTGATGTAGGTCCGGTCCTTGATGTGCCGTGCTGCTATTTGTAAACTAGAAGTGGCTTCTTCTTATGTCATCTGGATCAATTGTAGATGTTCAGCCACTGCAGGTACCTTGGTTTCCAGAGCTGAGTCAACTGAGTATGGGGGATTGAGCCCATAAAGGACCTCAAATAGTGATTTCCTAGTGGTGGAGTGTTTCTGGGTGTTATGGGAGAATTCTGCAAAGAGAATTAAGTCCACCCAAATGTCCTAGTGGTAATTGCAAAAGATCTGCAGGAATTGTTCAATTTCCTGATGAACCCATTCTGTTTCTCCATCCGTTTGAGGGTAATAAGCTATGCTGAGGGCAGGGGTGATTCTTAGCTTTTTTCATAGTTTGCGCATAAATTTTGCCATAAACTGAGGGCCACGATCTGACACCACCTAAGTTGGTAGGCTATACCATTTAAACATGTTGTCCTAGAAGAGAGTTGTAGTTTCTTCCACTGTAATTGTCTTTTTGTATGGGGTGATGACAATTCCTTTGTAAAACCCCTGGTCAACTACCACATTGATCAAGTTGTAACCTCTGCTTTCTGGCGGGTCAGTCACAAAGTTGGTGGAGATGAAGTGCCAGGGGACATTTGTAGTTTTCAACGGTTAGATTGGTGATCAAGTTCAATGTAGCAAGTTCTTTGTGGATTGGCATATTGCGCAACCTTTCATGTACAAATGGACAAACTTAATTATGCTTGGCCACCAGTAATGATGTTGTACCAGTTCTAAGGTCTTGGCTTGGCCTGGGTGTCCCATCGCCATGGTGTCATGGTATGTCTTGACTATCATCTGACAGAGGAGATCATCTTTTAGGAAGCATGTGTAGCCATTGCATTGCGTGATGCCATCTTTATGTATCTATTTCCCCAAGTCTCCACGCATGGCTTTTGGTCCTTTCTCAAGCAACTTCTTGAGGGCTATGTTGACTAGCAAGTTGTGGTCCGAGCATGAGTGTTGAATAAGGGAAAGGAGATTGGATGATATAATTTTGGTTGCCTGGATGTGCAAGTCCCTATCTGACTCTACTAATGTTTCACAAGAGTTGGATAAAAGTCTGGATGGGAGCAGAGTCTGTGCCTTGTGATTAGATTCCACCCCCTTATAAGGTCTGGACGCCTGGACAGAGAATCTGCGTAGTTTGTAGCACCGGCCTTGTAGCTCAATTGGAAGTTGAATCATGACAAGAATAGACTCCAACAAGCTTGTCAATGAGACAAGTCTCGGGCGGTTTGGAACTAAAGCAGATTCTTATGATCTGTCCAGATCTTGAAAAGATGTTAAGCTCCCTCAAGGTAATGTTTCCAATGTTCCAGTGCCTTGATGATGGCGAGTAATTTGTGGTCATGCACATCGTAATTCTATTCTGGGGGCAAGAAAGACCTGGAGAGGTAAGCAACCAGATGCCAGTCTTTGTCAGGTCCTTCCTGCAGGAGGACCATGTTATATGCAGTGAGGGAGGTGTCGGTTACAAGCCGGTATGGTCGTATTAGGTTAGGGTATAAGAGGACAGGTTGACTAGTGAAGGCCTCCTTCAGTCTGTCAAATGCCTGTTGGGAAGCCATTGTCCAGTCCCAGTTCACATCCTTCTTGGTAAGGTTATGTAGAGGTTGTGCAATCAGGGAGAATTTATCAATAAATCACTAATAAAAATTCCTAAGACCTAAGAAGAAGTGGATGTCATGGACTATGCGAGGAATTGGCCAATCCTGAATAGCATTGACCTTGGAGTCCTCCATAGCAACATGATCTTTTGAAATAGTGTACCCAAGATAGTTTAGCTTTTCCTTGTGGAACCCACATTTCTTGGGTTTAAGGTAGAGATTGTTGTTGTGCAAAATTTGGAGGACTTGATTGATGACAGAAATGTGTTCTGCCATGGTCTTCAAAAAAATTAGGATGTTGTCTATATATACCATGATATTTTGGGCGGTAATGAGGTCTCAAAAGATCATATTCATTATGGCTTGGAAGGTCGCTGGAGAATTGGTAAGGCCGAAGAACATCACTGTGGGTTCAAAAAGACCCAGGGGTGTTACAAAGGAGGCCTTCCATTCATCTCCTTCCTTGATGCAAATGTTGTTGTATCCCCATCGTACATTCAGTTTTGTGAAGACAATTGCCTCGTGGATGAAGTCTAAAAGTTCTTGGATCAACAGTAGAGGGCAGACATTTTGGATGGTGTGTTAGTTAAGATGGCGATAATCCTGTACTGGGCAAAGTTTTCCATCCTTCTTTCCTATGATAAAGAAGGGAGCCATGCTGTAAGATGTTGACCTTTGTATGGTTCCTCTAAAAAGGTGTTCCTTAATGAACTTGCCCAGTTTGTTATGTTTCTCAGGACTCAGGGGGTAAATTTTAGGAGCCTGAGGTTTGAACAATGGTTTGAGCTCTATAGCATGATCCCAAAAGGTGTGTTTGGGGAGTCTCTGCAACCACTGTTCACTGAAAATATTGAGGTAAGCATGGTGCTCCTTTAGGACATGGTCTTTTAAATGAGTTGGGTCGGTTTCCTCCTTTAGGTCTTCGTCAAAACTGGCAAGACCAGAGGGTTCAGGGGCTACCTTCCTGATGACTGGTCACTCCTCACAAGTCCTTGCAGGAAGGTTGGACTATGTGTGCGCCTTGCTAGTGACCTTGGTTGAGGTGGCCTGCTCAACTGTTCTTCTCTGGGTATGTTGGCGGTTCTCCCTTTTAGCTATCAGTGCCTCAAACCTTTCTTGGGCAAGCTGCCGCTGTCACTTTTGTTCTGCGTATTGTTTTCCCCAGTTGGGGTTGTCTAATATGGTGAATAGCCAAGCTCTAAATTCACTCCCAGGTAAATGTTTCCATTCTTGTTTGGACAACTCCCATGAAGGTATTACTGGCCTAGGGACAAGATGCAGTTTTTTGCACTGGGGTATTGTTGCTATGTAGTTTAGTCAATCATTCCTTCCTAGTTGGTTCTTTCCATGCCTTGGTAAACCCATGGGGTTATTGGCAATCTCAGGGGCACTGATCAAAGTGTACTTCACGGCGCCTCCACTCGATAGAGGAGTCATGGTACTTTAACCAATCTGTTCCTAGGAGGATGTCATCTTTCCCTAGATTGGTGATGAACATCTGGACACATTTGGTGTGCATCCTCCCTTGTCAGTCCTTGATAGTGAGGTTTGCATCCAGGCCTCATTGTATGAGGCCTGCCTTGTTGATTATGTTGTCAAAGTTCCAGACGTGGATGGGATGGCTTAATGAATATGTTGGGAAGTTATGCCTTTGTACCCAGGATTCATTAGCCAGGATTCCCTCACAGGCTGAGTCAATGGTGGCCCTAGCTCTAGTGCTTCTTCCTCAAGCTGTTAGTTGCACATCAAGACAGATTGGTGTGATAATGTTATTGCTAATAGCACCAATGTGAATATATGATGGCAGCGCATACTCAAGGTTCCCCTTGCCTCTCTCTTTTGCTGGTGAAGGAGAGGCTAGGTAAAATCCTGTGCTAGGTTGACTAAAAACTCTTTTTTTTTTATCTGTATCTCCTAATTTGTTGAAGACTGTTCTGATGCCAGCAGCATCACAAATGGGTCTATTGCTTTGTCATCTGTTAGGCAGTATGTAGTGTGTTTCATTATGTTGACCGGGTCCTCCCTTCCCTGGGAAAGGGTGCGCACATTCCAGTGGATCATTGTTACAATTGGGATCTCGGGGCTCATCGGAGCACGTCTAACCCGACATCCAGCGTACCAACACTTCGCGGCTCCTCATCGGAGCGTACAACAAGGTATTCGGCATTCCCTCAAGGCCGACTAATCCGATGGATCACTCAGCATCGGACGGGAAGTGGGACATACAGATATAAAGGGAAGCAACACTAAAGGAAGCATTCACATGTCAGGGCCGCATACGGTATATAAGGCCCATAGAATAGGCTAAGGGACTTTAGTCTATTCTCCTTCGTTATCCTGTATCTCCACATACAGGCCTTCGGACCCCTTGTCCTAGGCAGTCTTCCTACTGTCTACCCCTTGTCCTTACTGTGCCCAATACAGTCGGACTCCTTTCCACTACACAGTCTCTGCGCGACTTAGGGAAGAACCGCTACTCTGAGGTTATCGAACGAGCAGTTCGTAACATTAGAATAGACTCGACCACGCCCCTACCTTGCGCACAACTTGCTCACAGCCACACCCTCTCTCGCAACCTCGCTTAGTGGCTTAGACCCCACTGAAGAAGTGTTACCTATTACACGCTGGAGCAAGATCTAGGCCTAGGATATCCACCAGGCACTAGACGAATCAACAATCAACTCCGTCAAAACAACCGTCCCATCCACAAACAAGGCGCCTCGTGGTTTTACTCAGATACAAACCAGAGGGCCCCACCAAACTTCGACAACTGCTCGTTTAGGGACGGACAGTACTTTTCACCAGATCAGACGGAACAGAAGCAGAGTGGGCGTGGAACGAAGTCCAAGCCGATTGGGAACCCCCACCACAATACAGAGAACCCGAGCCCGTAGTACCGGACACCTCGGAAGAAGAAGAGGAAGAATCCTCCCACTCAGATTACTCGGACGCACAGACGCCCGTACACACAAACCCCCAAAACATCATGTCAACATCAGGAGCAGGAACCGCTCCAGGGCGGAGGAACCCCCCACTCACCACAGTACAGCCAGGTCGAGGAAAGCTCAAGCTTCCCGACAACTTTTCAGGCATCAAACCGAGTCACAGCATTTCATGCTCCAATGCCTCCTTCTTTTTGTTACAGAAACAGATCGATACAAGACCGATGCGGATCGGATCTCCCTGGTCCTCTCCTGCATGCGGTCCGGAACGGCAGGAGTATGGGCGGAGAACTTCCTCAACAAAACCATCGGGGCAGATCCTCCCACGACCCTGGGAACGTGGAAAGACTTCAAGGAGAAGTTCGAAATCCACTTCAGAGAATCTGGGAAGGTGGACAAGGCCCGCAGCGCCCTCATGACCTTCTCACAAGGTCGCATGACGGTGGACGAATACTCAATCAGTTCACACTCATTGCCGCCGACGCCGACATCGCCGATAAGGAACAAGTTCCTTATTACCAAAGAGGATTAGACCCAAGGTCCTGGACAAAATCTATGACCGAGAAACTCCGCCGAAGGACACGATCCAGGATTGGGTCAACATGGCCTGTGAAATAGATGGCCGCATGAGAGCCCGCAGTGCTCAAAAGACCCTCCTCGCCAGCTCCACAACTTCAAAAGCGATTTCCTAGATCGCTTCCACCTTCGCTCCACTCCCCGCTACAATTCCACCAACGCCCCTCGAAGAATGAATAACCAGGTCGTCGATATGGACATCGACGCCTCGAGGAAGAAGGCGTACGACCAAACAACGCACGCATGAGGGCAAGCCCTTTATCACGTGTTACGCCTGCGGGAAACCCGGGCATTACGGCAGGATTGTCGCTCATCATCCCAATCTAGAGGCCTTCGGCCGACTAGAGGAAATTCGCGTCGCCAATGGGAAGAGGAGGTCGGAGAGCTCGCGAAGTGGACATGGAAGAGGATGATCAGGAACCCCAACTGGGAGAGACAGCCGACTTCATCGAGAGTTGGAGGAGGGCAGTTCTGGTCAGCACCACCGTGGGGTACCACAACCTCGTCGTTCGATGGAACCCGCGGACTCTACCGCGCCCGAGAGCCCCTCCGCACCATGGAGGACGCTACGTACCGCCTGACCGACGACGACTCGACCGACCCGTCGGTGATGCTGCTACCGTCCGAAGGCTCTTCAAAGAGCTAGACACGGGCGAAGCCAAGCAGGTGCTGGTGACGTAGCAGAGGGTTTTCTCTAGCCTCTCCTCTGCCAGCAAGAGAGAGAGAGACGGTCAAGGAGGGGTCAAACCATGTATCAACATACGAGCAATGAACCATCACATCATTACTCCTATCCGTTTGAACGTGAAGTTGACAACTCAAGGCCGAAGAGCTGGAGCTAGAGCAACGATCGACTCAGCCTGCGAAGGGATCCTGGTCAACGAATCCTGGGTATGGAAACACAACCTCCCCAGCTATCCGTTGGACCGACCCATTCGAGTACGAAACGTCGACGACTCCATTAACAAAAACGGCCTCATAACTAGAGGCGTAGATGGAATCTAACCATCACAGACCAACAAGGTCGAACGCACACGGAACGCGTTCAATGTTTATCACCAATCTGGGGAGAGACGACATGCTCCTGGGGACAGATTGGCTACGATACCACGATCCTTCCATTCGATGGAGGAAACGTGAAGTACGGTTCGATGGGTGCCGATCCCTATGCGAACAACCGTATGGAATTACCAGGCAAGAGAAGAACCATTGGCCGAAGGACGGCTAAACAATGGCAGAAAAACACCGAGAAAAACCTCGCTTGGTACACGATCTCTCGGACCCCAGAGGATGGCCGAGAGAAAGATGGCGCACGCTGACAAACAGCGAATTCAAAACGGCATTAGTAAACCTTTGGGACAGACGCGCCCAAGGACGACAAAGATGCTCGACATACTCGCCGACGTAGACGCGTCGACGCAACAAACAAGTTTGACCTCCCTGTTCCGGTGAACAAGGAGGAACCAGTCATTAGGAAGTCGCCCCCGAACCACAGGTCTCGCCAGTTTTGATGAAGACCTCGAAGAGGAAATTGACATCACGCACCTGAAGGATCGAGTACCGTTGCCTATCACGAGTACCTCGACATCTTCAGCGAGCGACGGTCACAAAGACTCCCAGGACATACGATATGGGACCACGCCATCGATCTAAAACCGACTTTGTTCCACAAGCACCCCGGATATTCCCGCTCAGCCCTGAAAAACATGACGAACTAGGAAGTTCGTCAAGAACATTTGGCTAGGGGAACTATCCGCGGTCCACGCTAACAGCGCGGCCTCCTTCTTCTTCATCAGCAAGAAGGATGGAAAACTCCGCCCTGTACAGGACTACCGCACTTGAACGAACACACGGTTAGGAATGTTTGCCCCTACCTCTGATACAGGAACTCTTGGACGTCATTAAAGGAGCCAAGGTGTTCTCCAAATGGACGTCCGCTGGGGTACAACAATATACGGATCAAGAAGGCGACGAGTCCAAGGCGGCATTTGTGACCCCTTAGGACTCTTCGAACCACAGTGATGTTCTTCGGTCTCACCAATTCGCCGGCCACATTCCAAGCCATGATGAACATGATCTTCAAGATCTCATCCTCGCTAGGAAAATCACGGTTATATGGACGACATCCTCATCTTCACGGCCACGGTGGCCGAACACGTCTTGGTGATAAAACAGGTCATGAAATCCTGCGCGACAACGATCTCTACCTCAAACCCGAAAAGTGCGAGTTCCACAAGGATAAACTCAACTATTTGGGGTACACGATCTCGGCAGACTCTGTCGCCATGGAGGACTCAAAGTAGCCGCATCGAGGAATGGCCCGTCCCTCGCACGGTCCGACATTCGCTCGTTCTTGGGATTGGAAACTTTTATCGAGATTCATCGAGAAGTTCTCCTTCATCACTCGACCTCTGCATGACCTCACCAAGAAGGATGCCAAATGGATCTGGACGGACGCCTGCCAAAGGCGTTTGACACGTTAAAATCGGCTTTCACAAGAAACCCGTCCTGCTCTACCCGGACCCATGCATCCTTTCCGGCTCGTCACCGACGCATCCCTCACCGCTTATGGCGCGGTTTGTTACAAGAAGGGACCGATGAAGCATGGCACCCAGTGGCTTATCTCTCAGGATCTTTCGCTCCTCCGGAACGAAACTACGACGTTCATGACGCGAGTTACTCGCCATCATCAAGGCTGGACCACTGGAAACATTACTTGGAAGGCGCCCGTCACCGTTCGAAATTTGGACCGACCATAAGAATTTGGTCTATTTCCAGTCTGCGCGCGATCTCACTCGACGCCAAGCCGCTGGAGCTTGTTCTTGTCACAATTCGACTTCACGCTCCTTCACAAGGCTGGTTCCACCAACCATGCTGATGCTCTGTCCAGGCGGCCAGACCTTAATGAGGGGGTGGAAAATGACAACAAGGCGCAGACTCTCTACCGTCCAAACTTTTCGCCGACTCAGAGAAACAGTGGATGTGCGCGTTCGATCCACGGAATTACAGTCCTCAAACCTCCTCACGCTCATTCGACACTCTCGTCGGAACGAGACATAAAGTGGCAGGCACTACAACAATTAGGAAAAAACCCGCCCTTGACACAGTTAAACAACTGGACACACGAAGAAGGAACTACCCGACGAAACGGACATATGTGTACCAAAGGACGACATATACGACGAACAATCGTCAAACCCACCATGATTCCATAGCAGTCGGACACCCAGGACGGTCAAAACATTGGAACTGGTGCGACGAAATTATTGGTGGCAGGGAATAACAAAGTTCGTCCACGACTACGTGGATGGTTGCAACTTGCCAATCTACAAAGAACTTGCCACATCGCACTCACCCCGATCAACCGCTTGAAACCACGGACACACCCTGGAAGTTCATCTCCACCGACTTCGTAACCGACCTCCCAGAAAGCGGAGGTTCGACTCGATCAATGTGGTGGTAGACCAAGGACTATCAAAAGGAATCGTCATCACTCCGTGCAAGAAAACAATCACGGCAGAAGAAACCACAATTTTCCAAGACAACGTCTTTAAACGTTTTGGTCTCCCGCTAAAGTGGTGTCCGATCGAGGCCCAATTCGCGGCCACATTCACTAGGGAACTATGGAAAGGACTGGGTATTGTCCCGCTGAGTACAGCATACCATCCTCAAACGGATGGAGAAACCGAACGGGTGAACCAAGAAATCGAACAATTCCTACGAGTCTTCTGCAACCACCATCAGGACAACTGGGTGGAACTACTTTCTTTTGCAGAATTCGCTCATAACAGCAGACAACATTCGCCAGGAAAATCGCCGTTCGAAATCCTCTATGGATACAATCCACCTACTCGGCAGACACGGTTAAACCAGTGCCCGCAGTGGCGAACGGATAAGGCAATCCGAAAACAGGAAGAAGCGGAATCTAGCCTGCGCAACACGCGAAAGACAGGGATTCCCACCGAAAACTCCCCAATGGGAAAAGGGACCCAAGTATGGTTGAAGGCACCACATCCACACCACTCCCAAAAGCGAAACTCGCCCCACGACGCTACGGCCCCTTCAAGGTGAAAGAGAATTGGGACCTCGCTTACCGTTGGACATCCCAAACAGTGGAATCCACCCCGTGTTCCACGCCTCGCTCACCGAATATCACGAGACAACGGCCCATGGGAAGAATTCCCCAAACCGCCGCCAGAGATCCTGAACGAGAAGAACACTTCGAAGTTGAAGCCGTTCTGGACTCTAAACGCCACGGTCGTGGATCAAGTACCTCGTGAAGTGGGTCGGATATCCAGAAGCGGACAACTCATGGGAACCCTGGGCCCTATTGAAGGAACGGCTGATGAAGCACTACAGGAATATCACCGAAATATCCCAATCGTCCAAAGGCCTCGGGATTAGTGGATGCACAGTATAAAGGAAGGCGAAAAAGAGAAAGACATCGCCTCCACATGACAGATTCCTCTAACTCATACTTCTCCCCACACAACGCGACTCCCCAGACCATGCCATGTACATCGGAGGAGGAACCACCGAATCAGCCTCCTCACCATCGCGAAACTCCTCGCCAGATGTCATTCTTACCGTTCCAAACCCGGATACCCGAAGAATGGACCCGACAAACCAGACGACGGTCCCATCGGATCTATACCAGTACAGGAGTCTCGTACCAGAGTCCTCATCAAGGGTTGAGGGAACTCATGACGATCACCCTCAGGCAGATCCGACAGAAGGAAGAAAGAATCCGAGATGCAGTGGAGCCAGAAACACCGGGACCAGAGCTCCTGGGCGCAGTGAGCGAGTACTTCGACCTGCGTCGATACCAAGCCCGGCTGGACATGTTGACGGAATGTACCAGACGCAACAACGGTAATGCACCACCTTCCGGACCCGGAGGACCCCTCCAGTGGTGGAAGTCCTCAGCCCGGAGAGTTGGAAAGACTAGGCGATGCTCTCTGCAGCGGACCACATTGGATCGGTAATCCAAATGGCTGTCGCTCTGGCCTTACAACGGCTAGCTAATGTCCTGCAGGACAACCCGGCAGCGAACGAGCGATGTTCCACGTCGGTTGGCGAACGCCAGTGACCGAGTTAGGGTCATGGCCTACACCGAGAATCACCGAGTCGCCTCTTGGTACGCGCGAGGGAACACAGGGCAGCATGCCCTACTCATCCATCCCCACGAATTCTCCTCTTTCGTCAATCTGGAGCTCGTACCAGCCCTCCTGGCCGACACCGATACAGCTCATTCCCCTTCCATTCGGGTTGAACCGTACCGGGTTGTACCATGGAACGAGGGAACATCGGGGAAATACCGCCTGCGAGCCATCGAGACGCCTCCGCGCAGACCGAATACGTCTGGACCACCGTACAGCGACAGGCCAGACGAAGCGGCAAACCCGCCTCTCTCCGCCAGCCGAACCGCACCGACAACGACACTCCCCCCTATACCGACGGCACGAGAGAGCCGTCCGCAGGGGACGAGGGACTACGAAGGGGCCACGCTCGACTTCCTCGACAGGGAAATTCGTCGACTATCGACAGAAGTCGAATCATGGAAGTACAAGAGAAAATCCGCGAACACGTCGCCGCGCTCCTCGCTCTCCATCGGAGATGGGGGAACTTTACTTACAAGAGCGGAACTAGACGCATGGGACGCCCTCGACCATCAATACGACGACTACGACTACGAGGCATATGCGCGAGCGGACGAAGGAGAAGGGGATTTCGGCAACCCCGCTGGGGATATTAGGGTAGCAGAAGGAGAGGACCTCTGCACCCCAGGTAACGGTTACACGAACAGGACAACCGACAACGTCCACCATGACGTTAAACTGGATGTTCGTCCGAAACGACGTAAAACTACATCGTCCGCAAAGACATTAAACTAAGATAGGAAGGAAAACCTCGAACCCGGACGACGATCCGCTCAAGTCGTTGACCTGCATGTCGTTAAACTGTGAAAAGATAAGAAGGCAGGGGAAGTACCTGTCCTGGCCTGGCAGGGCCGAAAGTTTATTTGTTCCTTCGGAGCAGAACGAAGGAAACACACAAGCGAACCTCTCATGTCAAGAGGTATTCTGACAGACGAATCGGGCGTCCCGTTTGGATCCCCAGTTTTACAGGTCCCTTTCCGCATTAGGAGGACCTTGGATTCAGCAAATAACCTATGCCGCTGGCTTTTCTCTGACGAGTGATGGCGTCGAGAGCTCGCAAGATGCATATTCCGGTCGTGGCGATCGGGTGCTATTTTCCTCGCTGTCAAGGTCTGACAGGAGTTTGGGCGTCCCTCTTTGGATCCCCAGTTTTACAGGGTCTTTTCCGCATTAGGGGACCCTCGCTGCGATGCACACAATAGTAGGAGATGCGACCTACTACGGTGTCAGTTACTGAACGAGGCACCAAAACAAGAAACCTCTCAGCCAGGACGGGCCACCGTATGGGGCTGACAGAGTCAGGCGGAGGGCTTACATCCGCAACGATGTAAAACTACGAATGGCTTGGTCCGCAATGACGATAAACTAGTTCTCGGCGTTCGTCCGGAACGATGTAAAACTACCGACCCTCGGAGTGTGGATGCATTCCAGCAGTGCGGAATGGAGGCCCCACTGGCTTGGAACCCTGCCGACTAGGTCAAGGCGCTTCCAGATTCCATGCGCCTTACGGTAAAAGAATCTGGGGTCGACACGGTTCAATTCCGTGCGAGGGGTCTGGAGACAAGGAGCGGGTTGCCAGCTATCCGACAGGACCGCGACTACTCCTTGGCCGTTCAGTCTACCCTTGAAGTCAGAAGCAAGAAATTCCGCTTCAAGGGCCAGTCAAGAGGCAACTGGGATAGTGCCTCGAGGTACGTGGTTGTGGGACAAGTTCATGCCCACACCACACGTCCTCTATGACGTTAAACTGGGCCTGTCGGCGACTTCGAACACGAAGTCGTCGCGTCCGAGATGACGGAAAACTAGCCTGGTCCGCAATGACGATAAACTACGGTCCCCTCTGTTCTAGGGAGACGTCTTTGGAGCTGGAATTACCGCTTCCAGCTACAAGTCCGAATGACCTTAAACTAAGTCCGAAATGACCCTAAACTACCCTCGCCTTGGAGGCACGAATCTATCGGGACTCAAGGCACAGTCGGACGATACGCCGTCCTTCATGACGATAAACTGAGGCAACCCGTCAGTTACAGGCTAGTGTCCAAAGATGAGAACTCTTTGCGCACTACTCCAAAAACAAGTTATCCGGTTTGATATAGTATAAACCGTCACCTTCTTCCTCGGGACGACATACCTCTAGAGCTGTGGAAATTGGTCTATGGCCCTATGCGCATCACCGATGGATGATCCGGCGTGCAGAAAAGTCCTCACTCTAGGCCTGTTATGTTTGGGAACAGGTGTAATTTAGAGGTCCGCAACGACCTAGGGATAAACTAGCAGGTCCGTCCGCAACGACGAGACAAAACTACCTATGGTCCTGGAACGACCCTAAACTTCCACACAAGAGGGAATACCACATAGCGACCCCGCATTCAACTGACTCAGACAAAAGTCGAGTTTCTATTTCACCACCTAATATCTTCGCACCATCATCTTCTTGACATCACCAGGATCGGCCTGGTTTAACAAAAAGGGTCCAGGAAAGGCCTGGACTCGGTGGATCTGACGAGGACCGGAGGCCAGCCGGTAGGATGACGTGGGATGGGTACCCGCTAGGAATCAAAACAAAGGAGGCACAGGCGGAAGATAACTTCTTCGTCAAGCCAAGTACAAACCCTCATATTTGCGACCGCATCAAAACTTCGGTGAAGGAATAACATCGGAAGGGAGACGTGGCCTGGGAAACCACTAGGAACTCAAAACAAACAGCTCAACGGAGAAGGACAACTCCTAGCGTTGTAAATGACGTAAGTCGGTCTTCGCCCCAGAAAACGAAGTCGTACCGGAAGACGCATCCGGACAAGACAGTCAAGAACGATTCACGATGATGGAAGAGGTGCACGCAAGGCGTGGTCCATTCAGGCGACCGGACGTAGAAAGGGGTATTGTTACGATTGGGATCTCGGGGCTCATCGGAGCACGTCTAACCCGACATCCAGCGTACCAACACTAGGCGGCTCTCATCGGAGCGTACAACAAGGTATTCGGCATTCCCTCAAGGCTGACTAATCCGATGGATCACTCAGCATCGGACAGGAAGTGGGACATACAGATATAAAGGGGTTAAGCAAAACTTAAGGAAGCATTCACATGTCAGGGCCGCATACGGTATATAAGGCCCATAGAATAGGCTAAGGGACTTTAGTCTATTCTCCTCGTTATCCCTGTATCTCCCATACAGGCCTTCGGACCCCTTGTCCATAGGCAGTCTTCCTACTGTCTACCCTTGTCCTTACTGTGCCCAATACAGTCGGACTCCTTTCCACTACACAGTCTCTGCGCGACTTAGGGAAGAACCGCTACTCTGAGGTTATCGAACGAGCAGTTTGTAACAATCATCAGATTATGATACATCATGGTGGTTGCTGTCAGAACCCCCTTCCTCCAATCCTCGATGAAGTTCTGGGTAGTCCCCATCCGGGGTTCTTGACTGTCTTCCCCTTCACATCAACACCACAAGCTCTTCTATCTCTTCCACCCATCGGTCTGTGTTTACTTCCTTAAGATGGTTGAATGCCTCTAGGTAGAGATCAACAGTCAGATGCCCAAATTTTCCACAATTAAAACAAGTGGTGTTAGGCTTGCCATCATATGTGCGCTTTTGGCAAACATCATTTCACTTCCAAGAGGCATTGATGTCCATGTCAACCACCTGGTTGTTCATTCTTTGTGGGGCGTTGGTGAAGTTGTAGCGAGGTGAGGGCTGCAAGTGAAAGCAGTCTAAGAAGTTGCTTCTGAAGGAGGTGGAGTTGGCAAAGATTGCCTTTTGAGCACTTTGGGCCCTCATGTATCTATCAACTTTGCAGGCCAAATTGATCTAGTCTTGTATTGTGTCCTTCGGTGGGGTTTCCTTGTCATAGATCTTATCTATGACTTTCAGGTCTAGTCCTCGTTGATAGTATGGGACCTACTCCTTATAAGGACAAATTGGTTAGAGTATTCATCCACAGTCATCCTTACTTGGGAGAAGGCCATGAGAGCACTCCGGGCTTTGTCCTTCTTGTTAGACTTCTTAAAGTGGAGTCTAAAGTCCTTCAGGAAATCTTCTCATGTCCCTAATTTCTTAGGGGACTCTGCCCTACTATTTTGGCCAGGAAGTTCTTTGCCCATGCGCTGGTGGTCCTGTGTCTCATACATGAGAGGACCAGAGAAATCTTGTTCAAATCAGTTTTGTACCAATCCAACTCTGCTGCAAAGAGAAGGAGGCATTAGAGGATGAATTGTTGGTATTCTGTCCTACTGCCTACCGGAGTGGTGGGACCCCCTACCAGTAGTGGAGATTTGCACCCTGGAAATTTGGAAAGATTTGGAGACACTTTACTCCAACAAACCACTATCTCTGTAGTAATACAGATGGCTACCACATTGGCGTTGCAAAGGCTCGCTAACTTCCTGGCAGCACAACCAGGAAGCGAACATAGTGAGGTGCCTCAACAACTGGCTGCTGCCAGTGACCAGATCAGGATCATCACCCACACCAACAACCATAGAACTGCATCATGATATAGGAGAGGGAACAATCAAGGATACACCCTCCTTATTTATCCCGATGAGTTCACTGCCTTCATCAACCTCAAACTTCTCCCCACTCTACTCTTTTCAGGAGAGCTCAACCTTGCCAGACCCACCAGGGTCAACCCTTTTTACACAATCCCTTAGAGGACAGAAGCCATAAGGGAAGTATCACCTCCAAGTAACAGGGATGCTTCCACTCAGACCGAGTACATTAGGGCAATGGTACAACAACAACTCACAAGCGCCTGAACATGGAGGGACCCCGTACTACAGGAGGATGTTCAAACTGCTGGTAACATTCTTCAGGGAATTGATGACAAACAACCACCAGCCTATTAAGAGACTTCCAACAGAAGGGCACACAGAATGTGGGGGAATGAAAGGACAAGAGGGACACACCAATCCCAAGACAGCAACAGGAGTTCATGCAATGGTCGACCAGTTCACCAACAAGATGTGACGGCTAACATTGCTCATAGATCTATCCCAGACAAGGGCCTGCATGTTTGCATTATTAGACAAACGTGAGGCCCTGAATGACTAGCTCCAAGAACTATATCATGGACTTGAGAGGATCCAGACACCTGAGACACCCTTGACAACTATGACAATGTGGACTCCTATTACAGACCCAATGAAGGTCACAGAGATTTTGAGACAGTATATTAAGTATCCAGGAACCGGAGGGTGGAGCTAGGGGCAGGGGATTTGAGAAACCCCTTGTCTCAAAGGATGATGGAGAGGAAAGGACCCTCCACATCACAGGTACCAGTTTCATGCACAGGATAACCAAAGTTAATGTCCAAAAAGACATTCAACTATAAGACCATTGGCGATGACATTAAACTAAGCATAAGAAGGAAAACCTCGAACTCGGGCAACACTCCGATCAATATGTTGACCTGCATGTTGTTAAACTGTGAAAAGATAAGAAGGCAGGGGAAGTTCCTGACCACCTTACATTTGCCCACTACATGACAGCACATGAAGTGCATCTCACCCTCTCATTGTCAAGAGGTATTCTAATAGGCGATTGGGCATCCCGCTAGGATCCCTAGTTTTACAGGGTCTTTTCTGCATTAGGGGACCCTACTATGATTCAACATAACCTGCTTTGATGGTATGCAAACTGCCTTCTCAACATCTTGGGCCATGTCAAGAAGATTATGATGCATGAATTAGTAAAAGTGATGCTGGTACAGCATTTGGGAAGTGGTGTCCTTGAACCTCACTATCAAGGTCTGACAGGCATCTTGGACGTCCCACTTTAGATCTCCAGTTTCACAGGGTTGTTTCCACATTAGGGAGCCCTAACGTGATGCACAGAATAGTAGACACTCCACTCACTATTGATGGAGCTGGGAAAACTACATCTGGAATGATGTAAAACTGCCAAAGGCTTGGTCCGCAATAACTATAAACTAGTTATTGTCTAGAACAATGCTTAAACTACTGAAAATCCTTGGAATGTGGTTGTATTCTGGCAGGTTGCAGAACTGAAGCACCTGCATTGCAGAACCCTGCCAACATGGTTGAGGCTCTTCTATATTCACTTGCCTTCTGGTAAAAGAATATAGGGTTGACCTAGTTCAATTCCAGGCGAGGGGTTTGGGGACATGGAAGAGCAAGCATCTTTTTATGGCATGCCCATTCTACTCTTAAAGTTGGAACTCAAGGGATTCTGCTTCAAGGGCCAGTCAGGAGGCAACAGGGACATGTGCCTCGGATCAAAAGTCAATGCCTTAGGGACGGGGAAGAGCAGGCCACTCTTTGTCTTGGGACCCGACTCTCTAATGTCCAAAAAGACAGTAAACTACTGTCCTTTGGTTCACAGGGATCATGATTGTCTGCTTGGAGAGAGCCAAGTAGGGAATCAGTCCGAAATGACCTTGAACCTCACAAGCCTCAATAGATTTAATCCTCTGGGGTGAGGTAGTTTAAGCCAGGCGATAGCAGGGCATCCTCCATGACGTTCAACTGGACTGCCCTTCATGAGTTGTGTCAAAATATGAGATATCTTTTGGCACAACTATAAGTTATCTAGTTTAATATACCATAAACCATTGATGTGCTAGCAATGGCTCTGAGTGCAAACACACATAACAAAACCACCACTAAACATAGGTAGGCTTGGAGCTGACTTGTCTGTAGACTGAAGGACCTTGTTAGTAGTGAGATGGGGTGTGATAGATGTATGCAAAGCTATGCAAAGTGGTGCAAAGTCAATGCAAAGATTAGCAAAGTAGTGGTAGGGTGCAAAGGTGCAAAGGCACACGATGGGCACAAGGTGAGGTGAAGACATGCGAACCCAAGTCACATTTGACTCAGGCGACTTCAAGGGCAGTGACAAAGGCCCTGACAATAAATACAATGGTAGTGCAAAAGTGAGGCAAGAGTGGCAAAGACAATGGCAAAGACAAGTGAGATCTTCTTGTGAAGTTGAGCTTAAAACAGAGGAGTGTTTGAAACTAGTCTATTGCAGAGCCAAAAGTAGGTATTTATAGTAAAACGAAGTAGGTAGAGTAAACTTAAACTTGTATGATAAAATGCAAGCGAGGTGGCGCCAAGCCTAGAAAATTGAAAAATAAAGGAAATCATGTGCAGAGTGGCTTATAGACCACGAGGTTCTGTCACGCCGCAGTTGAGAAAGTAAATGGTATCCAGTAAAGGAATATATGGGCGGGAGAGGTGGTTTGTGCAAGGTATGAAAAAAATGAGTCATGAGACCTGTTGTGTCCAATAAGCATATGCAATAAAGCCCACTGTGGATAGAGCATCGTGGAGATAAACTTCAAAGTGCCTGCATAGGAGGGTGCACGGCGCACAATGTTGGGGCTTGGCAGCGGTGGCATTATTGAAGGCACTCTTCTGAGTGGTTGCACAACACCCAAGCAATTGCACATACCGCAAGGTACTGTGAAACTATACTGTGGAAAGGGTGGCATTGGCCTGCTGTCATAACCATCTTCACGTAAGGTGTCTCGGAGAATATTGTGCAAAGCTGCAAGCCATCCCAAACCTAGCTGAGGGCTGCCGACCACCAGTGGAGGCCAGTGCAAAGTCCTGCAAACTTAAGCAATCAACTGCAAAAAAGATGCAAAAAACTGGGGCCTCAGTGTATAGAGAGGTGGTGTGCTCATTACCGTTTACCATCGCACCTCAGTAGAACCCTTCAAGAAGTAGGACCTGGTCTAGGGCCCTATGTGCAACCGAAGCGAATGCCAGGTGCAGAAAAGTCTACTATCTTTTACAGATACTCTATGTTGGTGATAGGTTCACGGGTCTGCAATGACCCAGGGATAAACTAAAGGACATCTGCAAAGACAATAAATCTATGGAATGTCTGGAAGAATATTTAAACTACCATCAAGAAGACATACCTTACAGCAACCCCACACATCACCATCTATGGGCTAAAAGTCTATTCAATGCAAGATCTCACCCATTGGCAGCAGATGCTAAACTGCAGGATAAACAGGGCTACATCATGGAGAATTAGGCTTCCTCACTCTGGATGGAAACCCAATGGGACAACTTAAAAGTCTATTTGCTCGGGTTCTTACCTTGTGTCTATATTGTGAATAAAACTCTAGATGTTTACCAATCTTCAACAAGGATAGGCCACCACATGGGGCTGACAGGTGCTTGGATCTTGAACCTTGCCGGTTTGAACGAAAAAACCCCTTGACACCCAAGATTATGAAGCAAAACTATCCTGGAAACACTGAAGCATGGCCTTCGGTATTTGGAAGAAGAATGACAATAAGTGAAGGAGTCTATTCAACACACACCCACATCAATGAGTTTCTACGAAGTTCTCTCAGGAGTAGAAACTTAGAAAGGAGGTATTGTTGTGACTTGACCTATTGGGCCCTCTTGAGCAGTCTATTCTGATGACAAGTCCAACAGATACTAGGTAGCTCCACTAGAGAGCATACAACAAGGTATTCAGTATCATCCTCAGGTGTCTAATAACCCAATGGGTCACACCATCATCGGTAGGGGATCTACCACAGGGTTATGGTATGACAGCATAGTAAGTGGGCTTAGGGCTACAAGAATTCACATGCCATCACATACCAGGTTGGACAGATGTAATGGGCACAAGAGTTAGTGCTGGTGAGAGAGCAGCAGCCATAGGATGACTGAGAGCGGATACTCAAAAGATCCAGAACATATCCTAATGTAGTATATAAGGCACATAGAATAGGCTGAGGATCTTCAGTCTATTCTCTTTGTTCTATAGCAGTCCTCACACTGTTACCTTTGTTTGACCTGTATTTCCACATACAGGTCCCATACTACTGTCCTTCTATATTCCCCTAATACAGTCGAGCTTCCACATCCACTCTACCCATTGTGTGACCTAGAGAAGAACCCACTAATCTTAGAGTTACCGAATGAGCAGTTCATAACAATTAGTTGACAATTTTGAAGAGGGAAACACTCACATATGCGCTGTGTTAGTAGCAAATGAATGTTTCAGGTTTTGCTGTTGTCTATGTGGGGTGTGTAAGGTAGAGAGAGCATCTAGTGAGTGTGGTCCCTTTTGCTATTCATCATTGTTATTTGTTTGTACTATTTCTTGTGCTGTTAAAATTATTTTCATAAATACATCTGGCACACTATGACTTCTGTCAGTTTATCTTTTAGAATGCTGATGAGCGTTGATATGCTAGTGATGCCTCTGAGTGTGAAACACACCCAAGAAACACCCCTACAAGCGTGGGTAGGCAGAAGCTGGTTCTAGTGTGCAAGGAACTGTCAGCTGTGCAACAACTAACAAGGGAGCATACTGAAAGTGTTTAGAGTGTAGCTACAATCAAAGTGATGCCAACACAATTGGCAGGGAGTGGAGGCTGTTTGAATATGATGTGGACCAAACAAACAACTCTAAAATTGAAATCTTCGGCCGGTCGGTGTTTGATCGACTTTTGATCAGGACGCAAAGAGGAGGAATGGGTGCGAGGCCACACTAAACACTGGCGGAGGATGACAAACTAGATGAGAGGGAGAGAGCAAGATGACGAGGGCTCTGACAGAGGGTTGCAATTAAATGCAACAACACAAACAAAGGGGCAAAACACGAACAAGGATTGAAAGGCAAAGGCTCAAAGTCTCATGAACTCAAGCGCATAAATAGAATCTAAACAAGGGAGCCAAAGCTGGTCTATTGCCAAGGCCATAGGTACCCTTTTATAGTAAGTCCAAACAGGTACAAGATAGGGAGATCAGCAGAGGCATAAAGCAATCAGAAATGCATGCCAAGAGCTGTCAAAGGTAAAGAAGATAAGGGAGTAATGTTGCAAGCACTATAAGATAAGAAGCAATAGCTCTAAAGTCTAAATAAGTAGAGAGACTGCCAAGGTAAGTGCACATGGACCTTGAGATAAGAATCACATGCCAAGTGGGTAAACCAATGAGAAACTTGGGAGCTTCAAAGATAAGGAAGGGAGAGATCAACAGAAGGCATAAGAATGATAAGAGATAAAAAGACAGATCCGTTCCAAGTCAACAAAGTGTTTGGCCGCCTCTAATTTGGGACACCAAAGCCGATCAGATGTGCCAAAGGTGTAAAGTGTACCGAACTGATCGGTGATTAGCCGTGACAGTCTGTGAGGAGCTTTAAATACTAGGAGTGCTGATAGATCTATAGAAAGTCTGTGAACAGCTCCAAATGTCTGTACGGAGGTCTAAATGCAAAGTTGGCACTTGCTCAATGGCTGAGAGCTCTGAATAGATCAGGATCGGTCAGACCCGGGTAAGCCAAACGGCCAAAGAGTACTAAAAAGCTGCTAAAAGTGGGGTATTGGTGCCTAGAGTAGACCCATGCTCATCAGTGTATCATCTCTTTAAGTGCCAAGGCCCCCATTTTTGCAGTTCTACGAGCACTAGCATGCTGACCTCATGGAGTACCCCAGACACTGCCAGGTGGCCCTGCAGCCTAGCACAATTCCCTCTGATGTCCACTACAAGCTCAGCATCACAGTCTCAGGCTGACATGGTCATTCTCACATACCACAGTCATCACCTCACATCATCTTGCTCATCCTCCACATGTATTGCACAATGTCCTTGAGCCTACAACACCTGCAGAGGTCTCACCAAGCTCTCACCATATGCCTCGCAAGCATCAACCACAAGGGCAGCACTGTAAGCAGCTTCATGGCATGATATTGCAGTGAGCTTTATTGCATGCACCTATTAGGCAGTACAGGTCTCGTAATCTACTTCTCCTCATCCTTCCTAGAGTTTATCTCGTCTCACCGCGACAGCGGTGAGGAATGGTTTCACTCTTAGATATGATCGGAGTTTCCTGTTTTTCCAGATATACCTAGTGTTTGTTTGATTGCTGTTCTAGATGATACCTTCTGGTGTTGGCACAATACACAGATGTTGGTCACTGTTGTAGACAGCGATAAGAATATCCTGAAATATTTAATGAATTTATGAAGTGGCGCCGGACCACTAACAAAGAAAATACTCCGTAAACATTGAGAATAATCAAAACAAGCTTAAGAACTTTGTGATTCTAGCTGCTAAGGTGCTGCACAGATTGAAGGCGAGCTACTAGTTTGTCTAGTATCCCTTCAAGTCTTGAAGCTTATCTCCAACTGATATCACTCAAAGAACTTAATGACTGACACTAACTGACTGATGATGAAGGTGAGAGGCAAGTTGTCTCTGCTTGAAGTAGGACAATCAGCCTCCTTATATACTATTCTCAAGTGGGAAACTCCTTCCTAGTATATACAGGCTGAACAGAGTCATTGTGAGTCACAAAAAATGCTGTAGAAGTAAGAAGAATAGTAAGGAAAGCAGAGGAACAGAAAAGAAAGCAAGAGAAAGAGTAAGAATCTGATAGAATGTTCCTTCAGTTTCCTTCAGAACTGTTTAGAACCTTCTCCTTTCAGCTTAGAATGGTCTAGACCTTCCCCTTTCCTTGACATTCTCCATCCTTCTACTGAATTTCCTTGTCATTCCACTAGGTTCCACTGTTTTCTTTTTTTTCTTATTGTCTTGCCATGGTCTAGCCCATCCTATAATAGACTCAGGGCTCTAGAAACAGTCTAGAAGCGAAATGTAAGCATGAAAAGGGATAAGGAACTGAGTATAAGAGGTAAAATATTCGAAAAATATGTAGAAAATCGGAATTTAATGTCCTTTCCCTTCTAACTTGTTTCCCCTCTTTTCTTCGATTCAGATATTCTGTCTCTTCTTCTAATATCACTATTGGATGCCTAACAATGTTCAAGCGTGACACCTGCGGGGCACTAGCATTCAACTGTCACTGGTTGACCGTATATTCTGTTCAAATAGCATGATTCTATAATTGTAAAAAGGAAATTGAGAAGTACCAATAAATGTAGAAAGATACTGAATAGCGATGACAAAAGTATGTTCATAGAAAATAAAAAAGAATGAAGGATAGACTGTAAGAACATTTTATAAAGCACACCGCAAAACAAGATCAGGCATGACAAAAGCGACAAAAAATCTGAGCACCTGTACCCCCTAATGCCCACTTGGCAATCTGCTCTACATCCTCAGTTGACGTCACCTCCCGCTCACAATCAGAGATAAACAAAGCTCGTACATACTCGCTCAGGTTATGTAATATTGCATATCCAGTGGAAATGGGTGAATCAATGTAATGAGTGGATACAATGACTATGCAATATTCTCCATTACTCTTTCCTTCCATGATTGCAACTTGATCGTCTCTTCAGACCTCTGCCCCCAGAATGATGGATTGGAATTTGAACACACCATTGTCCTTCTTCTTGATGGTGTCGACTGTCACTCCTTCTCCTAACTATATTCCTTTCTTCCCTAGTATGACCATTACACCTATCATCCTTCCTCTTACAGTGATTGGCGGGATACCGAGCTCTAGATTCAGCTAGAGGAATAGAAGCTATGATGAGGTCTTCATGTGGCGATGCAGAAGTGGGATTAGAAGAAAGAAGCGATGATAGATCAACGCGGTATGTTAGCTTAGTTAAGATAGATGAGAACGAGTGTGGTGGAGGGAAGACGGAAGATAAATCAATTAGATCTGGCCATGGCTGAGATGGGACAATCAGAGGTTGAAATTCTATAGGTGGGTGTGTGAAAATAGTGCTATGCCAACAAAACAGAGAATAAGGTAGCATATTCCATAGTGAAGATTGTCCCAACTTGTTAGAAGGCATGGTGGATGGTGACGAGTACAATTACTGTCCCTAATATATTGTTTATAAATTACCCTCCCTTCTCTTCTTCTCACTCCAATTTGTAGCCATCCTGTCATTTCACTTTACTAAATCGTTTGGAATTCCTTCATTGCCAAGCTATTTGAACACTTATGGCTGCGACCGCACCAGATTTTCTGATATTAGCTTTGTGCCGTCACTAAGTCTGTTCCTAAATGCTTAAACCGAAGGCCATGTCTTCATAAGTCCTTGTGTGAAGGTAGACTGAAAACAAAACGACAAAACAAAGTGATATATATAAAATGCCTGCTCCAGACAGTTATAGTGAAAGAAATGTAGTAAGCAAGAAAGATCAACCACTATACCGTCATTCCTTGGTTTCCTTCTTGCTGCGCTGAAGTCTAGAAATAAACGCAGTGTGGTCAAACAATCTGTCTACTATCTCACCAAGTCTTAGCACAAACTGTAAGTAGGGACGAGCAAAAAATAGGGTAATGTCCGGCATTCTGAATGAATAACTGAGGATACCCATTACGTCTGCTGCAACATTAGGCACCAGAATATGGTCTGCCCACCAGTTAACTTTCCCCGGTTCTTTGCTCCGCACTGATCCTCTAAACAGGCTCACTATTGGGTCCGTTCCTAGATACTGCTAAATATCCACCTCCATCCAGGCATCCTCTTCTTCACATCTAGTCAGCAACTGCTTCCTCTCCTATACTACGTCTAATCCTGCTTTCTCCAAGATCCACACCTTCTTTTCTATCCTCAATCCTCCAGGCATATTGAATAAGTGAATCAGTCCACATATTAAGGTAGGCGCCACTGAATATAGAGCTGATGGGTCTCCTTCTATGTGCTCCATGATATAGATCATCCCAGTTACTGAGCTCTGTCCAGTAGTTACTGGTATAGCACTGTATGGATAGATGTTGATTCCCTGACCAATTTTAAGCAAAGGTTTCATGGTAGATGAGGAAGATCACATGTTTCTGAGGGCGAAGATGATAGTGAATAGAATGAGGAATTTCTGTCTGACAACTTCTCTGTTTTCCTCTCTCTTCATTCCTATGTGCACTTGTGTCCTGATTTTCTGAGCTTCTTCTTCTAATTCCTTGGCATCAGCTCATATTAATCTGCTTCTTCTTGATCACCATTCAGGCTTCTTTTCTATTCTTAGTCTTCCTCTCTGAGCTGCTGTCTTCAGATTCTGTGTTCTCCTCTGTATTTAGCCTGTATGATTCTTTGAGCCTTCCTGTCTCTGGCAATGTAAGGTAGAATCCTGAATGCTGCATATTTCTCCCTTATAATTTCTCTGCTTAACTCACTAAGAATGTAGGCACCGCCTTGATTACATTGTACTATTTGATAAGGTCCTGTATCTTGGCTTGGCTTTCCTGTCTAGACTCTTTTCTATTTCTATATACTGTACCAAAACTAAGTCTCCTGGTTGAAGGGTCCAGATCACATCCACTTTTGGAACTTCTTCTCAAACTTCTCCTTTATCTGATCCTAAATTTTGTCAGCTAGGCTGCTGCTCTATCCAAATCTGTCTGCCACTTCTGGATTTGCCGCATCCTCAAAGCTAAAAGATCTGCTCTTGACATACCGCTTTCAAAGCCCTTAACCATAAATGTGGATTCTGTTAAGTCAAAAGGTAAAACTAGGTGAACTCCATGCAAGAGATAATATGGTGAGAATCCTGTGACTTTGCTGGTTGTGATCTGTCAGCAAAGAATGCTTCTTGAACCTTCTCTGGCCACTTTGCAATGTTCCCTTTGCACGCCTTGACAATTGATTCCCTGATGATAAAGTGCCCTCTTTCAACGACTCCATTGGCTTTAGAGTTATAGGGTGAGACAGTGATTTGGGGAATTCCCATCCTTTCTAGAAGAAGCTTGAATGCCCCTTTGACTTCTGATCTATGATATATGACAACTTCACCGACTGCTTCATAACAACAAGAGATTTGCTTCCAGAAGAATTTCATCAGTGACTTTGAATTCGCTCTATGCAAGGCGCATCCTTCTGAAGCTCTAGATAAGTCATCTCTTGCTGCTACAATATATCTGTACCCTTTAGCAACCGGCATGAGCATAATGTTGACATAGATCTTACTCCAGACCGTACTTGGTGTTGTGATTGTCAATAGAACTTCAACTCTTCTGGTGCTCCAAATTTGACATTTATAACATGACCGCACATGATGACATACATCATTAAACATATGAGGCCAAAATAACCTGATCCGAACAGTTTCAAACACCACTTGTTCAGCTCAATAGAGGTATCAGAGAGTACCCTAATATCATGTGCCTAGATCTTCAGCGCCTCATCAAAGCAAAGAAGACACAGATACAAGATTGTATAGGCCACAAACAAGAGTCATTGCATTCATC